>VZZY01000764.1:72407-119251 GCA_013400335.1 Eurystomus gularis
AGCTGGGAAGTGTTTGGAAGTGTTCACTTGGGCTCTGGGCACTTTTGTGCTTGCATATAATTGCATTTTTCTCCTTTACGCTTTTAATACAGAAAAAGGGACAGAACGGTCTGTTACAAAGACGAGGGCTGAAAAACAGGTTGTTGGGACAGAAAGAAAAGAAAAGCTAGAGTGCTTTTCTTCCGAAGCAGAGCAAGGGCTTGGAACCCAAAAGGTTATTTATTTATGTATTTATTTATTTTTAAGCCGCAGTAGATGACGTACTGCTATAATCTTCTTCTATGAGTTTTGCTTTACGGATGTTCCAGAGCAGTCCCAGCTGCACTAACCCTCCTGCCGCAGCAGCTCTTCAGCAGCCCGCTGTGCCCTACTCATGCCTAGGGCTGGATTTCCCAGAGGACTTGGCACTGTAACTGAAATTTTTAGGCTAGGTAAAATTTTCAGAATTCTTTTTTTTCATTAACGTGGTAGCACTGCAATATCAGTACTCAGGCGAGCAATTAAAATCTGCTGCATACTAATGTTTCATTGCTAAGTACCTTCATGAGCGCCTGTTATTTGTGAAACCCAGACACTTAAACTCCTCCGCAGGAGGATGCAGGTGCTAAACTCTTTTGGCTGTTGGCTTCTTGCTGTAAACATCTATGAGCCCTGTCTAGTTTACAAAATTATTTCTATTGACATCATCTCGTATCTCTCAGTCAGGCACTCACCAGCTAAATAAGGTTTGATTTTCTGAAACTTCAAAATACAACACTCAAGTTTTGAAGGGTAGGAGGAAGTCAAATATTTCCATAGGTTGCACTAGTAAAATGAAATTCCAGATTGCTATGGGCTTTCCAGACGAGGTTTTAGAGAATTAAGCTAGACCTTTGTCGTTACCTGACTAATAATCATTAAGAAGTATTTGCCTTCAAATTATCATCTCATTACCTCTGAAAAAGGATTGAATCTTTGCCTTTTCTAAAAGCAGTAATTTTATGCCTTGTATATCTTATACTGTACCATGGGGTGCCAACCAGTACATCGCATCTCTAATTCTAGACCAACTTGAAGGACCTTTGGAGCTTACTTGGCTTCACAAGCCTGTAAGCTTTGCTGTCAAGCAGCAGCTAGCTGTGGCTGGAGCAAGACAGAAGGAATCGAGAACTGGGGAAGGCAACGCTATGTTTGTGGTAAAGAAGAGAGAGAAGCTTATTTATGGTTCTGACATTTCCACATGTTCCCAGGTGAATCTTTGGTACAAAATCTCAGATCTTCAGGACTCTCTCTCTGTAGGAGCTGTGCCTGGTTACATGGCACACATCGGCTGGGGCTGAAGTTTTAAGATAACAAGAAGGGCAAATCTTGCATAGCAACAAACTGCAGCTCATCCTGGCCTTCTTGGCAAAGCAAGAGGTAAATAACCTCATTTCTTTTTCTAAAAGATTTCTCACTGGACTTCAGCCTCTGTTTATTCAGATTCATAGGTGTATTAAGTTATGGATTGTACCTGACATTAGGACCCCTGCAGAACTGATACCTGACCACTTCATTAGTGTCATACTATCTAATTACAATATATTGTAGTCAAAACAGTCAAACAGCAGATAAGTAAGAAGTGTTTGGTGCTTTCTTCAGTGTGATTTCTGAACTAGAAGACGAGAGAAACATGAATATCTATTATTTGAAGGCTGCTTTTGTTACGTCTTTAATGTGAGTTTTATACTTCTGGTATAACATGTAAGGCCCTGGAGACTGAAGACCTGTTCATTTGTGGGATAGACACAGCATAAAAACACAGATCCAAGGTTCCCTTCTCCGTTTTCTCCCTGGGCAACACTAGGAAGGACAACTGTGTCTCTGGATGATAATGAAATTTTGCATCCTGATCATGATGCCTTCCCTTCTGCTGGGTCTTGTCTGCATGATAGAAACTTTGCATTAGCTAGGTCAGAGCTGTCATGTGGACAAAATGGGCTATGCTGGTTTTAGCTTAATTTTACTAGGAAGCAGTTGAAGGGAAGACAAGAAGTAACTCGGTAGCTGAAATAAAAATGGTGCTAGTGAGGAATGACTTAAGTTAAACCGGTGTGGTGACCATCTCCATTAGACCAGGCTCAAGACAGGACATCTATGCTGAAGATAGCTGGCTGTTAGTCAGAAAAACTTAATTAAACATCTAGACCATGAGATTAGGGGGACTGAAATTTTGAAATATATTTTTTAAGAGTGGCCTTGGTGTGAATGACAAGAACCCAAACAGAGGATGTGTCTTTTATCAAGTTAGAATTGGTTAATAGCAATATAAAAACAGCCTCACAGCTATGCGAACACTTCTCCTGGACGTCTGTGTACAGCCTGTATTCAGGGCTAAACTACAGCAGTTGCCGATCGCCTGATGACCTCTCCCCAGCAGAGAAGAGGGATCAGGAAAAGGAGAGGAGACTCAACAGGTTGAAATGAAAACAGATTTAATGACACAGCCAAACTAATACCAATATAAAGTATACAAAGCTATACTCAGCTCCCCAAATGTACAGTGGTCACAATAAATGGGAAAGCAGTCCTCAGGAGAAGAAAGAGAAGCAGGATCAGGAGGAGCCCAAGCAGGAAGCCCTCTGTCCTCAACAAACTTCCTCCTTTATGACTGTGACATTTATGGGATATCCCTGTGGGCCAGCTCAGGTCAGCTGTCCTGGCTGACTCCAGACTGCTAATGGCCTGCAGACCATGGCAGGCCTACAATTCTGTCCCAGCAAAACCAGGACAACATCTAAGAGCACTAAAGACAACACTTTTAGCCTAATATACAGGTAAAGTGAGGCCTGGGATGTGCACATACTCACCTCAGTGTAGGTGTGCAGCCCCTACCCACCAGGGGATCACCTAACACGTGTCCCTTCACATGATGTCATCCAGCAAGTGTGCCTCATTTTTCATGTTTTAATAAAATAAGTGTCCCCTAGTGATTCATCTTCAGTGAGAAGACAGGGAGAGAAAAGAGGAGGAAGGTCCATAAGAACCTGCAAAGCTGGGCAGGGCAGGACAGCGGGGCAGAAGAGGAGCCCCAGTGCAACTGGGGATTAGGGGGTGTGTTTAGAAAACCCCACACAACAGCAAGATTGGCTTTCATGACATGGTGTCTGCCAAGTCCTCAGAGAGGACAGGGTGGTGCTTGGGGGAACAGAGCTGTAGGAGCCGTGCGCCATGTGTGCCTGTCTCAGCTCAGCGGCTCTGAAACTCTGCAGGTTCAGAGGGGAGAAAACATCCCCAAAGCGTTACTCCTCTGGCAAAATAAATAGTCGTGCCTTTTTATTTTGCTTTGTTTCATTATTCCTCCTGAACGGAAGAGGGTTGTTATATGAAAGGTATTTTTTATTGTGGTGCTAAAGTGGCAGTTGTTCAGGCAGGTTCACATCACAGCCTTCGAAAGGTAGCAATTTGTGCAATAGTATTAGTCCAGCCATATAAAATAAGGCCTTCAAATAGCAGTCAGTCTGAAGAGAGAAAGAGAGAGACAAAGCCAAGGTACATATTACTCTAACAAATCATGTGTATTTGAAAGGCCCAATTATAAATAAGCAGTTTAAACAACTCTTTAAAAAAAAAAAAGCAAGCTTCCATAACTATTTTAAAACTAGGTTAGCTTTAATCTTTTCATTTTTATGTCTTCTATTTTCTTCATGCCACTTGTCAAAGGATACTGAACATGTGCTGTGCCAGTTCTTTCTTTTTTCACAAGTCCGATGTCTCTTTAGTTGACTGATAAATAGTTATTGAAGAAGTATTACACAAGCTGCAGTTACAATCCTGTCTTTATTAATAGTTTCTAAATTACTCAGTTTTTCACAGATAATGATATGTTACAGCATTATTTTTTCTGCTTTGCATGAGTGAAAACAAAACTTAAAAAACTCTGTCATTTAGAGTTTAGGATCTTCAGTACAAGGACTCTCTTTACACTTCTGTAAATAACAATTTGCATGCTGGAAATAAATAATGATTTTTTTATTTTTAATTTTGATTATTACTTGTAATACAAAAATAATCTCTGTAGACCAGTGAGAGATTTAAACTTGGGAAGTCGTAATTCTGTGAAACAGCTAGTAAAGGAAATTTTTGTTGCTACTGGTTGTTATTCTAAGAACCCCACCATTAGCTTACAATTTCTCTCATTATTAAGCAAGATGTAAATATGATGGGGGGCTGGGATAGAGTTGGTTTGCTTCATAGTAGCTACTATGGTGCTATGTTGTAAATTTCCGCTGGAAACAGTATTGATAACACAGGGATGTTTTAGTCACTGCTGAGCAGAGCTCACACAGAGTCAGGGCCTTTTCTGCTTCTCACACCACCCCACCAGTGAGTAGACTGGAGGTGCACAAGAAGTTAAGAGGGGACACAGCTGGGACAGCTGACCCCAACTGACCAAAGGGATATTCCACACCATATGACATCATGCTTAGTACATAAAGCTGGGGGAAGAAGAAGGAAAGGGAGCATTCAGGGTGATGGCCTTTGTCTTCCCAAGGAACCGTTACGTGTGATGGAGCCCTGCTTTCCTGGAGAAGGTTGAACACCTGCCGGCTGATGGGAAGTGGTGAATAATTCCTTGTTTTGCTTCGGTTGCACACGTGGCTCTTGCTTTGCCTTTTAAAGTGTCTTTATCTCAACCCATGAGTTTTCTCATTTTTACTCTTCCAGTTCTCTCCCCATGCTACTGGGGGGCAGTGAGTGAGTGGCTGTGTGGTGCTTAGCTGCTGGCTGGGGTTAAACCATGAAAAAAGGAAATAAAATACTTAAAAAAAAAAAATAATCCTAATTAAAAGCATTCATAACGAGGCTTGTTCCAAAATGTGGGAAAGAAGACTGGTTTTGTTTAAATCGACTCAGAAAAGCTCTCTTTCTGTCATGAGATCAATCTCTCTACTCTGTAAGCTCCGAGGAGACCCTAATGCATGTATTCCACCTTGGTAATGCTTCCTTTCTAGGTCCATGAAAGACAGAGGGAAATACATGCTGCATTTTCTATACAGAATATGTACAAGTTCCACTGCTTTAAATAACTTTTCTGTTCTTACCTGCCTGTTGCATCTGTAATGGAGGTTTTGCAAATATAAAATTCAGAAAAGTGTTATTGCCATCTTAACCACAATGGTTAAATAATACTAAAAATTGCATAGTGAAACCTCTGGAGAGCAAGGAGGATTCAGTTCAAGACCTGTGCATATGGGCTCATTCTGAGTAAAAAAATAATTGTCTATTCAAAGCACAGTATTTTGTGCTTGTAATTACAGGACACAAGAATGATTATAAATGGATTTGCACCACAATTTCAGTAGTCCGGAGATATTGTATGTTAATCATGGCTCACAGTGCTCCCCAGGGAAGTTGTGGAGGTTCCCTCCCTGGAGGTGTTCAAGGTCAGGCTGGAGGGGGCTTTGCACAACCTGGTCTAGTGGGAGGTGTCCCTGCCATGGCAGGGGGGTGGGAACTAGATGATCTTTAAGGTCTGCTCCGACCCCAAACATTCTATGATTCTATATTTGTGTCTGTCTGCTCAAAAAGAGGTAAAAAAAGTTTCTGCATGTACATACACATGAACATGCACAAAGTAACACAAAACACTGAAACACACAATCTTTTGTGTAAACAAGTACTATACCGTGTTCCATTTTGCAAAGCCAAAGGATGCACTATCAACATTTTTAGTTTTTACATTCTCATTGCATTGGAAAACTGAACAAACTGTTTCTTAAGCTTGTATTCAGCTCTCTTCAGATAGAATCTGCAATTCAGTTGAAAGTATAGATCAGTATTATTTTTCCTTTTATTATTTATAATTACATTCTTGTTTTGTTTACTTATAATATTTAAGTTTCTCTGGATACATTTGTGTGTACAGTAATTTTTTTCAATAAAGGCAACATCAGCTATCACAAGGTTTATATTAAAAAAAAAACAAATCTGTTCCTGTACTGTTCTGCATTTTAATAGATCTCATCTCTTCAGTACTCTTTAATATTACTGGAGGAAAAACATGCACACACACCTCCACCAAACAAAACCCCAGATTTGCTCTCTCTTCAGTTCCCACAGGATTTCTTGACAGGATTTCTTTCTTTTTATTGTATTAGACATTGAACTAAATGAATAAATGAATTGAAGAAAAAAATTCTTATGTACCTTACAGGAAGACAGGGAAAAAGAAAAGCTATTATTGTGAACACTGATTTAGCACTGTAACTCACACCAATATTTACTTCTCCAACTTTTTCTAAAACTTCCATAACAGGAATTGTACTGTTTGATATTTGTTTTTCTTTAAATTATTTGAAAAACAGCATAGGTTGTTTTCTGAATGATATATATGTATACAAATTAAAAATGTTTTAGAATACATTCTTCTTATTCAGATACTCTGTTAATATTATTAGTGTAGAGTGAAAACGTTTATTGCATGGTTGGTTATTATAAAATCTTGTCTCCAACAAAGCCAAGCCCTTAAAAAATAATTTTAAAAATATCTTCTTTAGTTTTTGCAAATGCTTTCTATCACAGCTGAACCTTTTTTTTTTTCTCATTTCTGTTGGAGAAGCTGATGAAATACATGTTGAAATTAAGTTTGCCAAGTCAAGCATTCAAAAGTTAAGGAATTCACAGTGTGTGTTCTTCCCATGGTTTATAGAATTAGAGTATAACCACCAGACATCTGACCCTGTAATATAACTGTTTGCAGATTCAGAGAACCACCATGCCTCTTAAGGCATATTCTCCAAAACTTACTGAACATAAACGCCTTCAGTGATACGCGTTCGAGAGCACATCTTCAAATGTTTCTATTCTTTGCCCTCCTTTTCTGTCATTGTAACTATCTAGTTCGTAAAAAGTGAAGCTTTTACAATGGCACTTTGTGTATACACATCTTATCCTGCTGCCCTCCTTACTTTTTGAACCTGCTGGCTAAGTTCCAACAAAATTGATGGAGTAATTGAATTCTTAAAGCTTCACAAAAAGAGGTGGATTGGTAGAGTAGAGCAACCTTATACTGGTTTGTCACTGAAGATGTGCAGTGACCTTATGCCTTGTTATACAACAGTGACTCCATATGAGACAATACCCATGTAAGTGCCTGGGGTACACTAGACAGGTAGAGCTTACACCTTCTTGGATGCTGGAGTTAACCAATTTAAAGACACCAATCTATAAGAAAATTCTGCTAATTCTAGTGTTCAAATCTTTTTGCTTTCCTGTCATTACCCTTCCCTACATTCTTGTGGAAGTCCCTGTGTCCCTCAGCAAGTGCCTCTGATATGGTGCTTTATTAGCTATGGATTATTTTGTTGCTCTTTTTAAATTAAAGTCCCAGTGAGGCCTTCAAATTAATTAATATACATTTGATAATATCATCTTTTTAAAAACTGGAAAAATTATGATGTGTAACATATTGAAAGTTTCATGAATTGCAGATTCCCAAGTGTTCTGTCTTTAGATCTAATTACTGGAGATGATTACATTCAGGACCTTCTGCAACCACAGAGGCTAGTGATACAGTATTCTCTCTAATGAAAAACTTAGATGGCTCAGAAATCGTGGTTTAGGCTACGAGCTGTCAGAGCAGGTCAAAATAGTCAGCGTAAACAGTCTTTGGGCTAGAACTTGAGTTGGGAAGCAAACAGAAAAAAATAAGTTTTCTGTGTTTGCACACAGGACCTAGACACCTCAGATGCAAGTGTGTCCCCCATACGTAGGCACCGCACAAACACTTAACAAATTGTCTAGTATCCTTAGAGGTACATCCTCCAGTGACCGAGCAAGAAGGGTAAGGAGAGCAGAAACAAGTATCCTGAAGTCATACAGCAGGTCGATAACTGAGCTGCGAAGTTAACATAAAGCTCCTTGTTCTGTCTGTCTTCCCTTTTCCGTGCACCATTTAGCAGTCCATGTTGACTTTATTCTCTAGTAAGATATTGAGTGCATAGCTGAAAAGATGGTATACTATGTCCCTTGTATGTGTACAGAAATTGAGGTGCTCATTTGTACAAAAAAATTGATGCCTTGTTTGGTTGTTACCACCAGGCCTTGGTGTGGTGATGTTCTTAGGACCACTGTAGCAAGCAGGGCACTGAAGTACCATGCTACAAGGTCTATTATGAAAAAAATAGAGGTGTTCTGTAATTGTGATAATGAATGCAAGTTGAGTTTACTGTTTGTTGGAAGAAGATAACAGGAAAAACCGCAATGTCCCTTGCTACCCACAGTATTGATTGAGGGTTATAACAGGCAGGGCCTGGTAAATAATTGACTTTTTTGATTAGGTGCTTGTAAGATCAATGAAGAAAATGACAGTTTAAATGCTCACAAAAACTCCCCTGTGACACTAGTGACCAGTAAATTGGGGACCAAACACCATCCAGAGCTACAAGAGCTTCCTCCCCTGTGTGAGGACATTTAATCCCTTAGCCCTACCTTCCCTAACCACCAGGCTATTGGCGATTAAATTCTCCCTTAACACTGTTCTGCTTTATACATATGAAACATTTGGCTGGAAAACAGACCAGGACTAAGTCATCACCATTGTCAAGGCAGAACAACTCCAGCAGGAGAACATAAGCAAGCCTCATCTAACACTGGTCTGCAGCACCACTCAGAGCTTAAAAGCAGATTGGATTTGAGAGGTGTTTTCTTCCAATAGTTCTGTGAAATCTAACCCTTACCAGAAAATACTCTGTAGACATGACCAAATAAAATTCCATGTGAACAGGACCTTGTGCTGTTGTGACACCATTAAGGTGTCATACCTTAATTCTGTTCAAGCCTGTTCAACTTGTTTTTAGAACAGAGGTCACAGACCAAGAACTGCCAAAAAATCTGGCTAAAAATTTTTTTTAAAGTTGCATCTTGCTCTAGGGGTAAAATGGTTGTTGGAGACATAAGGATATTGAGCCAAATCAGTCATAAATCAGTTTGCCTGAACCAAGCAGCCCTAACTTGGTAATCCTCACAGACTGTTAAACGCTTGCCCTCAAAGGTTTTCAAAATTCTTCATCCCTTCCACCATTATTAACCTGATCACTGACTCCTAAAGCAGATGCAGGCTGTTGAACCAGTGTGGTAATTTCGCAGAGAGCTACACCTCAGCTTTTGCCTAAGAACAGCAACAGCAGTAGAGAAGACGAGAAAGAAGATCAATGCATCTGGTACCTTCAAGACTCAGGAAGCCTTTCCACAGTTCTAGCTAGCCAAGCAAGTAATAACAAGCAGCCAGTTTGTCAAAGGATCTCAGCCTGCTGGACTCTGAACTGCTCTGAAAAATGTGGCAATTAGTATCACTGTGGAAACAAAAGAATGTACAGGAGTTCTGAAAATTTAGCCCTTAGCATGCCCTAAGAACACTGCCCAGTTCTTTTACTTTTTTTCCCAACCACAGTTCAGCCCCATTACTGTTTTTTCCCAAATAGCTACTGCCTGAGAAAGCACTCTAGGTGTTGACATTGAAATGAGCTTTGTTTCACTAGCTGTTTCATTTCTGAAACTTAGGCTGTTACAATTCTTTTTTCCTCATGCCATCTTTTACTTTCCTCTTATTACAAGGCTCCGCTTAAATGTCTTTTTCCTGACAGGTTCAAAACCAAGTATTTATTTGCACATTTACAGTTTTCATGGATTATTGGGATGGATTCTAGAACTTTCATTCAATAAATTAGTTTTTGTTTCACACCAGTAACTTCTACATAAAGATAACTCAAAGAACTGGGAACCTAAGTTATTCCTATAATTATAGGTATATGCTTATAACCTAAGTTATAAGTTACATGAATGCATTAAGTGATCGCCTAATAACTAAGTTATTATTTAGTATGAAAGCTATCATACTACTCACTCTTCCATGCCTAATATTCTGTTGGAGTTTTATTTTCCTCCTGTAGATACAAAATCAATCACTTTGAATTGTGGAGGTTTTTGCCGTTGTTGTTTGTTTGTTTGTTTTTTTATTAAGAAGACTAACAATTTATATAAGTTATAGCCACTAGCATCTACAATAGTAGATGCCCTTGCCACTACTCCATCAAACACTGGCTAGGGCCTTTGGAGAGATCCTTACATAGAAGCTTGCAACTACCCTAAGCAGTCACATTTCTCTCTGTAAATTAAATTTCTTTAAAAAGTCTCATTTTATCCTGAGGGTGAATTTCTATTTCAGTAAATTCTGATCTACAGAGACATCTACTTCCCATTGAAGTTGATCAGAGCTGCAGGTGACCGGTGCCTCTACAGCTCAGCCCCCTAGGCTGGATTTCTCCCAGAGTACGGATATGTTATTAATAAGAGCAAGTTATCTTTGACTAAAAGCCTAGTAAAAAACACTTCTGTGCTTTTCACAGAAGTGCAGTGGTTGATTAGGGCACTGACTTGCAACTCTCCTTCTCAAAGGCTTTTGCCTGGAGTTTATTTTAAAACACTTTTTTTGTTTTTTCTAGTGAAGCCTTAAGTAAGGACTAAACTTTTAAGAACAAGCTCTCAGAACTTTGGTACTTTTTCAATTAAACAGAATTGAATGAGAAAAAGGGAAAAAAAAACCCTGTCCTTCATTTTCCAATGCTTTTTTCTCAGTTGGGATTAATTTTTCTCTAGAAAAATAGAGGTTATAACTGCTTTTGGAAAAAGAAAATATCAAGCACACCTGAGGTTTTAAACAAACAGTTCCTGCTGTTAAACAAATCCATGGTGAACTGTAGATGGAAGAAAAATCCCTGAAGCAGAGGCAGAAAATTCAGTAGTAGTTCACTGGGTCTGTATCTATGCTCTTGGTTTGGTACTAATGGGATTTCTTTGATAGGTTGACTCAGGCTTTTGATAGAAGTAAGGTTTAATGAGAATATGTTTACAGCTTCCTTTGCTGCCTTAGTTCATATGTCTGGTTTCCAGGCTTCGTATTATATGTTGCTTTGCATTACACAGATCACAACTGTAAATTAATTTCTGTGCTCTTCTGTGCTGCAGTGCTCAGATTACACAAGAAAAAGCTACGCTGTTTCAATGTGTACCTGACAGAGATTAATTTGCCAGGAAGTTGAGTTCAAATTAAAGAATAATATTTTGTCCTTATTCGTAGCAACTCAAGATGGCCAAACGCACCACAGGTTAAAAGAAGCTGCATGAATAGGTTCATTACTCTGTTTACTTGCCAGTTGGAAGCTGGACAATCAAGGGCTCTTGAATTATTAGAAATGTTTTATTATTTGGTTTTTGAGTTTTGGTAAATGGGTCCCACAATTCTTCATCTTAAACAGAAATTTCAGTAGGTGATTCAGGAAGAAACCCGCTTTAGATGATCCATTAAGTTCTCGTCTAGAGCAGAGAAATTTAGTGTTGTGCTGGTGTGAGGAGCCCTCAGTCCTTGGGGTTAATTGATACAATTGATGAAAAGGACTTTCAAAGCCAGTCAATTATATCAAGGCTGTAGGAGCTTGATGACAAAAGCCTCAGGTCAAGTCTCTCAGCACAGATATATGCAATATTTTGCTAGCTGTATTGTTGCTGCATCAAGGAGAGAAAGTAGTAATACAGGTAAAGCTGGAGCACTTTGTCCAACTTGCTGGGGCATCACAACTTGGATTTTTCATACTCAGAATAGAACTAGCATGAAGCTAGCCATCTAAGAAGAATTTGGAAGATAGATGTGAAAATGTCATCCCAGAGTTGCATATTTTAAACATTAGGACAAAACAAACGCCACAAAAATGAAAACAAAAAATCCTCCTCCTTCCTCCAATCTTTTCCTTCCACCACACAATAAAACCTCACCGGAATGAAAAATAAAAGATGTCTCAACTCTGCCTGTAGAATTATTCAGATGATTCAGCAAGCGGCCTGCTGGGGAGAATGGCAGGGAAGTGAGAAGGCAGCAGAGGGCCAGGAGGCAGGTTTCACAGGCAGGGTTGGGCTGGAACTTCAGTATCACCACACTGTGTTTGCAAAAGCCTTTGATTTTTGACAGGTATGTAAATTAATAGAAAAGTATGGGTAGAAAGTTTACTGAATGAGCCCAATCTTCTGGTTTCCTGTCTTGATTTACAATTTTGTTTGAGATCATCACACCATGAAAAGTAGAATATGAAAGGATGTTCAGGAGGGAGAATACATCTGAGAGAGACTTCTGCAGTGTTTCTGGATCACTGATGGATAATACGTAAATTGATTTCCCCTCTTTTTAAGAAGTAGAAAGCTTGATTGTGATCAAATTTAATAATTCATATTAAATTGTATTTGGTGGTGAAGCGCTGAATGACATCCCAGGATACCTAATTTTCATTCTCAAAAGCCACAGTTACTTCAGTAACACTCTCAGTTCTGCGTTTTCATATTGTCCAGCCCCACATCTAGGATTTATAGATCTCAATATCTCTCTTCAAATCAAGGATTATTTACATAAGTGTGGAGAAAAAAAACATACATCAAAGATCTCCCAATGGGACTGACTCAGTAACAACTTGTAAGGGCAGTAAAGCATAAGCACGAAGATTTCCTGCATCCTACGCAATTGCCCCAACCCCCAAGTAACAGTTTTCCTACTGCCACACAACTACCTGCTAATGGAAATCCCAGCGAAGCAGCTACACTTCCATGGATGCTTTCCATCTGACTCAATCAATCTGACAGAAACTCCTCGTTAAAAAGTTTCCTTCCAGCAGAGTGCAGAACTCTATTGTGAGGTTTTCATTTGCAGTAGTAAAGAATTGCTTCTGTTTCTTGCTTTCGCTTCTAGCTCAAGATAGACCTATTTGATCTTTTCTCCACCCTGTTCTTCGAGTGTCTGGGCTTAGTTGCAAGATGGGTTTTATTCAGCTGTTTCAACAGGTTTACTTCTATGTGCATGTAACGTAAAAATAGAATGACTCTTCCCTCTTTTATGCCATACTCCCTTCTCCTTCACAGTATCCAAAATGTAGGTACAACCCAGGAGTGCATGTACGTGTCAGCGTATTTATGTTCTTGGTACTGACCGTAACAGGAGGACCCAGTGTATTCTATTCCTTGTTTCCTCGCACTGGAGAATAAAATACTTTAGTTTTGCAAAGGAAATAGAAACCTAGGCATCTCTTTGAAGCAAACTACATCAGGTGCTCTTGGAGGAAACAAGTCTATAACAGAGAAGCTGAATTAATTTTTCGTAGCTGTTAACTGTGGGAGAATCTTTCATTACAGCAACATACGATTTCTCACATCAGCCTTGGTATTAGAAGAATCTAGTGTGAAGTTCTTTAAGGGTTTCATAGGGTTCCAGTCATATTACCAGAAAAGCCTGACATAATGTGAAAATCTGTAGAAGAAAATCAAACTTATGTGCTGGCTAAAACAATACCGGAAGAATGAAAATAGTAGCCATGTAAGCAAACGAATGCGGTATGGGAGAGTCAAGTAGGATATTTATGCCTCACAAATATGTTGTCATTCTTTGAGGAAACCGAGAAGGGTGTAGATGAATGTGATCTACCTGATAACATTAACCTGGAGTGGATAAAGCTTTTGTAAGTCTTTCCCAAAAGACTTTAACTAAGATGGGTAAAAGGGAAGGCATTTTTGTGAACTAATAATGGACTAAAGCATGGGAGAAAAGGGCAGGAATAAAGCATTAGTTTTCACGAAGGAAAGAAATAGGCATCTGTGCTGGGGCCTATTCAATCTACTGTATTTATAAATGATCTAGAAAAGGGATTGGATAGGCAGAAAGTAGTCTAAGGGATAAAAATAGAAGCTGACTGAGAGCCATTGCAGAAGATGTCTCATACTGAAAAAAATCAGTGGTAAAATGGCAGGTGAAATTCTGCATCAGTAAAGCAAAGTAAAGCGTGAGGGGGAAAAAAAAAACAACAAACAAATTCCAGCTAGTCCAGAATGATGAACTGTAAATTAGCTACCAGTGAGGAAAGAGATTTGGGGTTATAATAGAAAGCTCTAAGAAAATATCAGCTTGATGCTAATCAAAAAGGAACTAGGATGTTACACATTATTTTGAAAAGTATGGAGAACTGCCATACATGCAGCTTTGATTCCCATCATCTCCTAATGAATACAGGTGGCTGAGGAAAGGAACAGAAAAATGTGACAAGCACAAAAAAACTCAGCTAACAAGGAAAGACTGAATATACCAAGACTCCTCAACCTATACAAGAGATGACTCTGTGAAAACACATGATAGTCAGGAGTGACATGAAGAAGCTGAATAGAAAATGATTAGTCACTTTTTTTCATAATATCAGAATTAGAAGAAAGCAAACAAAGACATTTTGACCAAACCTTCTATACTGAACTATGAAATGGATTGCCAAAATCTCTTGTGGACCGAAGTAGGTTCAGGAAACAAAATCACTTAGATATAGATACACAACTATACAGTGTGCTAGCTCTACTCTCCCCTTGTCATTTACTACCGTTCCCTTTCAGAGGGAAGATACCAAACTTTGGAGTTTCTATCTAGCACATAGCAGCTGTTTTTCTGTCCTTTACTGCACTAGCAGGGAGTCGTATATCCTCCACCTCCTCTAGAAGGCTAGTGAAGTGATGCTATTCCAGGAGTTATTCTGCATGTTCTAAACCTCTTTCCCAACAGTGCCTAGTTCCTCTGAAGTTAATTTTATGTTCAGGGTGGTGGTAGGCTTCCAGTTTCAATGCAACTTCTGGCACAATGCAGTACTTCACCTCTAATTATCTACAAGATACTGTCTTGTCGTAGTTTGCATGTTTTATGACTCTAGGATTGTCTCAGAAATGCTTACGGTGTTGTAAACATATGGTAATGTTTATTATTGCAATTTTTCTAATAATTTTTGAAAGTTAGTTTGGTGCATATGACCAACTTTGGCCTATCTAAATTTGGAGAGATTACGATAGATTGCCAAGAAGAATTATATGGCTTTTAGCACTGTTTTTCCTAAATATAGAAACTAAAAAAGAACAAGGTGGAATGGAGCAAATGGATACAGACAAAACATTAAAGAATCGGGAGACTTTGACTGTACAGAATCATTAAAATTCCATACCTAAATGCAATCAGTACATACTAAATGTGTTACATAAGGTATAATTGACCACCCAACCAGGATGGTGGTAAAGACTGCATAATAGTGAAAATTATTACATATACTGTAAGTATAGAAAATTCAATAATAGAAGAATCGCTTATGTTAGACCATTTCTTGGAACAATAAGAATTTACAAAAGGAAAATTTAATCCCAAGCAACACAGAACCTGGTAAATGTGTATCTGACAGGGATCCACTCTGTCACAGTACTTAAAAAGCCAAAACATCCACAATATAACATTTACATTCAAAAAAGGGAATTACAAAAAAAGCTATGAAAAAAGAACTGAAAGAAGCATTCAAAGGGTAAAATGGATATCAGGAAGACTGTTTAAAGACACCTTGTTGGTGGTCCAGACTAAACCAAGGTTACCTATCAAGAACAAATTACTGGAACAAGAAAAAGATGGTATAACTTTAGTAGCAAAGCAGAGGAGGTTAACAGAGTGAGTAAACTTCTTCAAAGTTTGAAATGGTGTTCAAATGAAGGAAATATGAAACTGGTGGTACAAATGTAGAGCTTCAGTGAAATATAAAAAATACTGTATACAATGCAAAATGTGTTATAGGGTTATATTAACACAATTTATTTGTACTACATATATATATATGCGTATATGTTATATACATATAAAATATAAAAATACAAAATATGCAAGCTAAATGTAAATCTAGAACACGACATGCTAAAAAAAGGTTTTTTGATGAACACTTGGCAAAAAATTCATATCTGTTAAGACCTTTTTCCAAAATATTGGAAATGAGAAAACTAGCAAAATGCTAAATAGAAAATGAGATACAATAGGAGTATCCAGGGTCATAAGCCTATAAGAAAAAAATCAAAGTAATCTTATTTTATTGCCATGAAACAGACAACTTTAAGTAGATTTCTGTGCCAGAGTCCTTCTTTACAGGTTGCTAGTTTATGAAGGTATGATCAAAACTGAAATAGCAGCAGAAGAAACTTTAAGATAAAAAAATAGAATTATTAATAAACCATCCTAACAGAGTTCTAAGATTTCTAATGGAATTCTAGGAATCCTAAAGGAATTTCAGTATTAAATTGGTAACAGTTAAGTACTCTGTGCAGTATACCACTTATATTTGCCTTGCTATCAGAGAAACAGAAGATATTTTTATAATGCCAGTTACACATTTTTTAAAAGACATCCAAAAGTACTTATGGATCAGCCATTTTGATTCATCCAACATGCAAATTATGTGAGGCCATAATACATGCATGAATGTATAAATTTGAATAAATGAATAAATCACGGCTTGCAAACTTCTTTAAATTATTTTTTAAAAAGTCCCTGGAAATATGGCAAGGAATGATCCAGCTAGTGAATTGAACTAAATTGCAGTTTTCCATAAAACTTTAGACAAAGTCTTTCATCAAAAGGTGCTGAAAAATTAAACTAGTGTGGCACAAGAAAAAGATACTACTCATGTATAGAAAACTAGCTGAAAGGCAGGAAACAGCACAGACAGACACGAGAGGCAGCATTCTCTGGGACCAGCTCTTTTTCTTTTCACCACAATAAGAGAGATATGGAGAAGAGGTGAGAAAAGCAGTGACAAAGTTTCATATAATGTGACAAACAACATTAAAACAAAGGGCAAACAGCTGATGGACTCAACATCAGGTATATTATCACTTAGGGAAGACTCCTAAAGCATTGTTGGTAGGTGCTGGATATTTACTGTACAAAGCTCACTGGCAGTCAACAAGAGAAAAAGAAATAGTAGCAACTATTCAGAAGAAACAGAAAACAACTGGGGGACCAACATTATGACACTGCATAAATTCAAATTGCAAATGTTTTGTATGGTACCAAAGATACCTATGAAGATAAACAGAAGAGCAAAATTATATTTAGAGGTCTCAAATTATTTCTATTTCAGAGAAAATAAATATCAAAGACCACAACAGTTTAACAAAGAAATTACTTTTGGCATAGCGAGCAAGGGGAAACAGGAATCTGTTGGGTAATTGAAACTATATGAGGAAGGAGTTAAAGGAACAATTTTTCAGCATTTGTCCTGCTATACAAAGTGAGGGTACCCCATGATAAGTAAACAGGTTTAAAGGAAACCAAACCCACTGATTTTTAATATCATAGATACTTAAATGGTAGGATTTGTTTTGACAGAATATTGTCTTTAAAGAACAGCCAAAAAATTATAGAAGTAATGTTAAAGACTATTACATAGGATGGTCCAGATGCAACCTCTGGTTCAGGATGTCTCTGAATTGCAGAGACTGCCAAGAGCAAGAGTTGACACCAAGAAAACTTTGTTCCATTTTTGTTCTGTTTTTACAGTTTTTCCCTAGTTATCTGCTGTGGGCTACTGTAAGACACAGAAAAACAAGACTAGAAATGGACCTCTGGCAGTTTTCTTATGTGAACTTGCCTTGTATTTTTTGGGATTACATGTAGACTCTCATTTGCTGTTTATTTTTTAATTTTGTTAGCATCTTTTCCGCAATTTTCACAGATTCACTGCAGCTGGATGCCAGTTTTATTAAAAAAATACAAGAACCAGACTCTATCTGACATTATTTCTTTCTCATAGCTTTGTATGTTTGGTTTTTACTCAGGTTTTCATTACAGAATGATAGCTCTAGACTATCGTTCTCTAAAAGGACACCAGCAACTTATATTAAATAGTTTTAATTCCCTCTAACTATTCCCCGTTGTCCAACACATTTTCTGAGATCCTAGAAAATACCATTTCTTTCCTTATTGATTTTTTCTTTACTATAAAACAAAGCATTGATTTTCTTCCTTCTGTCTTGTGTTTCTAATGGTACTTAAATTAACATGGTTCATTTGTATGCCACCTTACCAGGACTAATGCATCCTTCTTGTCAGACCAGCATCACCAATAATAGAATGTAGGACCTTCCACTTAATCAGCAACCTGATAAATGGTGTGCCAGTTGACAAGAGCAATGGCTGGATTCAGTCTTCCTCTATGCCCTTGGGCAAGCCTCTTCATCTACCCTACCCTTCAATTCTGCGTGCATAGAATAGGGAAACTGTTTATCTATTCCATACGTGTTTGAAGATGATAAAGATCCATTAGTGAATGTTACATGTGCCCAAATATCTTTTGCAGAGGCTTGACACTTGATCCCATTATTTGGATTCAGAAGAAGGAACATTTCACAGTTTCACTGGCACAACCTCTCTCGTTGCTGCAGTAATCAATACATTCTTGAAGCTGTAAAATACATTCTCCCTTGCTGAAAAGTCTTCTAATTTACAGGTGCTATTCAGCATCACTGAATTAAATTTGTTGTTACGGAATAGGCAGTATTCTTAAACTCTCTTGAAAGGAATTTGCTATCACTTATTTTGCTTCCTGTGAGTTTCTTTAAGCTTCCTTGCTCTGTTATAGCTGTTAAATAGATGAACATTACCGTTATGCCTTGCAGAATTATTAGATATACTTGTGGTGTGCCTGTTTGCCTAACATTTCTGTGACTCCCTGTTGTGGTTTAACCCCAGCCAGCATCTAAGCACCATTCCTAAGTCACATCCTAAGTCACTCATTCCTTCACACTCCCTGCCAGTGGAATGAAGGAGAGAATCAGAAGAGTAAAAGTGAGAAAACTTGTCAGTTGAGATGAAGAGACTGTAATAGGTAAAGCAAAAGACGCACACACAAACAAAGCAAAAGCAGGAATACGTTCACCACTTCCCATCGGCAGGCAGGTGTTCAGCTATCTCCAGGAAAGCAGGGCTCCATCACACATAACTTACTTGGGAAGACAAATGCCATCATGCCAAATGTCCCTCCATTCCCTCTTCCCCCTCCCTTCCCTCTTTTCCCCCCAGCTTTATACGCTGAGTGTGATGTCATACGGTGTGGAATATCCCTTTGGTCAGTTAGGGTCAGCTGTCCCAGCTGTGTCCCCTCTTAAATTCTTGTGCACCTGCATCCTACTCTCTGGTGGGGTAGTGTGAGAAGCAGAAAAGCCCTTGACTCTGTGTGATCTCTGCTCAGCAGTAGCTAAAACATCTCTGTGTTACCAACACTGTTTCCACACAAATACAAAACAAAGCTGCAAAAACAGCACATTCACCAATACAAAGGAATGCTTGACTAGCATTTATTCATTTGCTCTGTTCTTTTACCTCTTGGAATATCTTGGGGTTTCGAGGGTTGTTTTGTTTGTTTTGTTGTTTTGGGGTTTTTTTAGTTTAATTTCACTTTTGGCTTGTATTTTTTTTTTTTCTTCCTTAATGTAAGGTGATGCAGATGCATCCAGGTGTAGAGCAGGCCAAAAGAACACAAATGTGAAGACTACCCATTGCTCAGAGATTTGGTAATAAAGTAAGAACCTTTTATATCTCAGGACGGGGTTCCACAAACTAACAACTCAGAACTGGGGGCTGGAAGAAGCATTCCCAATAATCAAAGTGCTGTTTCTGTCAATATGAGCCCTGCCAAAAGAAAACATCTGCAGAGCTGGATTTAACTCCAGCCAGTGCTTAGATCCTGAAATAAGACCTCGTGCTGTAGGATTCATTCATTCAGTACAACTGCAAACCACATGGTATGTGCGTGAAGAAATAGAATTCATTGACCATGGCATTAGAGATCACTCCTCTAAAAGACTAGTTTCCTTGCTGGAGGAAGACAGGTGTAGAACTACACGGTCTAGTAATAGCAGCACTTGGAAATACATCAGCAAACAGGACCTCTATCAAGCACCACTGGCCCAAAACAGTTCCTGAGCCAAATGCCAGGACCAGATTTTCCAGACCATACTCCAGTAAGTAACTCACTTGAAATTGTTTGTTCTTAAGTGTTTCTAGAGCTGCATTTTACTTATGCTTATGGTGTACAAGACTGCTATGGCTGATGTTTATAAGCTTAGAGGTGAGAAAAGAACGCCGTTCCTGTGGATGAGATAAGAAGATAATAAAATACTCTAAGTGATAGAAGAAAGCTTGCTAATGTTTTTCTTTCATTATAATTCTGTATCAATTCAGGAAGGGAGATATTTTAGGTGAGATTGAATGTAGTGAATAAAACCAAATTTACAGGAAATCTGTGTTAGAAGTAGACTAATCCATTAATGCATAGCTGCAATACAAAGCATGTTGTACATCCAGGTAGTAGCTCATTTGTACTCTTCAAAGACAATTTTTCCAGTAACATTGAGCATCAGAAGAAATGAACACCACCCAATAGAAAAATACAGTGTAAGTGAATCATTCATACTTGTCAGAATTTGCTGATACTGTAGAATGTCTTCTGAGCCTGAAATGCATTCTTAAAAACCTGAAAAGAAGTCTTAAATACTACACTCAAATTGACAGTCAGCACATTATCTTTTTTTTTCCTGGAGTAATAAAAGAAAAGTTTAGAGCTCACTAGTTTCAAGTACTTATTAAATGGCTAATGAAAAAAAGCAGGCCTAAAAGTGAAAGAATCTTCAAATGCATAGGCTACAGCTTAAAAAATAAGGAATTGCCTTGCTCTCCTGTGCACTACAACATTGACCGACCAAGTCACATGAGACTCTTTGGCAGCTATGGCAATTGTACACAAAGACAATTAACATATAGGCAATCGTTCCAGAGAGACATACTATCTCCAGGGGCACCTGCCATGTGCAAAGGAATGAGCAGTGTTTAATGAAATTCTTCTCAGGATGAGAACCATTCCATTGGAAGACTATTTATTTATTGAATTGTGTAAGGCTGGTACTGAGCTGTGAAACTTTTACAGACCCCTTAATTTTTCAGTAGTAGATTCAAACCCAGGAAAAACCCTGTTGATAAACTGTTGTGAAACAGGTTGATGGTTCCTCACATGGAAATTAAGATCCCATAGTGTATAAACCACCATTCACATAAAGCATTGCTGACATTAACTGGTGTCCTTAATCATAGTGCTAGTAGAGACAGTGGGGATTTAAGTGGCACCAAAAGCTGAACAGCCTTCTCATTTTATGTGTCAGCTTCATCCAGCCAGAAGTTCAGGGGTGAGCAGTGTAGTGGCATGTTGATCTGTTATGCAGATTAAAAGGATTTTTCCATATTAGTCTGAAATGTTGCACCAAGACTAAATCCCTATCAATATTTAATTAAAGGCAAGCCATATATGACAGCTTTGTTAATGGGCCACGAAGCACCTCTTACAAGTGGCTCTGGCTGCAATGCAAAAGCCTTAGGTTTTCAGATGTTTGTAGCTGCATAGCAAGCAGCTGTGTTGATGGAAATCTCTCAGCTAAAAAGCAGTGAAACTGCAAATATACCACCTTGTGTCTGCACAGAATAAAGAAATCTAGGATGCTACAGAGTCTTTAACTGTTTGCAGCAGCAAAGAAACCACATCTCATGATGGTAGTGTATAACCTTGATAGATAGTTGGGGAGGGGGGTGTAATACTAAAATGACAGAGGAAGAAATGCAGATGAGTAGAGAAAGTGATGTTTTACATGTCATCAAGCTTACCTAAGGAAGTCTCCGTCCTGGGAGTGGAGAGGGTTCAGCCTAAATGGTCTCCTCTGATCTCTCCCAAGCAAAAGGAGTTCTTCCCTTTCATTCTATAGGTAAACAACACACAATCACAACTTCAATCTGGTTAAAGTTGAAAGCAGTCAATTCATTTAAAATGAATGAAGTCCACTTGGAACAAACTTCACAAGCTAAAGTGAGAGATTGATGTAGCACAGAGAAAGGATCACACTAAAGTAGTAGAGCTTTGTAATATAAGTGAGGAAGCCAGCAGCTGGGAAGCCAGCCTGTGAAAAAGGAAAGGATCAACCCTTTTTCATCTGGAATAAAAAAAAAAAAGAAGTTACATAACACACTGCAGCAGGTTTGATTTTTCCCTCTTCCTGGCCAGAAAAACTTGATGTGGGAAAAAAAAAAATCATAGTGAGCTTCATCCTGCTGTCCTAGCTCTGGGAATGTTTGAACACTAGTCATCTCCCTGGGGTTGTCCCATACAAACTTGCCCTAAAGCTCTGTATAATCTTTGACACTTGTCTGTCAGGTCCTACACTTATTATTTCCATGTTTAAATTTGCACGAAGTACTCAAAGGGCAATTTCATGGCTGCTTTCTGCTGTGTATGGTCAGAGGAGTTCCCCTGTTGCTATTGCCAGGGACTTTTGAACATCTTTGTACCGTTCTTCACTTTGATTTTGTGTAAAAGGGTCAGAGCAAAGTTTCAGATTAGTATGGGAGCGCTAACAGAATGCTGTCTCCTTGAGTGCCTGTATTTGCATTAATGTTCAGTATCAAAGACACACACATCTTGCTATGTGAATGTTTGTGAAATCAAATAACTTCCATCTGACTGACAAACTCTGTCCCAAAGAAAGTGCTCTGAATAATCCATTATATAAAAGGGAACAACAGTGCAGTATACAAAAAGCAATGCATTTAAAGCTTGTTCGTTTAAGAGACGTTGGAACAAGAGCAGATATCTAACATTGCAGTTTTACATCCAGTCAAAGGCATTTGTGCTTTAATGGCAGTAAACAATTTCAGGATACTTTTGAAATGTCACTGATCTTGTTTTGTAGTCCTCAGAACTACAGCTGTCTTTTACTGCCTGGCTGATGCTGGGAACTAGACTTCATTCATTTACTTTTTCATTTTAAGTGTCCACCCTTTAAGTTCACTGGGTAGAAATTGTGAAGATACCACGCATGGAACAACAAGTTATAGCCATTCATTTAACTGGCAAGACTCAAAGCAGACTGGCAAAGTACTATTTTCCTCCAACACTGGGACCACAAACTTGCGTAATAGTGGGATTATCAGTTACTGAGCTTTAATGAGAATGGATTTTAGAGTAGAGCACTTCCCATTTCTGATAGCCTTAAAAATTCCTGAGGAAACACTTGTTTTCTCGGCATTTGTGATATGAGTCCTCAGTCAGGGAGCTCAGAAGAAAAGCAGAAATGAAATAATTACTAAAGTTAACCCAAATAAACATGAATTTTATTCTCTCACTATTTGCAAACTTTCACTCTCTTAATACATCATGCAGCAGCAAGGCCAGTAATATTGAGTGGATGGCTTGACCTGTACCTATCACAGAAAACAGCAGAGCTCCTTGTCTGTTTTGCAGTGCACAGAGTCACTAAATAATACTCTTTTCTTAACTTGTTAAAATTTATAGCTATCAAGTCGAAAATCCCTAGAGTTTCAATTGTTTGTTTATACTTGTTGTATTCTCAAGTCTGAAAATACCAGTTTCAGCCACTGGTGGGTGAGAGGTTGGAAGAGAAAGTATTTTCTTATGTTAAAAACATAAATTGTGACCTTTTTTTGAGCATTATTACAGACAAATTGTGGCTTGAAGCCCAACCCTCATAAGGGTAAAAATTTGTTTTTCTGCTGAAGACCATTTTTTTACTTCATAATTAAGAGATTGTGAGAATTGCTTGCTAACGAGGCACAACAGATCAATACAGCCCCTTCTGCAGCACATTTTGAAAGCATATGGCTGTGACTTCCAAAAAGATGATGACAGTGTTTAGTACCCAAATCCGAGTGCTGTCTTCCCAAATGAAATATCCAAGTACTTCAGCTTCCTTTGAAGGTATTCTGCCTCTGCTAGACACGTGTGACTGACTTGCCTGTGTTTGCTGCTGCTCCTCTCCTCATTACAACTGACACAGCACAACATGAAGAGCTGGATTTTCTGAAGCCATATGTTCATTTTGTGAAAACTCAGTGAAATGGGAGGACTCTGGGATCGTGTGTGTGAACGAAAACAATGTTGTTCTCCTCCCCATGCCCAAACAAAACCCCAAACAGCCCAGCACTTGAGGCCATATGCAGCATAGGAGTTGGCACCAGTGTTGTTTGGCAAGATTTCTATGGAAGCTACTTAAAATAAAACTGAAAAAACAAAGCACAGCCTCAACAGGCAAAGTTTTACATAAAGCCTGGCTGCAAAATCTGCCATAGAGGAATATATCCCTAAAAGAAATTCTCATACATCTATTCACTTTCAGCATTTTTCTGTTCATCTTCTTCATTGAAATAGAAATTATCTCTGTGTAATATTGTTCTCTACAGAAAAGTTAATCTATATTTACTTTTACATCAAAACCCCCCAAATTTACCACACAAAATGAGCAGAAATAGGGCAAAGGAGGACTTGCTTTGTGGGAAAGATCGTTCTCCTGATGTCTAGCTAGTGGAGGGTTTAACAACTGAAGCTTAGACAATTTATTTTCCTTGACATCAGGGCTCTGAAGTCACTGAGGTACAAGAGGGTTTTCCCTCTTTGCTTTGCTGGGCAGAGGGTGGAAAGGAAGATGTACTTCCCTCATTGGAACTGTTCCATGGTGTGGTTCTCAGATGTTCTGGTGCTGAGTGCATCTCCCTCTTCCTGCCTTTGCAGGGCAGCCTACTTGTCGTGTGGCAGGGGCACAAGTTTCTGCTCTGCCACCATCATGGCCAGCTTATCAGATTTGATCTTCTGGGAATTCCAGTTTCTCATTATATTTTCATTCTATCTATAGTAAGCTACAAATCCAAGCAGGCTGGCCAGTGTCTCTGAGGTGGCTCATGAGGAGCTGAAGGGTACCAAGAATTTCCTCGTATGTCTTGGGGACCAGGGCTAGAGGAGCAAAGAAAAGCCCTGCTTAGCTCCCAGCAGGGGAACTGACAGCAAATTTCATGCATAATGAAATCAGAAGACATCCTCTTCTGCACATGGGAAAATGCCCATGTTCAATAAACAAGAACCATGAGAGGCATTTTTTGCCTTTTTTATAGAGAGAAGGAAAAAAAAATCCATTTTGGTAAACAAATTTACCTTATCCTTTTCATAAATGTAAACTGGATCTAATCTGTGTGTTTTTCAGTCTAGAGAGGGGTCCTGCCCTCTTGGAAATGCAGCTCATTTTCCCAGAGTAAATTAGCTACATGACAATTTGCGTTCTCCAAGTGCTGAAATGCTTTGGCCCTCCATTCCTCTTAACTGGAATATTTGCTCAGGTTTGAAGACCAAATGCTATGTTTTGCTCTTGTTTGTGCTTTCGAATTTAATATGCTCACGCTATTTGAACTGAAAACGGTGTCATTCCTGAATTTCCATATTAAAAGTCTGCACGTATAATAGAGTTATATACATATATAAATATTATGCATACATCCATTCGATATTTATATGCTGAGTCCTGTACTTGGGTCACAACAATGCCATGCAACACTATGGGCATGGGGAACAGTCACTGGAAAGCTGCCCAGCAGAAAAGGACCTGGGGGTGTTCGTGTCCAGCTGGCTGAATATGAGCCAGCAGTGTGCTCAGGTGGCCAAGAAAGCCAACAGCATCCTGGCTTGTATCCGAAACAGTGTGGCCAGCAGGACTAGAGAAGTGATTGTGGCACTGGTGAGGCCACACCTCAAATACTCTGTTCAGTTTTGGGCCTCTCACTACAAGAAGGACATTGAGGTGCTGGAGTGTGTCCAAAGAAGGGCAACAAAGCTGGTGAGGGTCTGGAGAACAAGTCTTATAAGGAATGGCTGTGGGAATTAGGGTTGTTTAGCCTGGAGAAAAGGAGGCTGAGGGGAGATCTTATTGCTTTCTACAACTCCCTGCAAGGAGGTTGTAGCGAGGTGGGGGTCAGTCTGTTCTCCCAAATAACAAGTGATAGGGAAGAGGAAATGGCATCAAGTTGCCCCAGGAGAGGTTTAGGTTGGATATTAGGAAAATTTTCATCACAGAAAGTGTCATAAATCATTGGAACAGGCTTCCCAGGGAAGTGGTGGAGTCAAAACCCCTGGAGGTAGTTAGAAGAGGTGTAGATGTGGAGCTGAGGGACATGGTTTAGTGGTGACCTGGCGGTACTGGGCCAACGGTTGGACCTGATGATCTTAAAAGGTCTCTTCCAACCAGATTGATTCTATGATTCTGTAATTGTATGATTCTATATATCCCATTTTTTAGATTATTTGTTAAAGATCCTTTTATTTCTTCAGCCTTACAGAGTGTTCTTTCTCTAATGAATGCATCTGTGTAAAAAAAATTTACAATAATACAAATGAATGAATATGTTCCAAATCCAAACCAACATGAGTCTGTGAACATTATTTTATTCAATACTAGGTGTAGCACTATTTATGTATGTAGTTTGGAATCTGTGTAATCTGCTTTAGAAAACATTGGCTGTGATCATACCTATACCCCAGCAATTACTACCAGGACAGTGAGACGGATTAAATTTTAGCGGATGGAAGTAACTACGCTACAGTTATGTTTGTCCCCCGGTAGAGTGTACTGAAGCAAATCCCTTTCAAGACTACCTGTTTGTGATTCCACCAAAATACAAAAGTTTTTTAGGAATTTCCTGGAGGCAATGGACCTCCCCTGGTTCTTCAGCATGTGCTCTCAGACTTTGCTAGAAATTGCAAATAAAACATTTCTGTCCTAGCAGCTGTGAGCTCAGAGTACACAGCTATTTCCCCAACTCTCTTCAGCAGCTTTCAACACATAAGACATCATGTCTTACAACTCAAGCACAGGTTCATTTAGCTGTCCCTGCCTTACGTCTCCCCTTCCCAGCCACAGACTCATACAGCTGCTCTTGTGGTCCCCAAGCAATGAAGAAGTTCCAGCTCTACATCCAGAGAGGGAAGTTTCTCCTTGTGGGGCTTCCTACTCAGAAGGACAGCTAGCTGATATTTTTAGCAGTGGTTTCACATCAGACATTCCACACAGTAGCATGCCTCACTGCAAAGGTGTGTACCATGGGGCTGAGGGCTTAGGAAGGCCTAAGCTGAGACTTAAAAGTGCTGGTCATTTAGCCAGTCCTGCCCGTTGACATCAGGTCAGCAATTGCTCGATCAAGGGTTGCAGGCATTCAAAAGATGGAGAGGAAAAGAACATTTATACAAGTTTGGTACATTATTGTCTCTGGAGCAATCTGGGGTGAACACAGAGCTACCGGTTATATTTTTCCTATATCTTCCTTTTGTGATTGGAATCTTATGAACAAATTGTTGATTCTGAGTAGCAATCGTGTAATAGAAAAAGGTATTGGTATTAACTGAGGCTCCTGATATAGCTTACCTGCAGGAAACTGGTGAAAGTTTGTCATGTTACGTGTCATTAACCATGGCAGTAGTCAGTAATCATTAGAGAGTCTCTAATGACTAATGGCAGATGTAATACAAAAAGGAGGCAAATATAGGCTAATTCAAACACAATAAACTATTAATTTTCAAGGGCTGTGGTGTTATCAAGACCTTTAAGTGAAGGAGAAAAATTATAACTAATTGATGACTCCAATATATCATACTTCATTTATATCAGTAATCAGTTTAGAGTCTGAGGAGCTTTATATATACACACTGAAAGAGAAACACAACACTGTGGACCAAAACCAGCAGGTGATAAGTTGCTGCAAGATGCACTGGCATAAGGCTGATCTTTATGCACGAGCCTCAGCTGTTGAGGTATCCAGCTTGGATGCTCTTGCATGAACCCTTGCTTTATCATCCCATGGCTGTATGTCCTTCTTCACTAACCCCCACCTTGTCTTGCCCTCTCTTGTCGTTCCTCATGACCTGGATGTGTGCTGCATTGCCCTGCACCAACACCATGGCACAGAGTGACCCCTTCACTTGGGCCTAGCCTGCAAGAAACAAGGGAAGGAAAGAGATTTATTCAACCCATCCTGCTGATGCTTCAGATCAGGGAAGCAAGCCAGGGTTTAAAGCAACAACTGTCATGGCTGACCTGCCAGCCCAGAGTATCCATCTGTGACGGACCAGCTGCCGCATACCCTGAGAACATGAACACCAAACCCTGCTTCCCTACTTTTTGCTACACTGTCTCTTTCTCTTCTGTGTTTGTTTTGTCAAGTGCAAGAAAATTGCCTCCATACTCACAGCAATCAATTTGAAAAGTCAACAACACAACTTTCTTTCCAGCTTTACTTGACAGCTTAGGAGACTTTCTGGCAGCCTCTTTGGGCCAAAGGGACTTGAGTAGGCTTCAGTAGTTTGTCTTACATAACTCCTCAGCTCCAGTTTAAGAATCCGTTGTGATTTGATTTTGACTTTGTTTTTCTTGTGTGTTGTACTTTAAATATTTCCGAAATGGGATACATGTTTTCTAGCATCTTATATGGAAAAAGTAAATTGAAAAATTTATACTCAAAGGCTGAGTCATGTTGCTTAATACTGCAGAAAATCAGGATGTCACAATGACAATTGACTAGCTCTCTGCATTTCGTTATTTCTGTGAAATTAATTTCTGATTACTTTCTAAAGTATCCAGGAGTAATCTGTTATGGAAGGTGCAGCATCAACTTGCAGAAACACCAGTAACTAGTTATATGAAAAATAAAACACACCACTTCCCAGAAGCAACTTTAGCAGCAATTAACTCTTTCTTCCTCCTTTGCAGTTTAGCTTTCAGTAAGTAATTGTCTGCTTGCCATATCATTTCTCTCTTGCATTGTCTGAAGACATGAAGACATGTCTCCATCAACAAGTGATTGCTGCACAGCTACTCAGAAAAGCAGAATTGTTTTACAGTTTCCTACATTAGAATAAAGGAGTTGCAAAAACATTGTATGACCTACGTGCAAGCAGGAAAGGTATGAACTCAAGTGCAGAAAGAGAGGTCCATAGGGAATTACTGATAAAAGGCAGGGTAGAGACTTTTGGACTGATTTCTTACCTCTAAGCAACTAAGCAGTGCATCCCACTGGCCTCTATCAGTTCTCCAGGACCACAGTAGTCTGTTTTCCAAATCTCAGGTGCCTTCAGACAAAACTGTCTCCAGCGCCTTGGGAAAAGGCTAGTCCGGCTCTCATGCTTTCAACTTTCTTTAGCAGCCAAACAAGTAAGACTGTCCCTGAATGTTGGGACAAAAAGGCAGTGGTATTGCATGTATCACGCTGAGGCACCAGCTACACGTCATTCCTACCTTAGTGACAGAAGATGGAGGATGGAGTACAGGAAGTGCAGGTAGCAGTACCTTTCTTGCCAAAAATGGGATCTCTGTTTTGTACATCTTATATAGTTGCTTCGTCTATCCAACTGTCATAGAGAAATTCTAGGTAGAAATCTCAGTCAAATTCACCTTTTTTTTTTTTTTTTTTTAAGCACAGCATTTCCGTTTCCAGTAGCAGGGAAAACAGTGTTTTCCTTCTCTTTGGAGAGTCAGTTTATCTGCAGTTTTAGGTGAATAGTTCAAATAATTAAAGGAGCTCTGTGGTTGTTTTTCCCTTGTTGACTAACACAACAACAAGCCCTGCTCAGAGGAATTGTCTCAAGCTCAGGAGCATATAACTTTATTTCACAGCATTTCTTTCCTCTCTTTTTTTTTTCTTTTGTAAGCAAAGATAGTATATAAAATGTGAGAAGGACTGATATCAGTCTAAGCTACAGGGACCAGTACATCTACACTACTAAAACAATTCATGAAAACTTTTTTTTCTTTTTTTGCCAGCAGGTGAATATTTGGTGCTTGTGTGCTCCTTTGGAGAATGCTTTTTTTCTGGAAAACCTGCTATGCCACCGGAAAAAAATGGAAGGGGTTTGCGAGATGTACTGCACCTGTCCAAACTATGCCACCCTATCTCCTGCTGTCCTCCACTGAGCTCCTGCTCAATCAAATGGCACTAGGTGTTTAAGAAGCTAAAGGCCTAGCATATTACTAATATGGAAAAAACCCATGACACATTCAAAAGAATTCTTCTTTCCTGTAGGAATGTTTTATGCCTAGCAGAGACTGGAGACAAGATTCCCTAGAAATGTAGCTTTGTTGTAGTACCACTGGCAGAGCCTTTATATGTTGCAATTCTGGTTAGATGGAAATAAAGATTCAGACATTCAGGATCTATTTCTGAAACTTTTAT
Organism: Eurystomus gularis; assembly: GCA_013400335.1. Taxonomy (NCBI): domain Eukaryota; kingdom Metazoa; phylum Chordata; class Aves; order Coraciiformes; family Coraciidae; genus Eurystomus; species Eurystomus gularis. Next base: position 102,340 of record VZZY01000764.1, read on the forward strand.
ATGGCTGTAATATCATTACAGACTTTGCTTTTTCCAGTGTTTTCATACTGTCTGTAGCAAACTGATAAAATAGCCATAAAATGAACAACACTTAAGTATATGCCTATACTATGTTTGCCAGATAGGAGACCAAACCCATCCTAATCTGGTTTTAAGGTCAAGGGCTCTATTAGAGTTGTTTGGCACCCAAGTAGGCATCTCCCATACTGATATCTAAAACAGCTCTACAGACAGGACCTCACCTGGAGTTAGATCGCCTAGATTTTGGGCCAGGTAGAATTGTCTAATCCTGCCAATTATTAATCACAGAAAGATAAATTAATTATTTGATAGTAATTTTTACAACCAGGGCAAAAGTTACTGTATATTAATCACATTATTAATGAAGTTATTGACACAAGATTTAGGTGAATTTGGTATTAATTACTTATGTTACATGTTTTCCGGTTCATTGCAAATAAGCTATTTCTAGAGGAGCATGGTGACTCAGAAAGACCTCCCTGCTGGTATGTCTTAATTTTTATTATTTCATAATGCTATGCTTACTCCTCTGATAAACCTTGCCCAAGACAGTTTACAGTCTGTACTACAGATATATTTCCTTCCTATCCAGGCTATTTTTGAAAGTCTAATGTTTGTTCTTTTGTAGAGAGAGTTAATTAAAATAAATAAATAAATAATTTTGATAAAGCCTTAATAGAAAGCTGAGAGAATGTGAAACAAATGAGAGCCACAAGAAATGAATTATTAGCCAAGCAGCTGAAAAGCCAGTCAGCTAGTATTGTGGGGGACATGTTTTCAAATACCTTCTTATTTCATTTTCCCAGTGACTGTTCATGTTAAAGCAGTAATAGAAATGGCACTAGAGTTTGATTAATAAGACATCTGAGAGAGTGAGAGCTCATATTCAGCTCCTTATTTTTCAAGTAGAAATTACTTTATCTTTTGATCCAAACCTTGAATTAAAAGAAATTATTTAACAGTAACATTTCCAATAACAATTGGAATTGTTATTTTTAATTCAATGGAAATATTGAAATAAGTAGCCTACAGCTCTATCTTTTCTAAACTCTGTGTGTGAGCATTTCCATACTTTATTGCACGTGTTTCTAACATTTATGACAATATTTTGCCCCAATATCAATGATATTTCCACCTATGTAGAAGGGCCATAACCAATTTGTTCACTTCGGTAGTTTTGATAGAAACTTAATAATTTTAAAGGTCTGTGAAAATTGGGGATAAAATACACTATATTTAAAGTAATTGCATCGTAAGCGTTTGTTGGAAATCTGAGAATTCAGCATATTATCAAGGTAAAATATATAATCATCTAGATAATAAAATAAATGTATTCTGACAAGAGGAATGCCCCATGGCACTACATTTGTTAGAAATACCAGCTAAAGGATGACCTAGCTAAAGCCATTTGCATACCTTCTGAGTACAAGTGATCCAAATGTTGTAAAGTGGTAATAGAAATATGCCTGGAAATATACTTAGCATTTTTTTTTCAGGATTTAATCAAGGTATAAGCATTTAACAGAGAAGGTTTCTTCATAAATGTACTGCATAATACTCACATACAAGTGTTATGATATTAACTCAAATATTATGTCCTTCATATATTGTCTTTGAGGCCTTCCATAGCTACTGTTATTCTAAAACATACTGTTTTTCTCTGTGGGAATACACTAATAGGATTTTCTTCTTCTTGCCTCAGAGTTATGATCATAGCGCTGGTAATTTCAGGAAACTGTGAATACCCTTTATGCACTAAAATTAGATGTTTGTTTATGTAAGTGTTTAGCATGTACAAATAACTAAAGTATGAAGTGTACCAGTTTATCACAGATTTCACTTGAAATTGCTGACTATCTGAGGACACTGTCAAACTGAATGTATATGTATCTTCTGTCAATGCTTTTGATTGATAGAAATTCAGGCCTGTACTCTTCTGCCATCAATTTCTAAAAGTGTTTGACTTGAGAAATTGTTCATAGCTGTAGAAGCACACATAGAAACCTAATCGAGACAGGAATATATATCAAAATGAGATTAACATGTTCCAGCACATACAGTATTTATTAGGCACTTGTATGCTAAACACTGTAATTGATCTGTTCACAAAAACATTTATAGAGTTTGTGAGAGCGAGCTGGGCCGCTCTGCTCTCTGTCTCTGGTGCAGGGCTTCATTTAAATTTTATTTAATGCAGAAGTCTTCTGTAGCTTCATGGCTAGGCTCTATTCTTTCTCTCTTTTGCTAATTATGACATAGTTTTGAGGCTGTCTTCTGTGCCTGGAGTTTTTTCTTTACAGTTCATGGCTTGCATATTCCCTTGTGCTAGGATTATGCTGTTTCACTGTGCAGCCATGATGAGCAGAACTATTAATAGCTCGCTCCCTTTTGTTGCACTTACCGGGCTACTTGTGAACAGCCAGAAGAACCACAGCAATATAGCACTACACATCCTTCTGCTATGGCCTTTAACCATTTCTTTGCTACTCAAAATATTTCATTACATCGCACAAAGCACATTTGCTATGCTCTTTCATATACCTGGTGGAGCCTCATAAGAAGAGGCATGCTACTTCAAAGAGCACCTGTGGGAATTCAAAGCTCTGGTCCCACCTTTAGTCTATGTACCTCGTTGTATCCAACTGCTTAATTTACAAAAGAATGATTTACTTTTTCTTGCCCACAACGGGGGCTGTTTCCAGGCACAATCAGAACTGGCAGCAAGCTCTCAGGAACAGCTAAATGTTCAGGACCTTGTTCTCCCCATTGCTCATGCATCCTACAAAGCCAAATCCACCACTGCTTTGCTCAGATAAGAGACAAAAGCAGAGCTAGGGAATAAGATGGCAGCCTCCGTCCAGTGCTTCCCAGCAGCAATCACAACCTGTATCCTACCCTCATGTTGACAGGAGAGGCAGCAGACTCAGCTGCAGAGGAGTTCCCTGAAACCTGACTGTCCAGAGCAGTTTCAGCCTGCTGCCACAGGACCCCCTGACCTGGTCATCTAATCCAGCCCATCCTCCTCCTCAGGTGATGACTGAATCTGTCCTGCAACCAGAGTCCTGTGTTGTCTACCCACCCAAATACATGAGCATGATCTGCAGCATACTCAGGTCTCTCTGGGTCTTCCATTTCTGTTTGCACCAGTGCTGGCTTTGCAGACCAATGTACACATATAGGACAACTTGCAGAAAACCACTTTTTTTTTCAGATGGCTTGTTCAAGATATTAGAATGTAATTAATCTTTAGTTAATGATCTACAGGGAGTACCAGAGTCCAGTTAACTATCCCTAACACCCATTCCTTTCAATATAATTTTGCTTCAAAGCTGAAATTCAACAGTAGGTCATTTGATAGGAAAACAGGTAAGTTTTGAAGACATGTACTGAGGACTGCTTACTTTTGCTTACTCTCACTAGAAGAGACATCTCCCAGCTGCAATCTTCATGCAGCACATGCAGCTAGATAACAGATAAATGGATTCATCAACCTGCTTCATAAAGTGGGAAAATGATATTGGAAAAGGTGCTAAAAGATGTACAAACCTGGAGGTGGGAAAGCAGGAACAGAATGTGCAGATACCCTCCCTTGACTGGGTATAACTGGCCTAAATTGGAAAGCGGGAAAACCTTTGTTTTTCTCATTATTGTGAACAGATGCAACTGAAAGATTACAAGGAATATCTTTGTGAGACAATTTCCACACACATTTGGAGAACAGAACCCCCTGTAACAAAGTAGAAAAAAATAAATCCATGATGGTATAGAGACTGAAGAAGCAGGGCTGTAGAATTTCCCTTCAGCCCTTTAAAATCCTTCGCATGCTTATTTATGCTGTCTGAGTCCTTTCCATACACCCACCCCGTCCATTTTACTATGTATTTATGTGATTATTTATTTAGTTTGTGTGCAGGGGAGGGGGAAACCCTCAGCTGAGAAATCCCAGTGAACAGGATACAGGAAAACCTCCCTTTTCTACAAAAGTCAGACTTGCTTTGAAGGAGTCAGGTGTGCAGAACATCCTCATTGATATTTTGTTTGCTTGGGTTTTTTTTTCACAGACAAGCCAGGCAGGTTCCACTCTGCACAGCTGGCTTTGAAGCTGCCCCTTTTTATGCCTCCTCTACTGAGGGATGCAGCAAGAGTACCTGAGCAGCGACTTCTGATAAGAAAAGAGGAAATGTGAGCATTTTCAGTAGCCATCACTGTCAGGTTAAGAACTTGGCAGATAAAGTCCTCCTTCTCTCTCAATCCAAAGTGCCAGGTCCCACACCTTGATCCACCAGCTCTTGGTCCTTCTTCAAGTGAACCACAGCATGCAGCCTACTGGTGCTAAAAGTAGTGCCAGAAAAGAGTTTATGATTCATCCTTCGATGAAAAAGTCCTATGCCATCCACCAAGACATGGGAAGAAATTGTTAATTCCAGGTCTCAATGCAGGCAGTAAATAATTCCTTGGTTTTGACTCACAAATGTGAGAAGTGAGGCGCTGGTGACTCTAACCAAACCAGACACCTTTTATAACTTATTTTGAATTAATATCTCTCTTTTCTTCACCTCCTCCTCATGTTAAGCTCTTCCTGCAGCTTATTTACAATGTTCAGTGTATAATAAATGTGATTAGCTTCAAAAAAAGAGCTGAGGCTGCTCACTGAAAGAAGAATATTCTGCACTTTGGAGAGAGAAAAGGAGCTTGTGTGCAGGACTTGGGTGGAAGATTCGGGGGAGGTTTCAAGACTGTTAATAATTTTTTTCCTGTTCTTATTCAAAGCTTTTCTATTCACAAGGGAAATATTCAATTAGGAAACCCCTATGGAGCAGACGGGGAACCCAGCAGGCAAGGAGTCAAAATCTCTGCAATGAGCACTGAATCAGGGCTGTTATTTTGACAAATGGGATAAAAATAAAAAGCATAAGAGGCTACAGCAGGAGGCCTGAAATGGACGCTGAGCACTCTCCTTGCTCAGCGAGGATGTGTTTGCCATGGTAAGTCAAGCATGATTGTTGGAGGCTATATTCTCTGATTTGTCAGTGCTTTTTATCTTATTAGCAGTTACTGTAGTTTGAAATGTGTTAAGCAGAGCAATGCTCTGTGTGTGAAATGCTTTCAAGAGTATGAGTGCCACATTTTGATTCATTTCACAGCCCTTCTGCATTGAAAGAATGGTTTGGATGGTGGTGACAAACAGCTCTGTCTGCTCAACCCTGGAAGAGCATCCAAAGCAGGTACGGAAGTTGCAGGCTCAGTTCAGCACATGGTGACATTGGACGTTGGTTTCATGGGCCTCATCTTTATTTGTAAGATGCATCAGGGGGCTACAGGGCATCATATCTAACATTTGACTCTACCTTCTACCATGTTTCAGAGTGTGTAGGTTGGCCAACAGGTTGCCCAAAGCTATTTTCTGTGGCCCACTAAAGAATGGTGACTGGAGAAGCAAACCACTGGAATATTACTGGGCCACGCTCAGCAAGATCATCACTTCCAGTGTTAGCCCTGCAACATGTGAATCTAGCACCATCTGCCACAGAAGAGAAACTGTACATGCCCTAGGAGTTTTTGTCAACCCAAACTAACACTGTATAAGCCTAAAGAGCAGTGGAGAAAAGTCAGGAAGGTGGATGTAGCGAGTTACATCTGAGACACTTGCAGCTATTAGCATGCTGAAATAAAATGCATTAATTCTCAGCCAGAAGTTCTCAAAAGCTGAATTTGGATAACCAAATAAAATGGAGCTCCATCTTTATCCAACTTTTCTAGGAAGGTCACATACTTCTAATGGTTAAGACATCACAGTATCCCTTAGCTACATTTCTTGCTTTACTTGGCCTGTGCTGTGGTGTCTGATAAACCTGTTCAGCTCTCATTGTGGAGTTTTTTATCTGTAAAGCAGGATTAAAATACTTGCGACCATCCCCTAAAGCACAGGATGGATGGATGCACTTCAGGATGGAGACAATGATGAATTGTCACTGTGAGTCAATTTAGAATTGAAACAGCTTCATGCGGATTTACTATGCCCAGTAACATCAGAGCAATACCGTGCACAATCAGACCGCCCTATGTGCAGAATCTAATATTTTGGAAAGCACTGGATATTTCCAGTCAACGCAAACACTTTTTCAAACTACTCACATACATTTTAATCCTAAAGAAGTTAGTAATATGCTGATACTAGTCTACTTAGCACACTGTGATACAATATTCATTACAAAGTGATCAAAACCAATCATACAGATATAATCTACTAAGGAGAAAAAAGCACTGAAAAACAGTAAGAGATTAGCAGCTCTGCTATATATGGAGTATGTTGCTGACAAAAGCCAGCTAATTATTGTGGTTATGCCTCGATAATTTATAAAGCCAGGCATTTCCCCAAAAGATCTATAGATCTCTTTTGATTCCTTAAGGGGAAGTATACATGTGTCAGAACTAAAGTGCTTAGTTTCTCCACAAAGGGGTTCAAGTGTGTAGTGGGTCTGGCTGAGCTGGTTTTCCACATAGCAGCAGTGTTTTTGTGCTGGGAGCTAGAAGGGTGTTGATAACACACCCGTGTTGTGACTACTGCTGAGCAGTGCTCACACAGCACCAAGGCTCTTCCCAACATTCCCCTCCCAGTGGGATGGGGTGGGCAAGATCTTGGGAGGGGACACAACCAGGACAGCTGACCTGAACTGACCAAAGGGATATTCCATACCACATGACGTCAGCTCAGCTATAAAGCTAGGGAGAAGGAGGAGGAAGGGCGAGGGGGAGGCATTCCATTGTCCTCCAGAGGAACCACTACATGTCCTGGAGCCCTGCTTCCCAGGGAGTGGCCAAACATCGCCTGCTGATGGGAAGTAGAGAATAAATCTTTGTTTTCCTTTGCTTCCAAGCGTGGATTTGCTTGGCTTTTGCTTCTATTATAATTAAACTGCTTTTTGTTTCTCATCTTATTTTCCTCCCTTTCTTTTTGCTCTGCTGAGGAGGGAGAGGAGGAAAAAAGCGGGGCTGATAGAGCGGCTTGGTGGGCACCTGGCACTCAGCCAAGGTTAACCCACCACAAAGTGGTTAATGCAGATCTCTAGCTCTTAGAGATAGATGAACTGAAAATTTACATGGCTGTTTGCACAAACGTTCTGAATTTTGGTGTATGTCTCTGAGCTCCTGAAGGCTGATTGTGGAAAACAGAGAATCTTATGTGTCCCAAAATTGTTTTCCCCAACCCACTTAGAGGCCATAGACAAAAATAATAGTAATACCCTCTCATACAAATATGGCTTGAAATTTTCAGAACTATTTAGTGTTTTAAATACCTAGACATAAAAATTTGAACTTTCAGAAGGTCCTAGCCACTTCTCCCTGAAAGCCTTTGTCCTGCTCAAATAAAATTCCTACCTTTTTCTTTTTTTGGCCCTAGTTGGAGGGCCTGTTTGCCTCGAAATAAAAATCCATTTCTTATATACTTATATACTTATATAATTGTGGCAATAAAGTCTGTTTTTATTTTTTCTTTCCTTCTTCTTTTAAATTCTTGCTGTTTTCTGCCTTCTTCCAAATTAACTTGTTGGTTGTCTGTTTTCTTAGTCTTGTAAATTTTTAAATTTTATGGTGTTTGTTTATACTATCTATTGGAGCAGGGCAAGAACAGTTGAAAAACTAATCAGAAAGGGTGAACACAAACCCAGCTTTTCAGTATCTTTTACCACAGAGGAAAGAACGAAAGGAAATCACAAGCTAATTTGAAGGGTAGTACAAAGATAAGCCAATCTACGAAATCTCTAGGTTTTAGTATGGTTGCACAATTTAATTTCATACTTATCAGTCATCTTTGCTGTCTTAGAAACTGGGCAAGAGAGTTCATAGAGCAGTTACCAGTTCCTCTCTCTGCCTCAGCTTTTAGGAGAATATTGAAACAATTAAAATCTTGCACCGGTGAAATGTGGGTGCAGACATTTAGGTGAATGCAGTTTGGGGCATTAAAGTGTTATAAAACCCCAAGAGACAAAGGCATTAAATTTCAACAGTGTTTTTAATAGAATTGCTTCCAGGCCCTACCTGGTGCCAGATTGGACTTTTTGTCTCTTATATCACTTGTGCACAGTTGGCTGATAACTATATATGCATACAATATTCCAAAGAGGTATCAGGAATGCCAAGAATGAGCATTCACATAATTTTCTGTGTGCAGTTAAGGCCCCTTCGCAGTGGTGTAATTTGTTGTGGTGCTTAACCACCCCCCTTCCCTCCCGCCATGAACTGCATTCAAGTGTGATAAGGAAAGGCTGCTCTGGCTGGTTTACACCTCTTTTCACCCCGGTGGCACCGTTACAGCTTGTTCATCACTGGAAAGAGATTTATTAGTGTTGGATGAAGATACTTTCTTCAAAGCCAAGGCTGAAATTTTCATTGAGTTTATTGACAAAATTCCACCACCTTGGGCCCAAATAATTATGGAGCATCATTTAAAGATCAGCTTCAAATCTCCCTTTTCCAACTAAAAGCTCCCTTAGGAGATGGGCACCTTTTCATTCTCTATTGGCAGCCTTCTCTTCCTTTCCCACTGAAATAAATAGTAAGAAATAAATTTCCTCTTCTGGTTGTCACAGCTAAGGAGTTACAAGAAAGAATACCTTTTTATCTTCTATTCCAATAATACTATATTTATACAGAAAATAAGAATTTGTCTTTTTTAATGCAAATTTTAAGAGTATGTATGTGATTAATTGCTCAAAGAATTCAACTGACAAAAAATTGTGATGATCTCTATGAAGAAGAGTATAAACTAATAAAATGTGTCATGGGGGCCCAACACAACAAAATGTAAACATGAAGCCAGACAGCCTGAAAATTCAAAATTGTTAGTAAATGCAGCAATGCCTCCTATTACTAACAGAACTCACTAGGAAAAAGACTTCGTGTTATGGAAAGCACCCTCAGGTGAAATGGAACATTCACAGATCTCCTTTTTTTCAGCTCTGCTACAGCACTCCTTTGATAATTTATTCCCACCCAGTCTCCAGCACATTGTGCGCAGTCATCCATACAAACATAAAGCAAACAAAACCCTATAATAAATTAATCAAGCCATTCCTCCTGTCTCCAAGGAAGAAGAAAGGGGAGTAGTTGTTATCTCTATTTCAAACACTTGGGTAACAGCCATATAAGTATTTTAAGTTAAGTAAGTGAAGCGCAGCTTCATTAAAGGAATGAAACTCTATTGAAATGCATGGGTGCAGGCCAGGACTTTGACTGCACACTAAGCAGAGCTTTGTTCAAAGTTTGCTATAAGGAACGCTTGCTGCAGCTAGCACAGGCATGCTTAGATACCGCTTCTCTTTTGTTCTGTCACGTTTAACTGTCTCCTTTCTACCAAGCAGCATTGACAGCACTGATGTTCCACCAGTGAAAGTGGGTAAGTTGCTGGTCCCTAAGGATGCCGTGCCATCCCATACCCTCAACCTAGCAAAAAAATGTAATCAGTACAAGCACAAAATAAACTAACATGTTTTTGCCATTACTACACTGCAAAAAAAAACACAACAAAACAGTGAGAAAGGCAGTTATAATAGACACTAAATATTATTTGTCCCAAACATTTCAACTGAGCAAATTTTTCAATGCTGCACTAATGAGAGGACAGTTATGGTAGGGGTTGTGCCTTCACCTGGTTCTCAGGCATGCCAAAGCTGCCTGTTTTATGACTGCAGACTGCTTAGCCCCTGCAGAGGGAGCAGGAACACCTCATTATCAGAGATGGGAGATTTGCAAGAGGGAATCTTGGATAAGATGTACCTAATTAGACAAATCTCTTCTTTCCCTCCATCATCAAAAAGTGAGAACTAACCCAAGGATTTCTACTGCAGGCAATATCATCTGAATGAAAAGCACCTAAACGCGTATTTTATTATAGTATTTTCTTTAGAACATGCATATGAAAGCCACTACTGGCAGCCAGTCCTGCCTGTGCAGCAGTTGCATAATCAGGGCCAGAAGCCCTAGGGCCCTGACAGTCAGTGGCTTTCACAAAATCCCACTGTTTCAATGCAATTTAGAGAGGATTTTTGAACTTTTGCTTTGATTGCTTTCCTAAGGAAAACCCCCTATCATTTTTCCATTGTTCCTGATCTTACTGTTTAGGTTTTTTTTCCCTCTGAACGTGGTTTAGAAAGTAGACATTCATTTTAAATAATTCAATTACTCCTGCTGCTGTGCAGTTTGCCTTAACTCCCTGTTTCTATGCCCAGAGCTACGCTCAGGGCAAAAGAAAACTTCTAATTAGTTGAACAGTTTTGCTCTTTAATTATAGAAGATCTTTGGCTAGAATGACATTTCCAAGCAACAAGAAGAGGCTTATTAAAGAAAGATAACCAGAAAACCGCAAAAGCCAAAAGCCTGAAATCTTCATGTATTCCTTGTTCGGATATAATGCAACCCATTAAGATAGTGTTGAAGCAGGTTTAAAGCCTAGGGGGTAGGAGGGAAAACAGATAAAGTGGCATATTGAAGAGTGTGAGAAGCGCAGCTACTGTTAATACTGATTTTTCTAATCTCTGAGCTCAATGTTTATTGTAAGAACTGTTCCCAGTTTGCTTAATGTTCTTGCAGGTTTGGCCAAATCTTTAAAAAACAGAACAGTAGAGATCTGTGGAAACGGGATGGTGATTAAGATATTTTTTGTCAGCCCTGCTCTATTGTTTCTCATGCAAGGGTGCTTGTATTTCCCGGGAAGATTCCCTGCTGATTTAGACTCTCCATCTGTTTAACTAGGTTTTGGGCATCCTTCCCTTCTTCCTACCCCCTCTCTTTAATTTAACTCCCAGTGGCCTGCTATTGCCCATTCTGCTCCACCTCTGTTTGCATTTGCAGCATCCTGCTTACTATCACGTCCTATCAAGTCCATTCTGGATTCTTTGCTCTTCTTCACAGTTTATTTTGTTGGACAACAGTGCTGAGCTCTAAAAAATGGTTCGTTCCTCTTTTGAACACAGATATAGCAAGGGCTCCCAACCACAGCTCGGCACTTACAGCATCACAGTCAGCTTCCTACTTCTTAAACTGAAGATAGAACTGGAGAGGGAATCTCGTCCTGTGAAATGATGAATTATGTCATCATCTCCAGAATGAGTCAGCTCTACTGGAAATCCTTGCTCTGGATTGCAGCTTTCCAGCAGTAACCCCCCATGGGTTAATTTTGCGCTTCTGGGAATGTGGCAGCAGCTGCTGGCTCTTGGCGAGGTTTCTGAGGCAGAAGCAGCATCATGCACACACACAGAGGTGTGTGGAAGCTTCCAGGACATGGCAGCTTTGGCACCAACACTGACATCGCTTTTCATGCCACTGTAAGCATTTGCTATTAGAAAAGTGAAGTGCTGGGGCCTGAGTTGTGGGCCCCAAGTTGGAGTTGACCTGTGGATGAGTCACAACCCAGCAGAATGTTCTGTTGTTTCTGTTGGCTTCATGTTCCAGAGGCAGAACGTGGCACACCTGTGTCTCTGTGGCTTCACACTCACCCAGGTGGTCATGGTTGGGGTAGTGGGCAAGGCCAGGATTATATTAACCAAGAACCAATTAGTTAGAACAGCTTCCTGTTGGGTGTGGCTTCTGTTGGGGCTGGTTGCATCTTGCTGAGCTCTCTCTCTGGTGTCCTTCCATGTGAAGGGCCACTGAGGAAGCCATATCTTTCTGTTGTGTCCAGCAGGTGATGTTAGCACCACAGTGGGCAGCAGAGGAGCTGGACCCACAGGAACCTGTGTCAGGACTGTCTGAAAGAAGACTTGTGAGGGGATGTTGTTGAGTTCAGCATTGGCCTGTGTGATCAGGCAACTGATGGCAGTGTAAAATTATGATGGCTGAACCAGCACAACAAAAAGGAGCAAGGTGATGGAACATCTCTGAAAAGATGATACAAGTGACCTGAAAGAATAATCAAGCTCAAGAACCACAGAAATATGAACATATTCTGCCACAAAATGTATTCACATAAGGAAACAAATATCCTACTCACTGAATTAATGCAATTGAATATTGCTAGATTCTACCAGTTTTGGGGAACTATTAGGACTGAAGCTCCTAATAACCAAGAGGAGGAATTTAGTGATTTGAACAAAGTATCACTGGAATAAAAAGAAATTGTTAAAACAGAAAATACTTCAGGTTCACCTGCTGCATGTGTTTTTCACAATGAAGCAGGGTCTTTAAGTTATGTTTCAGAGTGGTATTCAAATATGCAGTAAGAAAAATATTAGAAAATCAAATGCAGAAGGGCAGACAATCAATAAGAGGGTCAAATTCTGATAGATAATAAGCTTTAATAAGCTTTTTTTTTTTTTTTTCCTAATGAATTCAATGCAGACTTTAACTGCCCACACCACCACACAGAACACGACTTACAAGAGTGACTGAATTTCTGTTTAGGTCGTGAGGATAGAGCAAGTCAGATTGCTCAATCACTACCCCATACCATAACAGCAAAATTGATGTAAATGAACAACTACAACACAGGACAAACACTGCTACAAATGTAAAGTGTTTAACCTTCTCCAAGTACATATGCCCATAGAACTGAAGGCTGTATTGCAACACGTAGTCACAATGGTGAAGACAGTGTTAAAGCAGCTGCACAGCCCTGGAGTTACTACCTCCAGGAGTTCAATTATTTCTTACTATGTACCATTTTTTACAGGTTCATGGGAAACAGATCTGTAAGTGGGTCCAGAGGCTTGTTGCATTCAGTCTAGCTGCTATGAGCATTGTGCTGCTGCAACCACTGCCCACACAGTCCGGAGAGGAATGTGCCTACCCACAGGCACTGGCCAGGCTGATGCTAATTAGATCTGCTACCTAGGAGATGCACTCATCCCATGCTGTCCCTTGGGGTTTTGCTTACAATCTTGTTTTGTCTGATATTTCTTAAATTATAATCTCCATCTCTAAGTCAAAGACCATCATCAGTTCAGAGAGAGTCTCTGTAACTTCCCTTACAGATGTATCCTTTTGTCATCTAGAAAGTTTTCCTCCCAGACCTTGCATGCTATTCTCATCACTTGTTGACTTTGTCTATACTCAGGGACTGTGCTGATCCTCAAACACAACACTTTTCTGACATTAATCATGGCTGGAATTTTGCCCAACTACATGTCATGAATCCTTCACTGCTGGTTTTGCCACCGTGTAAGCTACAAGCTGATTATATTAAACATAGGCAACCACCAAGCGAGTAGAGGCAGCAGTTCTCCAGAGGCTGAGTTCAGAACCTTCAGCTGAGTGCTAAATTCCAAGAGTAAATAATAATTGACTCAAAATAATTCATGCAGTAAAACTGTGCTGCAGATGGTACCATTTCATATCTTCATAAGCATCCTGTAATGAATTGGGCATTCTTCTTCTAGCACAGTCATGTATACACTGTCCGCAGATCAAAGCACTATATTTTCTTCTAGTTTAGAGCTTCAGTTTTAAAGGAAAAGTTTTAAAGTTTCTTTTGCGTTATTAATAAATTAAAACAGAAATTATTAAATTTAATGGGAACAAAGCAAAGCTGATATAATACATGAAACTATAAATGTAGCCAAACTGGCTGTCTTCTCACTCCCACCTTAGTTCAGAAACACTGGATATTCTTATTGTTAACAGTAGGTCACATCTTTCCACAGGTTTTTCAACTGAGATTTTGTTGATTTTAAATCTAAGATATTTTTTAGCAGAGACTAAGAAAAAGAATAGGGAATAGGATAAAATAAGGTGAAGCAATTCCTCTGAGATTCAGGACTAAAGAATCTTGATAACTATCGCTCCTGTTTCTCCTCCCCCTCATTACTAGGTGAAGAAAAGAATGTAATAGATGTGTGCAAGAGAAGAACAGAAGGAAAAGGATAGTTTCTTTGCTCCTAGAGACAAATCAGTACTTGCTGGTGCAGCTCCTTGGGGATTACAACTGAATCAACTTCTCTGCTGCATATTTTAGAGTCAGCTTTTGCCAAACTGCTGTGCTGTTTTCCCATGTTGCTATTCTCCATAAAGTCCTCACCTTTCCCTTCTTGGAGAGCTACTTTTGGAAAATCATGAGTCAGCCAAAATACTCTAGAAAATTAAAAACTAATGACCGCGGAGTATTTTGACTAAACAAAATGGGTCTTTATGGAGGATACTTTAAATAGCAGTCCTACTCCCAGCATATCAGACCCCCTCCTACTCCCCATTTTCATGTCATTCACAGACTTGCAGAATTAGGCAAGTCAGTGGTAAAGACATTAAACATTGCTGGCCTCAGTATTTGTTCACTGAGGGATGCCACACATAACATGACACAAGTTGAATTTTGTGATAAACAGCCTTTGAGCCTGATGGTTCAGCCAACTTTCCATCCATCTTACTGTCCACTTATCCAGACAAAAATTCCTCACTTTGGCTATAAGGACACTATGGAGGACCATGACCTTGCTAAAGTCAAGGTTTACAATATCTACTGTTTCCCTTATTTACAGAGCCTTTTATCTCATTGCAGAAGTCAATAAGGTTAGCCAGGCATGATATGCTCTCACTGAATCCATGCAAGCTATTCACAGTAATCTAGTCCTTTGTGTGTCTAAAAATGGCTTTGAGATATGTTTGTTCCGTGGCCTCCCCTGCAACTGAGGTGAGGCCAATCTGGATCTTCTTCTTGGAGATGGTCATAGCAGTTGTTTTCTTTCAGTCATTGGGAACTTCTGTGATTGCCATGACTACTGAAAGGTGATAGGCTGCAGCCTTGTGATGACATTGTCCACCTCCCACAGGTGCATGCCACCTCTCTTGCATACTCAGGCAATATTCCTATATTGCTCCTGGGAAATTTGCCTTTGTTTCCATCTTCTGTGTACTTCCATTTTGCATATGAGTTCAGCAAGGAGTTCAATGTTTCAAGCACAATAGCTTCTTGAGGAGAAAGGATGAACAAAAACCATAGAAAAGAGATTAAATTAGTCTCATAAAGCATGACAGAAACACTGATACATTTCTGTGAAACCTGAATTTCAATTCTTGGCATGGATATCTTGTTGCAGAAAGAAAGTATACTGATTTTGTGTATCATATGAGTTTATGTATCGTATCTAGCCCTGAGTTCACTGCATTAAGCTACTTTTAGGGAGTATGGCTTCCTTTAAAATATTCTTCCTGCTTTGCTTCAGGCTTCCTGAAACAGCCTCACTTGGTCAGTGCATGACAGATCTACTAATGACTCTCATCTAGTTTGTGGAGACTAGATGATAGTGCAGAAGCCACATGACTGGGGAGCAGAAGGCAACAGGTGGAAGAGTGAGTCCCCTGCTTAAAACCCAAGACACAACATGTTGTGCTCTGGAGTTCAAGACCATTGCTGTACCATGAACTTATTCTTTTAGCACATACACAGTCCTCGTGAAGAGTATTGGAAGAATTGGAGCCACAGCTATAGCAGTAGGTTGCAGGTGTTTTGAGAGAGCTGATATCTAAATGGAAGGGATTGTGGAAGGTTTAAAAAGAAGTCCCAAAAGCAGACTGTGAGAGATGGAAGATAAGATCTAAATGTTTATTAAGAAAATTCATGTAAAAAATCTGGAATTATTCATGTAGAAGAGTTGAGCAGATCACAGAACACCAAAACAAGAGCACTTTGTTGGCAGCTTAATACGTGCCAAAAAATGTAGGATATTTGGCATCTATTTGACTGAATTGCAGTTTTGAAAGAACTTACAATAAGAGAGTTTCGTATTAGAAGCTAATGAACTTGTGCTGTGAAGCATGCACAGGAAAGAAAGGAAAAATGAAAGGTGGAAAAGAACAACCCACATTGTAGAGCCTTTACATTATTATTGTTCCTTGTGGACGGCCATAAAGAGTCTGAATCTGCAGCTGCATGTCAAGGTGAGTCACAAGAATGTCAACTCAGTTTTCCTACTGCCTTTTGCAAGCAAATTGTATGGAGGCAGATCTTCCTTACAGAAATGTCACTCATTTTCACAGAATAATAGAAAGCCTCATGAGCTTATAAAGGACTCATGAGCTTATAGAAGCTAATGAGATTAAATCAGCGTTCCCATTCAGATCCTGCTCTGATTTCCTTTTGGCTGACTAGGACTGGTGTCTTTATTGCTATCCCAGTGCTCTCTGGTTCTGTAAAGTCATGGAAGAGCAGTCCCACTTTGCAGGATATAAACCTATAAATAAGGTCAAGTGCATGGAAGTGTAATGTATTTATTTCCTTATTCCCTGAAATACAGAGAGGGTTGGTTTCTGTTTCACTTCCAACATTTTAGCAGTGCTAATGTAAAACACAAAATCATTCAATCATATCCAGAGAGACTTAAGAAAGATCATGACTTGCAGTAAGGAGTTAATCAACTGCAATAATAACTATAGAATCAGAATTACATGCCGCAATTCAAGACTTCGCATTTACCATTAACAACAAATAAAATTACATATTGAAACATTCATCTGTTCATTTAATTTATTAAGGAGCCAGTGGTCACAAAATCACAGCATAGTGGGGGTTGGAAGGGACCTCTGGACATCATCTAGTTTAAGCCCCCTGCCAAAGCAGGTTCACCTAGAGCAGGATGCACAGGAATGCATCCAGGTGGGTTCTCCAGAGAAGGAGAATCCACAACCCCCCTGGGCAGCCTGTTCTAGTGCTCTGTCACCCTCAGAGTAAGGAAGTTTTTCCTCATGTTGTGATGGAACTTCCTGTGTTCCAGTTTGTGCCCATTGCCCCTTGTCCTATCACTGGGTACCACTGAAAAGAGGCTATCCCCATGCTCTTGACACCCACCCTTCGGATATTTATAAATATTTATAAATATTTAAATTGATAAGATCCCCTTGCAGCCTTCTCTTCTTCAGGCTAAGCTGTCCCAGGTNTGTCCCAGGTCTCTTAGCCTTTCCTTAT
>VZZY01000765.1:0-136211 GCA_013400335.1 Eurystomus gularis
AATAATAATAATAAACTCTACTTATAAAGCTGCCACAGTCTCAGAAACAACAGTGGCTTTCTTCATTCTGTCTATATATATATATAAATCTGGTTAACTAAAGGAACATCTGAGAAGAAAACAGATCTTAATTATTTTTAGAAGAAAAGGAATAAACAGAAACTATCAATATTTTTCTGTGAAATATATTCATTTTCCAGTGACAAATTCTCATTTACACCAAAATGCTCTGGCATTCATTCATCAGCCCAGATTTTCCTCAAATAGACAACCAATTTTAACATTGTAAAAATATCAAGAAGTCGTTATTATTCTCAAAACTTTAGTTTTTAAGATTTTACAAATTAAAGAAACAAAGCATCAGACTCAGTCCTGTATTGCTCACTATACCTTTTCAAGAATTGAAAACAATGTTTTATTTTCTAACTGGCTTTGTTTTAATTTTGCCATTGAAATAACATTAAATTACTTCCTTCTTTAATGATCCTTAAGAGTGACCCTCCATCTTTTCCAAGGTCAGGTATCTACTGTTTATAGAATTAGACTGAGAAAGAGAAGATTTCCTGGCCATGCTTTGAGCAAGGAGTTAGACCAAAAGAGTTCTGAAAGTCCTTTACACCCTTAATGATTCTGGGAGCCTCTGAATAAACCTGCCTCTTCAGAAATTGTTCCCAGCTATCTTAGTTGGGTGTATGGTATGTATTACCATAATACTCCAGTTCTTTGCAATCTTTAATATATTTATTTTCACAATCCTTTTGAGAGGAAGCAAGAAAGTCCGTTACCCTTATTATATAGATAGAGGACTCAGGTCCTGAAATTTAAATGGTTTCTGTTAAATATTCTATTCTATTCTATTCTATTCTATTCTATTCTATTCTATTCTATTCTATTCTATTCTATTCTATTCCTCATGCTCAAGGTTCCTTGTATGCTGCATATATGTGGACATTTATGCACAAAATACGGAAAATATCCTCAAGTCCTCTGGGGTAATTTAATTGTCTTAATTTCATACCTGAAAACTTCAATAACTTTACAATGTTAGAAAGATTCTGTTTGGACATTCTAATTTAACCAACTGAAAAAAAGTAAAACTCATGCCAAGACAGCATCTTGTGACTTGATATCCTACCATGGATATAGCCAAATCCAAGGACTTAAATAAGTAGACTGATCATTTCAATGGCTTGGTAAATACATGGCCAAGTTGTATATTTTATTTTACAGACCTCACAGGGATGTAAAAGCTTGCTGCTAGCACTAGCATCATATTGATATGAAATACAGATTAGTAACTGTACTTTGAAGACGAAAGGAAGTATTAGTGTCTTTAGCCAGGGAATGAAAGATGAATTACAAAACAGCGGTTAAGAAGGTTCCTTAAGATTTCCATTTACAAAACTCAGCTGAATAATTAAAGGATGGCTCCTCAGGTTTTGTGATGACAAAAGAATATTAGCAGGTTAGTAATCCAAACCAAAACAATAATAATAGTTTTTTAAATCTTAAAAGTTTATTAAACAAATTTTGATCAACACTTCAAGGCAATGACCTGCTTTTGAAACCATGATCCAAGAAAGATCCAAGGCCTACAAAGTCCATGATATTTAACTACAGATATTTTACATAGGTTTCACTTTAACACTTAGGATGTCTCAAAATTTTACTGTTAATACATCATAAAACAACAAAGTGGAAATATTAAATGTGGCTATGTTAGCAGGAAACAGTATCTGCATTGAGTCTGTACAAACTCGGTAATATTTTCTCATGTGGACTTACTGAAATCTTAACCACTACTCCTCACCATGTTTATATCCCCGGGAGCCATATTCTTTTGCTTTAGTGTATACTGTTCTCTTTGTGGCAGATTGTTTTAAAAATGTTTTAAAGGAGACACTCAGCATGCAGCTAAGACTCTTTTTATCAAAGGTTGAACAACAGAGTTCTCCATAGAAAGGGTTCACTCCATTTCGTGTTCAATCTTCTGAGTAGTGTGAATTTATTAACCACTTTGAAGTAGTAAAAATGTGATGTGTGTGTATGTACAGATGATCCAAACAGTATAAAAACCAGCCAGGAAATCAATAAAGCAGGTTTTTAACAAATGCATTTCCAACCGATCAAAAGAATAGCCTAACGGCTACATACGGCTGATCTAACACTCATTACATTATCATTTCAAGGAAACATCTTCTGCAACTGAAAGGTGAAGTCTTTCTGTAATGAGCTCCTTCTGAGTCAGCAACAAGACTCTTTTTTATAGTGCTGAGACAAAACAAATATGTGGCGAACACCGGGGAGGAATTATTCTCTGCAAACAAATGTTTTTCTGCATGCAAGGGCTCTTGCTCTGGATTGGTTTGCTGCTTAAAAGCAAGGAAATGTAGAGAGAAGGGGGTCTTTAATGTAGGACCTTTTCATTAAAAGAGAAGAAATGTAACTTATCAATGGTTTCCTCTGAGGGATGGGTAAGAGGGGGAAAATGTATTCTGTCTGACATTAGCAGATTCAAATATATGCTGAGTGCAGAATGGCATTGGAACTGGCCCTGGAGAAGTTCTCTGATGTTTTACACAGGTCTCAGATCTGGAGGAATGTTTCCCTCACTAGCAGTATCAAAGCTGAAAAATGCATTTTTCAAATTAAGGAGATGTTAAATCTGAAATAAAAGGCTTTGTTTAGATTTTAAGAGACTATAAAAGTTGCAGGCCATGTGCTTAGATAGCATAAATTACCAAAAATCTGCAGAGCTGCAGATTACACAAATTGATGGATTGGCCCAAACTATACTAGGGTACCTTTTTATTTGCTGTGGGCTGCTTTGTTTAGAATAACTGGTATGAAGGCAAAAAGCAAAAGCGATCCGTTAGTTGGTTGACCCAGAAATAATGACAGATTAGGACAGAGGACATCCCCTCCTTTACTCAAAAGATTATCTTACAAGTTAAACCATGTACTAAAAATTACTGCTAAGGAAACAAGAAGGTGCTATGAATAACCACAATGCATTACAATTTTTCTGGGAAAAGGGCTTTTTTTAAAAAAAAAACAAAAACAGAACAAAACAACCAAAACGTAATGATAGTGTCTTGGGACCACCACATTGCCCCATAGTTCATTCTAAAGTAGCAAGAAAATTCAATATCCTCAAAATGTCTTTGGATTACACCATCAAATTAGATTTTTAAAGGAAAGTGCTGGCTTGCATGGTATCACCGTCTCTACCCTCATCAGTCAAAATCACCTATGGCCATTACTGAACCCTATACAATCAGGGTAGCACTGTGCATCTCTAAGCAAGACTATGGTATGGGAGACAAAATATTTTTCCATGGCATTCATTATGGGACTACTGATAAAGCAAGTTACTGATGTAAGACCAGGCAGGCTAAGGCTGACTCCTCTGTTTTCCACAGTGCCTTGTTTGTCTGGAGCAATATAGTTTGCCACATAAATCTTATTGGCATATGTGCACAGGAAGGTTCCCACAGGGACTGGAAAGAGAATCAGAAATTCTCGTCCCTTTATCTGCTCTCACAACACTTCAAGGACAGCCAAGAGATCCCTTGTTCATGGGGTAATCATGACCTCTCAGAACTAAACTCAAAAATAGGATTCATCTCCTCAAATGTTATATATCTTTGCTGTTAATGTCTACCTCTGAAGCCTTTCAGTCCAGACTTGCTTGAAACCAAATGGATAAAACCAGATGCTTTTAGGGCATGATTTCTCTAACCAAATAGAAATGTCTTACTATTGAAAAGATAATTCACGCCCTAGAAAATGTCTGTTCCTCTTGTCCTTTAATGAGAAGATAAGAGGACTAGCTCGGAGATAGGCATTGATGCTGTAGATGTTTGTATGTGATGAGATAAATCCAGTGCTGACAGTCCACAGGGGTATCCTCCTTTGCAGATTGCTGTATTTTGGTGACTTGACATCAGCACCCTAGCTCCTGCAATTCTTTGTAGAATCTAACAGCTTCAAAAGGAAAATAAAATAGCACCCTTCTCATGGAATTCATAAATCAAGAGGGAAAAATAAATAAAAGAAATCTCTTTAAAACTGTTCTTTTTTTCCTCCCTTGTCTCTGAAAACTGGCTTTTTGCTTCATGTGGCACATGTCTGGCTTTGGCACATGCACAGTTCTCTGTACCAAACCTTCCTTCAGCTTCCAGTAGGAACTGGATGTTGTTTTCTGCTCTAATAGTATCAATCTTCATGTTTTTGTTGACATGGAGTATGGGTTTATTTCTTTTTCCCATCATCCCTTTTACACTTTTCTTACATGCTCCTTCTTTTTTCTATTGCTTCCTTTCTACCATCAGCCTTCAGTTGACTTAAAGGATTTCATAGGATGCTGGAGGAAGAAAACAGTAGAAAAAGATGTGGAGAGAGGTAGAGAGAGGACAAAAGAAATGACAGGTTATGTTGTTGCTGTCCCTAAAGGCATAAGGCTGTCCTTTCACCTTTCCCTAGAGGTCTGGAGCATTTATGTTGCTTTAATCAGCTATACACTGCAAAAAATAAAGCAAATAAACCAAGTGAGTAGTTGGAAATTTCCTCATATTCATAACAGAAAATTAATGTCAGAGGTACAAATTGTGCATGAAGTTTGCCGTGTATCACAAATAACAGAATAAGATCCTTTGGCCACCAGATGTTTTGTTGCAAATTAGAAGCATTCCTTCTGTGGTCATAAGGCAAAAAGCTTTCACTTCTGATATTCACAAGCACTGGAGCAATCACACTAAGGTGATGCAGGCCCTGCACTTTCCTTCCATACTTCATGCCTTCTTTTAATTCTTCAATAAAGAAATACATTCCCCTCCCAAAACCCCAGTTCAGATTATTCTAAATGAGGTTACACATCAGCACTGAAAATTGCAGTTTAAGTGCTATAACCTGCATAGCTGGTAAATTTTTCATAAAATGAATGACCTTTCTACTATTCTCCTTGCTTGCAATACAAGCTGCTGAAGTAGATGTGAATTTTTTCATTTTCATATTTCCTACTCAGTTGTTGCATTCATATTACTCTTGCCTTGCTACAAAGAAGATTGTGCCTTTTAATATTTTGTAATTTATAGCATGGTCCTGCAATGGCTGTGACCTGTCACTGAGCCATTTGAACATGCCTCAACAGGAATATTTACAATCTTATTTTCTGCTACAGATGGTAGCTAATATTAAAATGTTAACTAATGAGTGAAATAACAAAAACCTTTACAATTTGGCCCTCCAGCTCCACCCTTCCCAAAAGCATAGATACTGGAAGATTTTAAGTTTCTCTAAAGGAAACTTTGAGGTGAAAATATCAACTAATGCAATTTTTTCAAGGATTGGAACCATAGTAAGTCTGTTTTAATATACTTTGTCTAGGTTGCAGTAGTGCTTTCTGTGGTTTTAGTAACCTAAAATACATTAATGCATTAAAATATTCAATATACAGCAATAACTCTTACAATAGTGAAGAAATTCTCAATATACAGATTAAGCTGAATGATTTGAAGGATAAGAAAAGCTGGTGATAAACACTGACTTCTAAATAAAAAATATAAGAGCGGTATGAAAGAAATAGATCATTACTAAAGAACATGGTGTTCTTAGCCTGGCTTTTCTCCTATTATGCTGTTCTGTGCAAGGTGGACTCTTTTTTTTGTTATTTGATGCTAAAAATCAAGTCACACAATGAATCTTACGTCAAGTTTCCAACCAAAACTTTCTGAATACATCTGCTGTTGATAAACGCCAGGGAAAGTAAAGCAAACACAATTGAAAGGTCCTAGCTGCTGCTCCTCCTGCTGCTGCTGCTAAGAATATTTGCTCTTCCCTCACTGATCACCTGCCGTCTTACTTCATGCAGATGGCATCCCAGCTGCTATGTGGCCATACAAAAAAGGTCAGTTTACACACAGCTCAACAGGTAATATATTAGCAGCACAGAAGAAGATACACCTTCTTATCCAGCTCTAAAATAAGGGTCCTCAAACTGGCTCAATATGAACTGCACAATGAAGTCTTTCTATAGTACTCCTTGCGTCAAGTCAGTATAAATTTGCTGGGCCACCACATTTTCTGTGTTATCCTGCATTTTCATCCTCTACTCATTTTCCATTTATTACCTTAACAAAGTATTTAAATTGCATGTTAAAAGTTATCTATTCACATGTGGATTGCATGCACCCTCCACATGGTTTCTGTATTACTATCCCACATGCCGTTGGCACTGGCAGCTGGGGGGCAAAACCGTTATATCTGGTGCTTAATGGTGCAACATTGTGATCAATATGTGGTCAAAATCAGTTAGAGGGAACAGTGAAGTACAGAGAAAGGGCAGAACACCACCAAATTCTCCTTCTGCATTTGCAAGGAGCACTCCCAAGCACATTCAACTTTTGCCAATGCGTGGAGGTCCTGGACAGAGGAAGCACTGGCATATACTCTCCTCAAAGCAGAGTACCAGAAGCATGCAAATACAGCCCAGTTATGGGGCTTTTCTTCACTTTTGCTCCTTAACAGTGAAATTCAGGAATTACCCTAGACCCCGGAGAAGTGTGGGTCAGTGGTTCCTCTGTGGCACTGCACTTCCAGCTGGCTCTCAGGTCAGAAAGGGAAGGTCGCTCATCCTCGCCAGCAATGCTCACCTGGCAATGCTAAACTATCACTGAACTCCTGGCGATCCTGGCAGATCAGTCCTCCTGGCCTAACATGATTTATTTAATAACAGTGCTGCATATATTTATTATTTTCTTTCTTTTCTGAGTGGTATGAGCACTGGCACTGGGTGAAACTACCTCAGGAATATCGCACCACACTACCTGTGTTTCTCAGGTATCATAAATGGAAGAAAATATTGCTCTACTGCTAGAAGCATTTGGGGTAACTAAACTAAACCAACAGATATGAGGCAATATATGCTCCAGTGTTGGCAGAATCTCAGACCAACAGTAAAGTGAATACAGATCTTGAATGTTAGGAGAAAGACAGTCTCATGTATTCTGTTAGAAGGCTGCAATTTAGAAATACAAAGACACTTCTGTCTTCACAAAATCCCTTTCTAATTTTAGTTTTTTCCATTAAAATAAGCAAAACATTGGGTGTAATGTTGAGAACTGGACCTTCAGAATGCCATTTTGTCTTAACATGAAATTTGCTCTTTAATATAATAATTTTCTAACAACAATGAGAAAATAAGCCCTGAAGGTGTTTCTAGATAGAAATCACTTACAGTTAATCAGAGTAAACAATGAATGTGAGAGAGTATTCTTCAACAATAAGTGATACCTAGAGATTTAGAGAAACAAGAAAAGTTACAAGGTACAGATATTATAGAGTTTGTTAGAAGTTGACATTCTCTTCTCCATTTATTTACTAGCTAAAGCAGTTAATAAAGGTTAACATTTATATACTGTACATATTTCACAATTCTTTGCACTACTTTTAAATAAAATGAATGCTCCAAGTTTCTTGAAATCTGATTTGAACAAAGGAAAAATTAATAGAGGCTTCATCTACAACAAATGAATCACCTCTTCCCAGGAAATTTTAGAGTTTAGAAGGGTGAAAGATAGAAGTCAAACTATAATGTTCTCAGAATCAAAGCTATTTAACCTTGCTTTTATATAGAACCGTGAAAAGTAAATACCACCAAAACACAAACCTCAAAATGCTTCCAGGTTGTTGCAAACCAAGCTCTCATTTGTGCATGAGTGGCATTGCTCCCACCACACCTGCTCATCCCACTTCCTGAAATTAACCTCCAAGCATATGAATTACCAAAGACAAATATGCAGTCCACACTGTTCTAAATGGGTTTTGTGCAAGTAAACCCTATCTCCAGTGCACATAGATATAAGTGCTTAATAAATAGACATGCAGATGTCAGCAGGTGCTAACTTTGGGTGTACAGACAGATCATTTTTTTAATATTTAACATTCACCTAAGCAACCAATGTAACCCACCTCTGAAGTTGACAATGCCCAAAGCTGCAGTCCTCACTGTGACTTTGACTTATATGCCACATGAGGTTCGTTTAACAGTATTGCTTTCCTCTCAGACTTGCAGGTGCTGAAGCAAGACACCTGTAATGGGGTGAATAAGTAACCTGAAGTGTCAGCTGTACCTTCACTGGCTTCTGCCCTCAGCTGAGGGCCTTAGGTACTACAGCTTTGTAGCAATGTGCAGGGGAGAATGCAGATGCTGAGAAATACATTCTAGAATTTCTTAGCAGCCATGCCACCATTGGCCAGTATTTTCACCGTAGCCCCATAACTCAAGTTCCTTAGGTGAAAGTATCATGGATTTTTTTAACAGTGGCTCCATCATTCAGCAGAAATTTGGAGCAGAGTGACTTATTGTCCTATTACATGTGGCAAGAGGAGGAACATATATCAGTCCTCTTCCAGTGATGATGACAATGGGGAGGAGGGTGGTGGCAACATCCTCTACCTATGACAGAATAACAACAGCACAAGGTGCACGAAACAGGCAGGGTTATAGTTTCAGGTGATTCTCCACCAGTTTGGCTAGAACAACAGCCACCAACAATACTTTATTGTCAACAAAATGGTTCACTTCTGAAATACAGAGAGATCCATTGTATTCTCAGCTATGCTCCAATAACCCTCATATGTCCATTTAATTCAAATACAAGCAACAATGCTCAATAGTGGAAGAACAAGTAAAAAATCTACTTTATGTTCAAAATGTTTACTTAATACAAATGAAATTCTTTCCTTAAATTAAAAAAAAGGCAAAAATACATTTAAGTACTGCTCTTTCCTCTCTCCAACTCACTTATCAAACAGGTAGGAATTACTGATTTTGTCAGGCTTCTACTGATCAGTATGCAAAAAAGCCCAACAGGCAGACTTTCAAAAGTATTAGCTCTGCATATACAAGCTATTCCGTTCTGCAATAAAAGATTGATTAAAACGGTAGGCACAGAAGACCGTACAAAAATGCTTATTACGCAACAGTTTTAAAACCTCTGACACAAGAGTACACCATAATGGGCTGGCACTATTTGTTTAATTCTTTTGCTCTGGCTCCCTGCTGGGCCTACATTCATTGTGCTGCAAGCTACTCCTTAGTTCAGATGCCCTACATAACATATGTAGCTGCTACTTGTCTGTAGCAATCCAGCTCATTTTTTTCTGGATTTTGCGCCAGCACTGTTTCAGATTAACTGCTCTCTATTTTTCTATGAGCCAGTTAATCACCATACTGCTTGTTCTATTACTGGGTAATCAAAAAATTATCCTATAATTTCAGCAATCATCCTAAAATGGTAATTCTGTGGCATTACATTAGTCAGCTTCCTCTGTCCCAAGCTGCTCTTATACAAATTACTCTTTTTAAAATAATTTAATCTATTTTTTTATACTCTGAAGTATCTCACATTTTGATCCTGACCCATAATGATTAGTTCAGGTAAATTATTTTCATAGCTCTTTGCACACACACACACAAATTTTTCTCATATCTGAAGTGGTTTCTTCTACCTAGACCTTCGGTTTGGGCATTGAAGTTTTTTTGGGGGTAATTGATTTTTGGTAATTAAACATATTTGTTTTCCCAAAAATGGTCTCAAGCTCTCTTAAACTAGTGGTATGGTGGTTACCATTGTAAAGCTTCTTCTGCACACAGTTAACTCAGCTGTGACAAACTCCCCATAGCAGACGAGTCTTTACATCAGTGTTTCCAAAAATTCACAACTAGTTATATGACAGGGCCCAATTAGAACAACACAGTGATTTTCTTCATACAGTAAGTAGGTGCTCACAGACCTATAACCTAATTAAAACAAAAGTTAAAGAAGCCCACTAACACAAGAGATTTATCCCCATATGATATAGGCACACTCCACCTTCCTTGGGATATCTTCAACTAATTATATGCATAACATACTGCTGATATCCATGCTTATATCTTTGTCCAAGTCACCAACTAAAGTCTTATGTTATGCTAGTAAGAGGGTCACAGAAATTTTTTGTGGACACCACCCAGTAGAGCAGATTCTTCATTAGTGGCTCCAGATGCTTCCACAGCACCCATGAATGAAAAGGTCATGTTGGTTTTCTACCATCAGGCAAACAACCAAAATCCAGTAGTCCAATAACTGATTTGATGGTGCTGAAGCACTATAAAAGTCCCCTGTATCAGATTAGTATGAGTACTTATGGGCCTCTTTACACTGACATAAATGACCAAAGCGAACAGGGCAACTTCTGAATCGTGTATATAGGGAGTTTCAGACCATAATAGAAACACAGAGGGGGGAAACTGCCTGCAACAGTACCAGAGATCCAGAAACTTTGGACACCAGAAAGGATGGATCCAAGACACATCCTCTTTACTTTCTAAGTACCTCCAAATGCCAAAACCTCTTTAGTTTCCAAGTGGTACTGAAACGCACACTTACTCTGTTTCTGAAACTCCACATTCTGCTAATGATCAGCTTGGCACCAACCCAGGGGAACCTGGAACTGCCAGTTGCCAACCAGCGCAACAGTAGGGGAGGTTTCAGATCCTCACAGCAGACAAAGGTTATCCCACTGCCAGGACTTGGCTTGTCAAGCAATGGTCTCCATGCTTGGAGAGCAGCACCAACACTCTGCTAAGGGTAGGAGGTTTTGCATTGCAGCAGACCTCAGATACCAGTGACAAAAACCAAAGCAGGTGGCTTTGCCCCCCAGGCAAAGTACTGAATCTCTCTGTACTGCCAGTAGTCATTACAAGACTGGTTCAAAATATGTCTGTCCTCTTAAAGCTTTTTCTGTGAGGTAAGTCAGTAGAAATCAGTACTTACAAAATACCCAGAATAAGCACTTAACCAGACCAGCTGGATGTGGCCAGCAAGCATCCACAGGGTACAGGAAATACGGAATTTCATGTACTCCACCAGACACTAGAAAACAACCTAATACCTTAAGTAAACATACATGTCTGATACGCTGTTTTTGATGTTCTTTCCACTGTAAAAGGAATGAGGCTCTCACACATCAGCAGGCAACTCAAATTCACATATGACATTAAGATGTACTCCAAATGAAGGAAAGAGTTTCAGTTAAGTGCAGCATATTAAAATTACACATCAAGGGTGCATCTAAACAGTCAAAATCTTTGCTAATCAGCTCTCTAAAAATGCAAATCAATACTACCACTGTAGTAGTGACTGGAGGGTAGCAATGCTTATTCTTCTCTACAATTTTGTCTTGTTTAGGAAGGTGTATGTTGTGTTTGTTGTTAAAAAAAATTAACTGGTATGTATTATATCTTTTTCCCTACTTTATGAATTAAGTAATTGAAGTAACCAGTCAATATGAAGTTAATTTGCTCCTAAGTCTCATTCAGAGTATGTTCGTGTCTCTGTTAGCAGAAAAAGACAACAGTTGTTTAGCATGATATTGTAATGTGACTAAGTAGTTTAAGACAGACATGTCATGGGATCTTGGGGAAAAGAAGGGATTTCAAGAAAAATGTTTCTGTGCTGTTCATTTTCATCATGAGTAACATTAAGCCACCACAAACTGAAGAAAATATGCTTTAATTCTTGACAAAAGTGCTTACTTTACTACTCAGAGTTTCTTCTTAAAGATGCAGTGTAGATGAAAGTATTTACTTCATCTACATAATGGCAATGCTGAATTAAAGAATGAAGGCTCCAACGCAGAAAGGCATTTAAGCATGCACTTGGTCTGCAGTGGCTAGAGCTGCTTCCCTCAATCTGATTCTATCTCGAATATGCCTTTTTTTCCTATCTAAAGCATATGAGTACTCTGTGTAGACAGATAGAACACAGATTGCGCTGTATACCTGACAGCCATTTCCAAATTGCATTTAATGATTTGACAAGTGGCATGTAATATCTGCGAGAATGATTTTAAGGGTTTGCTTAGTACTTCCATTATCTTGATTAGGGTTCTTTGATAAGCATCTTTTAGAAAATCTTATTTGCTTCTAGTTTTTCCTTTGTAGTTTTATTCCTCTCACTTACTCTGAATTGAATTGCATGCATCATCTTTCTGCCACAGCCTCCTACTTTATTCTGGTAATTTTGAATGTTATTGTCCCTTTGCCATCCCCAGATGTGTACTTGCAGATTTCACTGCCTTGTTGGATATGCTTTCCCCTAGGTCATTGCTGCATAAGGACAGATTCACTGAGGGAATAAAATGGACACATTTCTAGCTCTTCCAGTCTCAAAAAAAAAAAAAATTTAAAATGGTCTATCTATGGTCAAATGCAAAAATAAGATTAAATTAAGAGATATACTTCTACTATTGCTCTCTAAGGATAGGTTGGATCCTTCCTACTTACATCCCCTTGGTAAGTAGTCTGTTGTGACCAGGTAATGCACAGCTACATATCACTGTGTACTACACTCCTGAGAAATTGTGAAATCACACAGGACCTGGAGATCCTACAAGCCTACCTCTGAGGATCCTGACAGGAGCAAGTACATGCAGATTGCACTACTCATAGTGACAGGAGAAAGAAAAAACAAACAAAAAAACCCCCCCAAACAACAACAAAACCCCAACAAACCCAGAGGTTTTGCACATAAGTTATTTTGGCAAGATGGTCAGCAATGCCTCCATAAGAGCACTGTGACCTGCAAAGGGACATGATAGCCTTCCTGCTGAGTGCACCAGGGATGGGATAAGAACCAGGGATGGGATAACTGTCTTACAATTGGACAGGCACACGTCTGTGAGCACAATTGCCCCCTACTCCTGGCACTTTTCTCATATTAAGGAAAAGGGAAAAAACAGACACACTGTTTCCAAACTACTGGTAAAATATCCCCTTTGTAAACCCTATTTCACAATTACAAAGGAGATCCATATTCCTGTCCTTGGATTTTGTCCACATATGGGATATCAACATTAGCTCCAGCTGGCAAGATCCATAGCAATGATTGTCACTAGTGAATTGTTGTAGTGACCCAGGGTAGGGAGCACGGAGGGAACAAAAGTATCCAACTGGTGGAAGTGTACCACAGGACTTCTGAAAGACAGAAATAACTCCCCCAGAAAGCACCATGCTTGAGCACCCTGAGCAAGCATTCAGAATTCTTCTGAGGACACATGCTGGTGGCCATGCCCAGGACTGTGAGGTATGAATGGCAGTCCTTAGTAGAAGAAATGACAAGAAAAAGGGAGGGGAGGTGAGTGAGGCAGAGGAGAGATCACCACAGGGAACAGTCCTAGAAACTCTCAGGCTGCCACAGAAGTCTGTGGTTATTTAAGATGCCACAGATTAGGTAAATCTGCATCACATACAGGAAACAAACCCTTGATATCATCTTTACTACCTAAATGACGAGTTGTGTGAGTTTATCTTATTTACAGAGACATCAAAATGTGGAGAAGATACATGGAAATGCCAGCTTAACTCTCTGGTAATAATCACTCACAACAGAGATTCAGTCACTGTATGACATAGATAAGGTTTTCAGATGTTCTTCTGCTGAGAGCAATGAATGTCAACCCTATCGAAAAAATGTGATCTGTTACTTGGGGTCCAGGTGGGTGGCCTTCAGTGCCAAGCTCTTCTGGGAAATCTAGCTAATTAGATTTAGTTTTCAGGGGAAGACCACTACATACTTTGCAATTTAGTTAGTTCTTGAAATTGAGTTTACTCAAAGTGGAAACATTCAAAAGAAAAGCAAAATTAAAAGCCACCTGCAGATCTATTAATGCCAAAGTAGCACACCCTGAAAATCCCACTCTTTCTGTTGTGTAACTATCACAACACAGCCTCAGAGGGCTCAGAAAGATGATAGTTCTAAGTTACACAACTTCCCAAGAGTGGTTTACATCACAACCAAGTCAGCAGCTGAGATGAGGATGACCTTTTGACTATAACCACTGTTCCACTCACAAGTAATTTCTCCAGAGCTATATTTCTCTGCTTTATCTTAGCAGATGATACTATTGCTGATGCCAATGCTACTCTAAAATTCCTTTTATCTGTTTTTGAGCTGTTATGTGCCTAATAATTATAATGTAAATGTGCTTTCATAGCTACTGGGCAATTCTTGTTTTTTCTCTCTTCATAATAAATTACTCATATTAAATTACAAACAGCAGCCTGAGGCTATAGATTTGATACCCAGAGGCTATTAAAAACTTTCAACTTCATGTCTGACAACTGGGGAGTTAAACAAACATCCTCACATATGCTACAGTTACAATAAAAGTGATAGTTATCTTTGTATTATAAAGGATGTTAACTATCCCACAAATTTATTTTTCTTAAAATTTTATGAGGACACAAAGCTACATTTTATAGCTTTTATTACTGTTTTCAATTCTGTATGGTTTGTAACACCATCTCACAAGCTTGGAATTAAGCTTTTTTTTTTTAGTTTTTTGGTTTTGTTTTTTCACATTGACAAATACTCATTGCCTCTAAATTTCTCACTCTTCCTCAGTCTCTCATAGCGCTGAAAGTATTGCTATAGTTGTTTTCAAGGTTTGCTTCTTAGTGGATGATATCATCATAGAATTCTACTATATTTTAATTTTTATTATTTCATACGCTTTATTTAAATAAACACAAGGAATGTGAGGTTGCATACAAGTTTAAATTAGATTTATTTTGTTTTCCTTCAAAGTATCAAGAATCATTTCAAGATAGAACAAAAATAAACACATTTCAAATAGTCTTAAGCATCACATAAACCAATTAGCATAAAAATGCTCAATGTTAAGAGAAATGCAACATTCTTGGGCCTATGAACAGATTAACCCTGGCAAGTGGCTGCAAGAAAGCTGCAGAGCCTATGATGTAGCTCCTGAAAGCAAGAAGAGCCTACTCTGATGGCGATAAATAAGACAATAGCTTCATGCTTCCAAGTACTTTCTTTGCAGTGCATGACCTGCTCCTTTGTGCACAAATGACACAGTGCCATTTATGCCAGCTTTGTGGGTTCAGAGCCAGTTTTCCATTTAGCTGTCCATGGCTGCAAAGCCAAGAGATGTGAAATGCATTTAATTTGTGAAAATAGGATGGTTTGAAAGTAGACCTATTCTGATGGCAAGTGATAACTTTATGAATGGCCTAATCAGCTTTAGCCACTTGGAGAATTCTTTTTAAAACAATGAATTTAATAGCTATTAAAGAGCTGTTTGGTTTGGAACATAGAGAGATTATTAAAAAGGACATACCAGCCCTTTCTAGTCTTATTTTCATGGGTATATACAAATGTAATGTCACAACATAATGTTTAAAGTGAAGTTCTACCATGGAAAGCCATGCAAAATACTGCATGGCACCAGAAAAGTGTTTGAACTCCTTTTTATTAATAAAAGATATGTGAGCTACATACATTTTGATTTTGTATTGGATATTTACACTGCTGTACTGGACATTTATACTGTAAATATTGGATATTTACATTGCAAGCACAAAAATAGACCCTAAATATTAGAAAAAGTGTTGTGGGGTTTTTTATTTTTCTGGAAGAACAGCTCTTCTCTGTAGCTCTGACATACGGATCTGAATATCTCAGAGAAAAATATCTCTACTCTGTGACTTAATTTTCGTCTGAATTGCTGGGAGGAAGGAGGAGAAAAAAAAAAGACAAAATGACATGGAACATACTGATATCTGAGACAGACAACAAAAATAACGACCTTTACACAAACAGTCCTTATTATGAAAGTTGAGATCACATACCTGCATAATGTTCACACAGACTGTCTGCCTGAGATTCAGCAGAAGCATGGGTAATCTTTTCTAGGCAAAACATCACAAACAGTTCAACAAAGAACAGAAGGTCATATATACTGAATCAAAAAGAAACAGTATTTGGAAGCACAATACATATGGTAAAATAAGTTGCTGAGAGCTCATTTTGCAGGAAAACTTAATCTTTCCCTGTTGTTCTGCTGGAGAAAAATGAACATACAGTATTTTAAATAGGAGCTATTCTTATGAAATAAAGTGTTCTTAAAATGAGTATAAAATAGTTTAAATCTGTTAGACCAAGGGAGAAAAATCAAAATGCATATGGTCAGAAGGAACAGGGGATATTTTTTTCCCTTAATATTTTCCTAATAGATTATTCCAAACATGTTAAGCTGCTTTCAAGAAATCTAGGTGACTCCAGGAAGATTATGCAAATAATTATTTCAATTCTGCTCTTTTTGGTGAAGTATCTCCACCATTTTTAACATAGCAAAGTCCCAGCAGCCCCTATCTCTACCATGCAGCTGGCAAGCATATCTAAAGGATTATGCATAATATGCATGTGAGCTCATGAAGCAAATGCTTTTATTCAGAACTGTAAAGAACTAGGAAAGCTTCAGTTCTCTAGCCACAGAGCAAAAATGCCTAAGTAAATTTTAACTTTTCTTCCATCCTTTTCCTCATCCCCAGCCTCTTGCCACCTGCATCTCTACTCTCATGGCAAGGTTAAAGCATCACCAAAACCACTTTGCTTCCTGCCAAAACAATGCATATTTGGAAAGGTGGCAGGTTTTTTGTGGGTTTTGGACACTTTTTTTTTTTTTAAACTAGATGGATGTACAAAATCTTTTCTTTCCGCCTCCTTAGGTAAGCATGTCACTGACATTTGTGAGAGTTGCAGATGCCCATCAAGACAAGGGTGCTATGCATTCACATCTGCCAGTATCAGAACTTCTCAAACTTATTCCTGGGCAATAAAATGTGCAAACGTTATTCTTAATCTAGAAGCTACAGCTAAACCAAAAAAGCCCTGATGACTTTTTGATGACTGCTTATCCCAAGCAATTAATACTTTGTACCATTCATCACTGTTTTAAAAATACTACTACCATAGCTAGGACAATCCCTTAAATATAGTGCCCAAACTCCAACTTTTATCATGTGTAGTTTCACTTAACTATTTCACTCCATTGTCAAAAGTCCTCAATTAATGTCAATGTGGGTGGGTACATCTCTCCTTCAGCACCTCTTTGGAAACAGATGGCTTGTTTTGGAAGTTCAGGACTGAAAACTCTGCAAGGAATCCTGTATTAAAACATTGCAGCTAGTTGGATTTTTGTGATATTTTACACTGTTTGGATTCCCCACAGAATTTAGGTCATGTCTGGTACACCAGCAATAACACTAGCTAAAGAAAAAAAGGCAGCAGGAGACTTAGGCAAATTCAAACAGAAGGTTTTAAACTGAATGGTTCATGTGCTGATAGCAGTCGGGTCAAGACAATATGAAGCCTACACACCTACTTAGCTTCCAGATGGGGTTTTGCCATCTACATTGAAGTCCATGCTGCCGCAACTAGGATATCACTGTCCAAGAGAGCTAGGGACATCCCAGCTACTCTGAAGTTATGGGGAATTGACTCAAAGGCACTGCTAGTAGGACTTCTGAGCTTCTGAAGTGGAAGGTTTCCCATATCAGTGCAGAGTTCACACAGAGAAATGAATGTTACTGTTACACTTCTGCATCAGATTTTTCTAGTGTCTTATTTCATAATTTGCATCTGTGGCTTCATCCTGTCTCCCTATACCAACATCTGAGAGACAGGAAGTGGCTAAAATGTTTACTACAAGAGCCTAACACAACAGTTTTCAATCTCTGCTCATTTGCAAGCCCCTATATATCACCCAGTAAAAGTGTGGATTCCATGCTAGCAAGCCTGTCTTGCTTTGCTGTTCTGCTCAGACTCCCGTAATGTGTGATCCCAGAAACTATTAGGCTGACAACTCTGTTGTTCAGCTTTCCGAATGTTCCTCGGTCTTCTTGCTCTTCTCATTCTGTATTTTCTCCTATTATTTTTAAGAACGAAAATCACACGCAATAACAGTTTCTCCAGGCTTTTGAAAATGAACAAACTGTGTCTGTTCTCTGTCCTTCACCTCTCAGACTGCCCATAAACAAGGTACGTCAGCCCTTGTGGACTTCAAAGCTCCTGTGCTGGTATGGATTCTGACATCTCACAGAGGCAAAAATGGCACATCATAGTGTGGTCACATCTCTGTCACCGCAGGCACAGCCTGTCTTTAACAGAGTTAGGATAGGGAGAGCAGATAAAGATGGCTTAGCTATCT
Source organism: Eurystomus gularis (assembly GCA_013400335.1). Taxonomy (NCBI): domain Eukaryota; kingdom Metazoa; phylum Chordata; class Aves; order Coraciiformes; family Coraciidae; genus Eurystomus; species Eurystomus gularis. Next base: position 18,058 of record VZZY01000765.1, read on the forward strand.
CAGTGCTAAAGAGCAGACTGAAGCACAGATATACCCTCATCTGACCCACTTTGAGATAATCAGATAAAGAAAAAGAAGCACAAAGCAAAGCAAGTATTACTAACTCATGGCTACCATAACCTTTACTTCCTCATTGGAATTACTTCCCTTGACCTACCATCCATTTCAAAGCATTCTTTAATCTCCTTCAAATTAGAAAATAAAATATAGGCTTGAAAAAAGAAGAAAAATGAGAGAGGTGATAATTCCACTGAGAGATAAATCTTCAGCTGATATACCGAGACACTGATATCTGTCAGCCAAGGATCTGACCTGTGAGGCTAAAACTGAAAAGCTTCTTTTACCAAATGGGTTAATTCAGACAACTCTTATAAAATGCAAATTTTCTGCTTTTTGCTTTTCTTGATTTCAAGCACAGCAAAGCAGGAGCTGTAATTAGAGAATGGGTAGTCGGCACTGTTCACCAGTTGTGCGTAAGCTTTAAACTAATAACTCAGCAATTAGAAGAAAAATGAGCAGTAATTACACACATTTTACTCACTGCTAGACAGATGGAACATTTTCTGCTCGTTATTGGCAAACTGTCACTGCGTTTATTTCATTTTTAGTGTTTACTGTTTGTTGTAGTTTGATTAGGAATAATTACAGGCTAGGAAAAATATGAAAGAAATGAACAGCCTTTTCATTTTTACATCTTTAAAGCAATACAGCCATTTCTTCCCCTGGTTTCTCCAAGATGAACATACCCTATTTTTAAACCTTTATTGAAATCAGGCTGCACCTTATTGAGCATGATAAGAAAGCAGGGTAAGGTGTTGCAGGAAAAGCCACATTCTCCAGAACAGCTGGCTCAAACACTGATCAGCTCACAGTCAGCTTCACTAGCAGGCACTGCTCTTTATTGTTAAGCTACTGCACAAATTGGTTTATATTTATTGCAGCTACTAGGTTTTAGTCAAAAGCAGAATCTGAGCTGGATCACAGCCCACAGGGAGGGAGCTGCAGAGAACCGTCAGTGCTGTTACCCCAGTTATGCAGGTATGGAAAACACAAGTGGTTGGAGGCAAGATGTTCTTTATGCCAAGTTGTTGGAGCTTGCTTCCCTGTCCCCTCCTGTTTAATTCTGGATTTCTGAGCTTTTATGTTGCACAATTTGTGCCTTGCTCCCAATCTTTGGGGATACTGTAGGGGAAGAGAGTGGGTGGGTGTCATCTATGGATAGACTGAGCTGCTGAGTGAAGTATGTAGAGTAGAAACCAGGGACTTGGAGAGATTTCTATGTATTGTTACCTGTGGTGCAAAGTATCAATATCCTATTTTAATTCTGTTCACGAGAAGATTTTCTAAGACCTTAACTGAAACACATACAGAAAAACACACTGAAGTGTTCAGGTCACAGTTCACTTGCTTCCTCACATAGTCCCAGCATCACTGAGATGCTCACAAAGCCCTTGCCTGCCCTGCACCAGACTCCTGAATACCACTAATAAGGGTGTTTTTTCATAGAGCAGTGGATAGGGAAAAAAAGCAATACAAATGCTGATATCAGTATATCCTTCTGACATTAGAGATATATATCTATACATCTTGTAACAAGGTTCCAGGGAGTATTAGATAGATCAAGTCTGCTTTGCCTTGGGAATGTATTCAGTATCTAACAGGTCTAATAGGTCTAAAGGCCAAGGTCCAAACAACCACTTTTATGAAGACATCCTCTGTTACTCCTCAAATATTTCCAGCACAATTTTCTTCATCAGTTTTGTTTAGTTTTGTTTTTTAAATAAAAGGTCAAAGCAACAAGCTGGAAAGACAGACTGATAAATCTGAACTAGTCCCATTATAATATGCAGCTGATAAACTTTCATGAAGCAGCAATGGATAATCTTTACTTTAGATGTGTAAAGTCTTGGAAAAATTTCCTCTCTTTGCAGTAACACCTTTAAAGCAACACAATTTCAACAGGACTAGTAAATCCTTTATTAGCTAGGTGGCATGGACAACCTTACAGTTGTGAAGGCTTTTCTACTTCCAGCCCTTTTGTCTGGTACAAAGCTCCTAGGCACTGTATCTAGCTCTCCCTTTCACAGCTCATAGCCAGTGACTTTCTCAGCAACTGAGAAAGTAAATGTGTTCTCTATCATGTCACGGGAGTAAATTGAAGATGGATATACTCTACAGCACATGGCATCACAGGAAGCAGCATTTGCAAGGTCTGAAACACACAGTAACCCTGAGACAGGTTTCACCCCCAAAAGTAAGGTTAGCTTTGAATGTATATGATTTTTAAGTCTTCCTCTTCTGAGTACCCATTAGTTACAAATTCAAGTCTTTCTCCACAGTCACAAGCACTGGATACTTGCTGCCTTCTATACTGGTATCTGAAAGACCAAACAGAGACTCTAAAAACCCCAGAGGCAGAGATGGTAAGGAGAAAAAAGCCAGCACTACAAGATTCGTAATGTCACTACCGCAGCAAGGCGGAGCCATAGCTTACTGTGGCAGGAAAAAGCAACAAAATGAAGAAATGGAAAGCATGAAAAACTGCTGAAAGAGATGAGCCTGTGCAATAACAGAGGACTTCATATGATGTAAGCAAGATCATAACTGCAAGGCACTGGCACCTTCCTGTATTAGGCGAGTGCTACATATGCGACTGTTACTGAAAATTCTCAAAAAAGAGAAGGGTGTAGCATCAAGGTTATATTTGTTCAGTCCTATGACGGAAAGCTATTTTAACTTTATGGAAGCCAACTGTCCATTATTTCTGCAGTTGGAACCAATGTGATCACTGAGAGACACTGCATCAAGTCAAGCTTCTACACAGCAAACAGAAACTGGAAATCATCCCTGCAATATTATTCACTACCTGAATACTTGGGAGCACACTTCTGCTAACCGCAAGTTATAACACCAAGGTCAGTGCACTGTCTTTTCATATACTAAATTAATAATAACTGCAGTCGATGTTTCATTTTAGCTATGGTCTAAAAGGAATGAAACTCCTAGCAGTTTCACTTTTCTCATTTTCAATAAAATTAGGGAAAAATAACAACAGAAGAAAAAGAATTTCTGTCTAGTTGTAAAGCCGTGCTTTTAATATTTAATTACACATGCTTAATTACACCTGGCACATCTTTGGCTCCTAAGGATTCTCCTAGTCAGATGATTAATGTGCATATAAGTGTGGAAAATCTCAAAGCTATGGCTTTGAGAGTTGCTTAACCTTGATACCAATACATGGCAAACTCAAGCAACTGTACATCTATACCTGAGCTTCACTTCTTTGCTGTACTGTCAGTATAAAGGTAAGCTGATAACAAACATACATTGCACACAGTGATAAAGAGAGCTCTAATTATCTTTTTTGTCCTATGGCATTTACTTCAAGTTTTTATTTTTTCCCCTAATTAAGGTTTTGCGTAAGGACTCCAAGCTGAACTACAGGCTTCAGACACTGTTCATGGGATCTACACGCGGATAGTTTAATGAAAATAGTAATTTTTATAAACATGTTATAATAATTGAGTGCTATAATAGCATTCAATAAACTTCAAGTAAGTATGAAAAACTTGTTAGCTCGCAGACCCCAAAAGCATCTCTCTTATCTATGTTTTTAGATTATAACCCTCTTATTTCTATTCTGTTCCAGTATGTAGTACAGTTTTGTAAGTGGAGATACTCAGAGCATCAGAATTGTGTTTTGTCAGGGCCTCCACAGGAGCCTTTGTTATTAAATATGTGCTGTATAACACCTGAATAGTATTTCTGAATGGCTTTCAGAGCAATTTTTATAATATTCCATTTATGTCCTGGAGGATAAACTTGAAATTTAGAAGCCCAAAAGGAGTGACCTGTTTTGACCAGAGGGGTTTTTTTTGTTTTAACGTTAGTATCAGCAGGATGGAAAAGATTATATATATGAGGCAGAAGTCTTAGTAATAGACTTTGAGAATAGTACTAAACTATATTACAGGAAGTTGAAGTTTTATTCTAGAGGAAGGATTTTGTTTGAGTTACATGAGATTTGTGATGCTCAATTCTTGCCTCTGAGTTGCATAAGATGAAATCCCAGTGTTGCAGTTCACCAAATAACACCTTATGTTTTTATAGAGATATTTTTATGTATGTTTTGAAACAAAAAGGTACCTAAAACTCCTTAATTCTACTTCCATCCCATCTACACCTGTAACAGCAGTCACAGAATCCCACTGGCTAGTGAACAGACAAATAAATAAATAAACCCAAATCCAGCTGACATAATCTGCTTGATATCTGAGAAATATGCATCCACTATCTGGTTCCTTCACAAGAATTTCAGCAATGTATTTCAGCTTCGAGAAGGGAAAAAACCCTCCCTTTTACTTTCATTAGAAAAGTTACAGAAACCCGAGTTTATAGCCACATCACTACAAACAGTGCTAAAGTCTGACAACCTTTGAGAAACCAAAATTATTCCTGAACAAAAAGACTGAAAGTCACGGCACGCAAATTAAAACTTCAGGTTATTATGCAAAACAAGTTTATTGTTTTCTATTTTAAGCACAGGAAATGTAAAGCCAAAGCTAATGCATGCATAAACTATGAGAATACACAGTTAAAAACTTGGCTTACAATAAAATAGAATCCTGCTGGTAGCTGTTTAATGATAGCTTACATAGAGAGCATATTAGGATAGCTTAGTTTACCTTTTCTGATTGAAACATTTATACAGATACAGCATTATAAAGCCTAAATCCAGCCAGTCTAACCAAAACTATCAAAATGCTTATCTCAATTCTGAATATGTGAAAAAGTACTTTAAATAAACATGAAAACTTGAATGAACAGCTATGTTTTGGGGAGAAAAGCAGGACTGGAGAAAAAAGGAGACCACCAACCAGGTAATATTTATAAACAAGGTTTACTTTAATAGAAGCACAGCACAGTTACACTTCCCTTTACTTTTCTAAGCAAAACTCACATGTTCACCACAAGTGTTTATGAACCAGTTACTGCTGACTGTGCTAGAACACCGTCTTATTTGCTGAGTAAACTAAACAAATTATTGCTCCAAAATTAAAGCATAGATTCTTTTCTCCATTTCTGACTCAGTTTTGAGTGAAATATTTTTTCTGATTATTAAAGAGATAGATGACCAATGTAATTTCACTGCCAACTCTTCTTTCAAAGATGGATCCAAAGTAACACCATTAATGGTTTGTTTTATTAACGTGCTTTGTCAACTTTAACTATTAACCATTATCCATGAAGACTGTATCCTAAGGGTATTCAAGTTAAAGGGTATTGAAGTTTTCCTCTTAAAATTAAAATTAAGTGTATGAGAGGAAAACATCCAACAGTCACTTATACATTCAATAAATGAAGGTGAATATTCAAAACTTTTGATAGATCTGGTAAGTTCAAGCTTAACTCTCCCTCATGACTTTCCTGGGCGGTGGAATTTGCTTAGCTGCATCCCATTAACATGACTTGGGGATACTGGTGAATGAAATACTGGACAAGAATCAGCAATGTGCGCTCCCAGCCCAGAGCACCAACTGTATCCCAGACTACACAAAAAAGTGTGGCCAGCAGGTGATCAAAGGTGATTCTTTCCCTCTAATCTACACTCACGAGGCCCCACCTGGAGCATTGCATCCAGCTCTGGGGTCCTCAGTACAAGAACAGCATGGATCTGTTGGAGCAGGTCCAAAGGCTGACCACAAAAATCATCAGAATGTTGGAACACCTTTCCTATGAAGAACGGCTGAGAGCATTGGGATTGTTCAGCTTGGAGAAGAAAAGGCTCTGGGGACATCTTATTTCAGCCTTTCACTATGTACAAAATGTTTATAAGAAGTATGTAGAGAGACTTTTTACAAGGGCCTGTAGTGGCAGGACAAGGAACAATGATTTCAAACTGAAAAAGGGTAGACTTAGACTGGACACGAAGAATTTTTTATGATAAGGGTGGTGAGACACCGGAATATATTGCTCAGAGAAGTTATGGATGTCCTACCATTTGAAGTGTTCAAGGCCAGATAGGATGGGGCTTTGAGCAATCTGATCTAGTGAAATATGTCCATACTCGTGGCAGAGAGGGTTTGACTATGTGATCTTTAGAGGTCCCTTCCAATCCAAACCAACATCTTTAAATTACTATCAGCATAAAAGAATAGAAATCCTTTTTAAAGAAATTCATATACTCCTCAAAAAGCTGAATAACGCTCTGGTATGATTTACTGGTTGAGGAGACTAATTCTTTTATATTTCTTTCTCCCATTTGATGCTGAGGAATTAAAATAAAGAAGGATTTTTCCTCTCAGAACCTGTACATTATTGCTAGTGCTACAATGAGCTATTCAGTTGTGCTTTACAGACAAAATAGGGTTGTTACTGACAGTCTTAGCTTTCAAATTATGTTGATCATCCTAAATAAAAGCCCTAGCCCTAAATATCTCAACATGCAGTTTAGCAGGTAGCTTCTAAAAGGCTTCAACAGATTTAAGCTCAGACTGTGCTGTACATGTGTCTTCAGCAGTTCTTGCATCAATACATCTAAATACATGTGTTAGCTTTAAGAAGAGCTGAATCCTCTTTGCTACTCCAGATGGATATTTCTTTTTTCTTTTCCTTCAAGGAATCCAACCTATTTCAGTTGAAGTGTGTGTATGAATGAAGGGCACTACTAGCACAGAGAGTTTCCAGGGTTCAAGTGTAAGTGACCTCCTTGTGAATCAATAGCAGTGTTTAACTAATAAAAATAGGATGGCATTATGTCTCCACTGAAGTTAAAGGACATTTACAACTCACATCCATCTCCACACTCAGAAAGAAAAGGCATTTATCTGTACTCCTGAGCTGATATAATTTCTTTTCCCTCATACCTCCTTACATAATTTTTCTCTTTTGCATTGCACAGAGAAACACTAGGGTTGACTGTTCCTATGGTCTCTTCCCTTGAGCACTGACCATTGCAGACTTTCCCTCCAGCTGAACAAAGAGCATGCAGGGACACCTCTAACTCTTTACACCCACTTGCAGTGTGAATAGTCATGCTGAGTCCAGGTCAATTACCTAGCAGAGACTCATCAGTGGGCTCCTTTTTATTACCAAGAGGAACCAAAGGAAAATCTTTGCCAGCCTGTTCTACAGCTTCTTTAGAAAATGCACGTTTAGAAATGCACTCAGTGAAGCCAAGAGGAAAAACAAAACTAAAAAATCAGCTTTACAGAGGCTATATTACCACTGAGGAAGAGGGAGGGTTAACAAAGAGAAGCTGCCTTTTGAAACTCAGGTGTTTTTCAAATGGGAAGAGTCTCTAATAGAGTTGACAAACGTAAAACAGATGTTCTCCAAGTATAACTACTTAATGGCCTTTCCTTTGTAAAGAATTAATCTGCTTGCTTCCCTTGCCTTTTTTTAACATTTTCTCCCTTTTGTCTTCCACCTAGAGCTTTGGCAGCAGTGAAGAACAATGGCGAAAACAGTAAAAGAACGTGTTTGCTTTTATGGTCTACAAAAAATTGTGCATGGATAAATTTTGAAACAGGTACAGGTTATACTAATAGGTATCACACAAAAAGAATAGGAAGCAGGAAACATTAGTTTTTAAAAAAAGAAATAATACATTTTACCAGCAAGTTGACTGGTTGAAGGTAAACTGAAGAGATGCTGCCTTGCCAACTGACTCATAGTAGCTGCTCTAAACCAGACACCACTATAACAGCTAATATAAAGTTATCGATCCTACTAATTGTACTGTATCACATACTGTACCATTGTTCTGTCAGTTTCCTGAAGAAATTTCTAACAAATGCAGTCAGTACTTACACATTTCAGCCAGATAGTAGCATTTTAACATGCCATTCTCTGGAAAAATTATCAAAATCTAAGGTATTTTGAAAAACTTGCTTCGTTATGAACTAGTCCACACACAAGAGCATTTCATTCCCCTGTCTGGTATCAAAAAAGAAAAAGAAATAATTAGAGAAGAAAAAAAAAAACTAGAACAGAGGCATTTTTCATTCCACTTATTATTTGCTAGAACATGCATGACAGGAATAGACAGAAATCACAAAGAGAAATCAGACACATGATGGTGGCCAACATTTTCAGAAACATTATACAACCTTGCACCTAGAGATACAGGCTGGCACCCAGCAAGGTATTCAAAATAGCTGGAGAGCAGTTAGGCACGTGTGTCCCATTTACTTAAGCACCTACCTAAAGGTCATAGAGAAGACCAGTGGAAAAGTTTGGAACTTAACTCAGATCTTCTGAGTTGTTCTGAACCAGAGGATGACTCTTTGCACATTTTCCCTGTGATCAGCATTTCACACTATTCACTGCCATAAAATATAGCTGAGTAGTAAAGGTCATTTTATTTTTTTGGTGGGATTATAAGCAGAAGTGTTCTTAGACAAAGAAAACCAACTAGCTACCTTTGCTCTGGAGTACAAAAAGCAACCTGAGAAGAGAGCTTTCCAGCATGATTAAATAAAATAAGGTCCTTTGTCAAAGGTACAGCATCTATTCCAGGAAGAGATGAAGCAGGTTTCTGCTGATTCACTTGCTGCCTATCAAGACTGAATTATGTGCCCTGTCTCAGAAAAGAAAAAGAAATTAACATTAGATGTTTTTTCATGGAGATTTTTCATGAAGATATATGTGTGTGTATATATATATATTCGGCTTGTTTGCTCTTCAAGGTTGGGGATAAACATATACTTTCTCTGGCAAGTATAAACAGAATCTGAGTCACACTTTCTGTGCAAGAGTGTTAGAAGGCAAAGTCAGAGTTGTATTCAAATTGAGATTTAATCTTTGATTTCATAGTGTCCTCCTTTAAATAGGAGTGCATTAGAGATGTTCACAACCACAACTTTTGTTGGCTGGCTTCACGGCCTTGTTGCCAAAACTCATCTATACAAGCACCTTAGCACTCTCACAGGAGAGCTTGTTTGAGGGGCAATGAGGAAAAGAGGGGAAGATGCTTCTAAACAGGTTATGTTGCTTGCAATTGAGTTGGTAAGGTTACAGTGAAAAAAAAAAAATGGAAACGAAGTTTGGTAGGGCAGGCCAGCCCTAAAGCAGATAAAGAAGTCAGATATCACAATTTTTGGACCTTAACAGAAAAAAAAAAAAAAAACAAACCCACAACAAAAAACAACTAAAGCAAGGTGGTATTCTTGAATCAGCAAAGCCACACAGTAGTTATTTACCTGGTACTTCTGAATGACTCACAGTGTTCTCTATCCACCATTTGGAAATTGTTATATTTATGCTTTATCTGGAAAATGAAATACCTGGGCATAAACTAGTGTCATATTAATTAGTCTTGGTAAATACAGATATGCGCCTTAAGAAACAAAGATAGCAAAGCTAAACAAAGTGCATTTTAAAGTGCAAAGTGTATTCCATATTTTACATGTGTAAAAGTGCTACACAGGGTAAGTAGAAAGATTGATATTAGATAAAGATGCAAAACTGGGGAAGGATTCTTAGCTTGAAAGGCAGTTGGAAACTGAACACAGAAACTGGATTATATAGTTGAAGACTCAGCTGAGCAGTCCACAGAATTAAAAAATTGTCTTTCTTTTGATTATTAATGTACATGGCTGATTTAATAAAAACAATCTGGATGAGATGATGCATAGAGTTGGAGCCTCCATGTACTCCCTACCCAGTACAGAATAAATCAGCTTTCATATATATATTTCGCATGCAAAAAGTAGAGTAACATGGACTAGGTTAACTGAGGGGAAAAAAGGTCTAGAGGTAAATAATGTGCACTGACTGAGCTGATGGTAGAAAATAAAATTTTGTGGATTTATGGGTGAATTTATTTTAATATTTGTAAGCATGAGTGAATCTGGTTGACTTCCCAGAAATACCAAAGAACAAATAGGAGATATGTTAAACTTGTCTGCTAACATTAATATCCCATTAGGGACAATTATTTGTGATACCATTCTCCTAGGTACAGGAAAAGGAAAAATAGAAAGAACCTAGTACCACGTATGTATATATAGAGACAGCCAAGCATGATCTCTACAAGACCTTTCAAAATTTTAACTGAGTCAATCCTTTCTGCACCATCCTGACACTTCTTCCCAATAGTCTCAAACCACACTCTTCACCCAGTGCACCTTACCTCCTTCCCACTGCACACCAACATTGTATTATGCCAAAGGAGTCTCAGGAACCGTCCCTACTCCGCTCACCTATTTCACCATTTGCCATCTTAAAACCACCTCAGCGCCAGTCTTCCAACAGTAGCAAGGAGAAGCAACATGCTAAACCACTACCCCACATTTCAGTGGCCCATGAGCCATTGCCCCTACACCTGCCCAGCCCAGGGTGTTTGGGATAATACAGTTCTGCCTGGCACCAATGACAGAGTTCATTGTCTTGGATGGTAAGGAACCATCCTTATGAAGCTCAGCACAGATCAGTTAGCTCTAGAAGGGTGCAAGCATTTATTCCCTATAATAAAGGCTGGGGAAAGTGCAGTATAACTGAAGCAACTAGAAATACCAGAAAATTCCTCACCTCCCTGTTGCAGATGCTACATCTTCAAATAACTGCATTTTATTCAGGAAGTTGCTTTTAGCCAAGATGATCAGACTTTTTCTATCAACACTGTATCTTACCAAAAAATGTCATAAGACATCTGATGGAGTTATGGTTCCAGTGGTGCCATCTGAAGAACAAGTACTTGTCATCTGAGCTTATCAAATCCCCACTAACACACGTGAATTTCTAGCTTAGATTTTATATTTAAGCTATTATATGAGAACATCTGCAGGCAATTCAGGGACAAAAGTTTAATTACAGTTCCATAAAGCAAATGTAAAGCTTTTATCACTTCAATGACCTCATGTATTTAATTGGTAATGCAATGACAAAAAGACTTGGCATGGTACATATAAACTATCATTTCCAGCAAAGAATGAGGATTCATTTTTTTTAGAAGTTCTTCAGCCTTTGTCAATTTTTAGGGAATAATTATGCATTCCTAACACTGAGCAGTGCAAAATGTTCTTTAATGCACTTCAGAGGTTTGTTAGAGTTGTAACCAGATTATAGGAGTTACTTGATTTCAAACTCTATGGCAATGTATTGAGAATATGTCAGAGTTGAGATGTGGTTCGGAATGAACTAAAAGGAAAACTGCTTTTTGCTGCCTGATCAGAGGTACTGCAAAACATCTGTAAAAGCTCTCTAGTCCTATCCTCATAGATTTCAAACACTCTGGAAAATTCCACAAAAATAAGATCTGTGTTTGGTCTGTGAGGTATTCCTACCCAGCCTAGGTCTTATTTTTAGAAAAGCTAAGCTGTCTCCACACTGTATCAAGCCTACTCATCCAACCCTTCCATTTTGATGGATGTATTTAGGTCTATGTGACTAAACTTTGCCCCTTTCCATGCAAGGAAGAAGGAAAGTAACATCATTTACGTACCCGAGGTGACACAAACTGTCATATTCACATATCAAGTTTTGTAATAGAACTTGGTGCACATTTGCATGCTGAGTTTAATAAATATTGTGAAACCTGAAAAGTTCTGAACCTAAACTACCTCATTGGCCTAAATTGTTAGGCTAAACAACAAAATATCTTGAAATAATTTTATCAGAATTCTAGTACTGCAATTTGCAGCAATGACTTTTAAATTTAATTTCCTGTTCTTTTCAGGTAAAATGTCTGCTTTCTTTAAAACCTCATCGCCCTCAAAAAATCCCCATACCTGCAACATACAGAAAAAAATCTTTTTTAAGCTGTAGATTCATAAGCTCAGCAGCTCTGAAGTCAGGCCATCTATTTTACTGTTATTCTGAACTGCATCCACAGCTGCTGTCTAAATCAAACTCAGGCCATTACGTTGTGTTCTCCTGCTGTTGGTCATTTGCAACCAAAAACCATTGTTATTTTTTGTTTTAATTACTTTTGGGTTCATTGTTTCACAGGTTTAATTCTACTTGTCCCATTTATCTCCCAGTGACATCACTAGTCCCTTCAGCTCCCCAGCCCACTTGATACCGCTGCATTTCTGCCTATTTTCACAAAGTTTCTAGGTACTCCCTGGTGTGTACTGAGCAAAAAGCTATTGTCACTTACTCTATCAGTCACTGGGCTGTCAAACAAGCTGGAGGTGCATTATTTTTTTAATACCTTCTCAAGGTGACAAGATTGAATTAAATTCCATTATTACGTACTTCAGTGCAAAAAGATGGCCTGAACAATTCCTGCAATTTCTACACACACTTTTTCAGAGAACAGGGCAGTTTACAATATCGGTGCCATCAATTGTCTATATCTTTCTTCCAGCATGATTGCTTCAGGAAAGCTAATTGTGATACTAAATATGGTCTTTCTGCCTGTCTGTCCTCAGGGTAAAGAGAAGTCAAGAATGAAGCGTGGTATTACAATCAAGCTTGACACATGTACAGAGCATGACCTCCTCTGGGCTCTCAGATATTGTGACTTCCCAAGCCAAAGAGAGATAACAATGTTAAAAGGCAAATACAAGCAGTATGAAACATGCTTGACGTATGACCACAACTCAGCAGAAGAACTTTTCTTACAAATTTTTCTGACAAGAACAAATTTATTACTTTCCCAAGAACACAAGGCAAATCAGCTGCAGGATGACAGAATACTTGTACTCTGTAACACTCTGCAAAGTTCACTCTGTGTTCCAACTTGCATGAAAAAATTACTCTCTGAAAAGGAGCACTTCTGAAATTCAGCTTAGAAATTACCTTCAGAGAAGCAGAATGAGTGGAAGAGTCTCAGCTCCACCCCTCCAGAACACTAGTGCACATCACAAAAAGAACTATTTTTAATATAGCATGACAGATTGGATGATCTCTTCTCTACAAAGCTTTCTTTACAGCTGACATGGATAATATATCAAAATCAGCCCTTGAGAAGTTGTTCACTCTAGGACAGAAATAAGGTTATTATTTTTAAATTAATTTTTTGGACAATTTATCCATCTTTCCATGCTTGGCCAATGAATAGACAAATGGTTACACAGAAGCAAATATCCTAATCCATGAAGGCAGGAAAGTGCAGGGTGGGGATGGGTGGGAGGTATATCACAATAGACAAAGCATTCACAGAAGCAAATATACTAATCCATGGGAGGGTGATACGACTACCATTGTTTCCTTTTTCAGTGTGCACTCCTCCTATATTAAATTGAATTTATATTTTAAGTTTTTGAAGACCATTTTTCTATTGCATGACAAAAACTGCTCTCGTGTTCAGTACCCCGGACAGCACATGTATATCACAAGGTTCCTTTTTAATTTTCTTTTAAAGAGATACCCATTGATCTGAAGACCAGAAATAATCATCTGTCTCAGCATAGCTCATAACTTTACTCCAGTGATTCAAGCTCATCATTTCTGGTTGTGCTACAGCACATCTTTCCACAAGTCATTCCACCTTGAGATAAATGCTAATTGTCAAAGAATTTTTTGCTTTGTGAAAGCCTTGCATTTATTCCTACTGTCATTGTAACTAGCTTCAGCTTTTGCATTTTATCACATCCCTTCTAGCCATTGACAATAGTCACTAGCTGTGAATAAATAATTTCTGACTAAGATAATGAGTAAGAAGCTGAAGAGGGAGCTCATTCAGTCTCACATTTTTCAGATAGTTTTTTCCAGAACTCACACTACTTTATAAACTCACTGAGACATTTCATCACTCAGAATACTGAATTTAGCTGCATGTTTCACCAAAGCTAAAAGCAAAAATATTATAATTGCCTTGATTCTACTTAAATTCACTTAATCCCATGGCAGTTTGTTTCACCACACCAGTGCGGGGCAGCCTGCAGGCACACCACCCCAGAGCATCTTCCAAGGAAGACCCTGTTCCAAGCTATACGCTTGACATACATACTTTTTTCCTAACCGCATGATCTTGTGTTCAATTGTGTTAAAGCAGTCTAAGCATTCAAAGAAGCCTATTTTATTGAGATGAACATATTTGCTCTGCATAATTTGGATCACCATTGTTACTCGTTCTTCCAAACATGGTCAGTTAGATGGCTGGTAGCCTGGCAAATCATTACTAGCTTTTGTTTACTGGGCTATGCTAAGACATGGAGCAGACACCTAAGTTCTGACCCTCCGTACTTGAGCCTTAAGGTTCTCCTCACAGATGGAAGAATATTCTAACACCTGTTAATCCTTGTTTGGAGCTAGTGCTTGCTTTCTTTTAGGGTAATGCTTGTGCACAGCATGTCCTATGTTATCACATGCCACTCTGAAAGGACAAGATTCTCCTTCTTCACTACTGCCTAGCATGCAGACCCTCATGCTACCTGAGCAATTTGCCAAGAACTATTTCATGTTTTCTTTGAGGTGATAGACAAAAATACTGGCACGCACTAAGCCAAGAAGAGACACACACAACATACTACTTTTGAGGTATGTCGTGTGGCCTGGGGTTGTTTCTGTAAACCATGTAATAAAGTTCTGTGTAGTTTTTGTATGCTGATAAATGTTTTAATTAATTCCATGACAGCAAGTCAATTACTTAATGTTACAGTCCATTATCACAGTACTCCTTTTATAGCATATTTTTGAATCTTAGAAAACTGAAGGAGAAAAAATAAAAAGAGCAACACCAAGTTTTCTAATAAGATCTAGTTTCCATGAAATGGAAAATAATGTTGCCATCTTCCGAGGTTTGGATTTTGGTTTTTTTTGTTGCTGTTTGTTTGGGTTTTTTTAATCCCAGATCAGCCTTTCAGTTATTTAGAATGGAATTGGTACTTGGCTAATACATTTCAAAGTAGCATGAAATTAATGTTCTGTACTATATTTTGAGGGAAAAAGTAAATCTGATTTGTATGAGACCTCCCTATCATAGACTGCAATTGCACTTTGTTGAAAGCTAGAATTATAGCTGGAATATAAACTAGTTGAAACTTATGTAAATGATCTGCAAGTTATTCATAACTATATATGTAATTACCTGTTAACTAGTTATAGCAATATTATGAGTCAGAAATATTATTGAAGGGAAAAATAAGAAAAGCAGGTTGGCTGGAGCATGGGAAAGGTTCCCCATTCCTACTCTAGTCAACTTTGTAGTGTTAAAAGCACTTGCTGAAGGTCAAATTTTGAAGTCACTATCTGGAAAAGCAGAATAAAAAAAATATGCATAAATATGTATACCTACAATTAAAAAAATGCAACAATGTTCCACCATTTTTACATGATACAATGTTTCCAGAGCATTTCTCAACCTCTTTCTTCTTTATTGATACATTTTCCCTCAAAGTTTGACAGAAAGAAAACATCTTTTTTCTTATGTCAATATCATACCAAAGCAGGATAAAGTTATGGTCAACATATTCAGAAATGTCCCAGAACCTGAATGAAGGACTCTCAGTAAAACAAAAAAATTGGCCTTTGGTCGTATAAGTAATTTGCTTTTAAAAAAGCTTAAATGACATTCTTAATACATGGTCCAGGTTTCAGCCAACTTAAGCATGAGGATCATTTTCCAAAGTCCCAGGTATTGCAAAGCGTTAAATTTTCAAGTCAGAGCTTACAATTATCACTGTTACAAGGAGAGTAAACTGCAAAGAAAATAAAGGGAAATTAATACAGTAAAGAACAATGATAAGCCTATATTTTATCATCAACAAGAGTCTAGTATGACTTTTGTTGGAAACCAGAGGTCTTCAGTCAATCCTAAGCACTGTGTCCAGTTTGCTTAGATTTATTTTTACTTATTCTTCTGCTGCAGTCAATGAATGAAAAACCATTCCACCATATAGAAAACATACTTTCAAGTTTTCTGTTCTTATCAACATATGCATGACACTACTGCCTAAAAGCAAGCTGAGATTGGTGTCCCTTATATGGCATGTTCTACATGCATGTAATTAAAGGTGGTACCTAGAGGAAAAAAAAAAAATCAACTCAGCAGAAATAGAGAAAGTGAGCAAGGTGGAACCAAGGCCAAAGGCAAAGAGACATTAAACGTCTCTCCACAAAACAAACACACAGAAAGCCAAGGATAGGCCTAGAAATACAATCAAGTCTCAAAACACCCAACCAATGTTGTTTTTTTTTCAGTAAACTACACTATCTACCATTACAGGTTTTATTAAATTCCAAACTCATTATAAATTTACCAATAAAATTACTTTAAGGTTTTCATCAACATTCCCCCCCCCCTTCTCTCCCCAGCAAATTTCTCTCCCAACTCTCCAGTAAACAATTATCACAATCCATCTACTTAGGCTTAAAAATATAAACAAAAATTAGGAAGTACATACTGTACATTTCTAAGAGAGCAATATGGTGTTACATTTTAGCAAAAATGACATGATGATGGGTTACAGTGGGATGAGTTAAAATCCTATTGCTAAACTTAACTGGAGGACACCATGGGAATACTATACGAATCTTCATATTCATGAAGCTTAATCATAGCAAAATAGCCAATCTGTAAAATACAGCTACGTTCAAGTACTGATTTCAAAGACTAAAACACGAACAAAGAGAAGATGCTTCCCAGGAGATGCCTCTACAAGATATGCACAGGCACAAATGTTAGCAAAAATCAAAAAAGACAGATCAACAGATACTATAACATGGAAGAACTAGAGCAGCAGCCAAGGAGAGAATTAACATACCTTTGGGAATTAAGAGAATTGAAAATACAGTATAATTGTATGGCATTAAAGGTCTATGGCAACTGCACTGCATGTTACCTAGTTATCACAAAAACCACCAAGTAAAGCACAAAACAAAGAATGCAAAGCATTTGTGGTCAAAGAGCATGTATTTCTTTGCCAGGAACAATAGCAAGTGGGTACATGCTTCTCATAAGTATAAATTTTCTAAAATGGTGGTCAAACAGGTCATCTTATGTCATTCCTGGTGATTCATCAGGTTTTGCTATTGCTTCAGATGCTGTCAATGTTACCTAGGACATAGGAATCAATGTGAAAGGGACCAATATGAAAGTTCCAGACTGGGTGCATCATTTCAGTCTGAAAAATTAAACCAGGTGTGCAGATACATTGCCAGTATATATTATGGGAGGGTGGGGCAGAGTGACTCATTTGCTACTGAAGGACTTGGAAAGTCAGCAAACTCTAGGTTGGAGACTTGCTAGGGGACAGCTTCAGAGTAACACACTCTGATGTGACCCGGTGATTGAAAGGCAGAAAGCTCAGTCCAGGATCCAGGCACTGGATCTGAAGTAAATAACACAGTGAAACAGAAAATTGAGAGATAAACAGTGACATGATCTAAATCAGTGTGACCAAAGGTGGCCAAATATTGGTGCTACTGAAAAGTACTTAAATACCTAAATTTAATCTATGAAAACTTCAACAGATAAAGACAGACAATAACCAAATATCCTGAAGAGTTAACAAGCTGAACTTGTTATTTCCCTAAGGGACTATTTCCACCTTAGCTGCTTTCAAACAGGTCATTTGAAACCCACCTTCCCAAGCAAATCCTTCAGGCAGATTACCATAAAAAGTGATTGAGTATACAAAACCTAAGAAATATTTAAAGCTACTTTTCTGTTCCTAAGAATATCACTCAAACCTTCTCATTTAGAATGTAACTAAAACTATTCCCTACATTATTATAGAAAAGGTAATTTCAGAAAGGAATTACATACTGGATCACATCTTTGAATGAACAAAAAAATCCCAACACATGCCTACACATGAGAGAGTCAAATTGCAAGAAGTAGCCATAAATACTGTCATTTCAGATGGGACCAGCACTAAGCCCAGCAAGATTTAGCTGCTGGCAAGGTGTCTGTGAGGTGCATCCCTGCACTGTTGTATTTAAAAAACCACATCAACAGGAACAAGAGAATAGAAGGGTAAAAAATGCAGAAGAAAACTGATCTTTCTTTCAGGATTATTTGTTCTATAAATTTAAAATACAAAACACACACCATGTTATCAGTAATTTTAAAAATCTAATAGTAGCAGTACAAGGGAGAAAAATAATGGATGTTGCCTCTGTGTTAGCTCTAGCAGGAGTGGAGGAATGGTTCCACAAGGCAAAATGAGGGATCTCAATCTTCAATCCTCTATAGAGCATTGAGCTTTTCCATAAACCTTGCTTTCTGTTGTGCCTGATGAAATTTTTCCTAATGAACCATAGTTCCTTTCAGCCTTCCTACACACATAGACACAAAAAAAAGAAGTTGCTTTCCATCTCCAGACAAGCTTTTGTTGCACGAAGAGCTTAAGAACTGCCTTCACTAAAATTTCAGGGATTTAAAAGCTCAAATGTGTTCATATACTTCTTAGCTTGTATTTGCACTTGGTAGTAAACATAAGCCAGAAGCAATATTTGTTTCCACGAGTGTTTCTGCAGATACAAATTTCAGTGTAGGAGCAATCCTCCAAAGTCTGTCAAATTTAAGTCTGTAAGCACACCCCTTAGTGTCTGTACCTGTACATTTTTTTTCTCCCTGCCTCCATTAAAACAAACAAGAACTGATATGCTTTGGCATCAGCATTTTGTTTTAAAAGGACAACTGCCTTAAGGCCATCTGCATTATTAACCTTTGCACATCTATTTTACCACAATGATCCTACACAGTAGTATACTTACCCCACAATGCTATAATTTTGAACACAGAAGCAAGAATTTCTTAAGTCAGAAATAAGAGATTGACTAGCAGTGTAGAAAGGCTTTTATAAAGCATACAACACACTGAATTTTGTGAAGGTAAGATAATGAATCTTTTTTTCCTTTTGTTAAATGCACTAAAATACTCACCCCCTCTGCCCATCCACTCCGTGTGAGCACAAGCTCATCTTTTAAGATTACAGTTAATTACCTGTAGCCCCTTCACACCACTTATTGTTTTAATAAACTCCACAACCCAGTTGTTCTCTCCATCTAGAGACCTTTTCATCCCAAAGCTCTCCAAATGCATTGTTTGTAGTCATAGCTGAAGTTTCACTCTTCCTATCTTCATCTCAGAATAATCTCCCCGCTACATTCTCACCTTGCATCCCACTGAATCTGCTCTGATCCATGTCCAGCAACACCCCTCATCTAAAGCTCAGAGCTATTTTTCCTGCTTCAGCTTTCTTTCTAAACCAGATACCTTCAAGTCAAACACCATGATCATCTTTACAAGATCCTTGTCCTCCCTTGGACTTTGCAATTCTTTTTGCCCTAATCCTTGCCTCCGCACATCCTTCAGCCTGACAGACAGACATGCACACAAAAGTCTGCCTTGGGAGATTCTTTGCTCTTCTTTTGAAATCTAAATTGTAAAAGAAACACTTGAACTGACTTATTTAAAACAAGATGGCATCAGGTACTTAGTGCTAAAGTTGATCCATCATTTGAGGAAAGGCCTTCCTTCCTACCCAATATGTGTTGCAACCCAGTGTCTCTGAGCGTTGCCCTTGGTCAGAGGGAACAAGAACTGCTCTGGCATGCCAAGCATACACCTGCACAGCTAGAACACTTGTAAGGTTCAAGGACCTTTTGGTATCCTGGAGGTTCCAATTTTTACTTTCATTACTGAAACAAAATTCTGAGTTGCCACCGTTGTGGTAATTAGTTGTGATTTGTAACAACAGCACTACTTAAATTTAAAAAAAGGGTTGAGGTCCTTCATATTTATTAGCACATCAGATACTATTTTTGAGTTCATAGAAGACTAGCTAGGTATTAGTAGCTTGCAAATGACTTTTGATTAAATAAGTAACACAAGGCAGAAAAAATATTTTCCCTTGCAAATGAGATATTTTTTAACTTAATCAGAAGCTCTCCAGTTGATAATGTCCAGCCAAATGTCTCTATTATAATGACCCAGAGTTTGTGGATTTCTAGGTAGCAAGTAGAATTTTTCTTGTAAGTCATTTAACTTAGTTCATGATGTATTACTTGAGGCTAAATTTTATTTACAATTATAAGACCACTCCAATGGCATATCTTTATGTTTTCCGCCATTTTGTTGGTGTTTTTTTTTCCACCTGGAGGGGTTTTACCTTCACTCACATATAAATGCATTATGTTTTTTAGAAGGTCTCCAAAACTACCTACCAGCAACTCCCCACACACCTATATTACACTATTTAATTCACTGTCAAGATTTTACACTTTAGTATCATCCTGACCAATGCAAAAGCTGTGCTTTCAGCAGATTAAGCCTGAAAGTGAAAAAAATGTGAACTACAGACAAAACATATCATATTATGAAAACCATTCTTCTTTCACAGAATATGAGTCACAAAGCCTATGACTTCATTACCTATACAAAGCAGTACTACTATTGGATACTTCCCATACCTATTTTCTAACCTTCAAGATTTTAGTTCTGTAACTTTAGACATTGGAGAGAGGGAAACCTTTGATTCCCAAGCAGCAACATCTGTTACTGAAATGCTGTTTTTCCTTTAAAGTAAAATAAATAATAGCATTTGCATTTAAACTGCAGTGATTAAGCTCTGAAGGAACAGAAATTAAGCGACTTTATCTTTTGGGGGGATTTTATAAATCCCCATCTCTGCAGCAAGTGCTGAATAGAAAGAAAACAGAATAGCTCTGGTCTTAGCTTATTAAAATTTTACATCTGCTAAATAGGAGACCATCATATTTATGATAATAAAACTGTTCCCACAGCAGACAGTGCTCACCACAAGTGGAAAAGCATGAATGGTTCCATTAGTGCTACAAAAAACAGTGAAAAAAGATAGAAAAAAGATCTGCCTAAGGAGCTTGCCACCTACTGCAGAGAAACCAGACTAGATATATAGTTTAAAATAGCATTAAGTTTAAAAGGGTCCGAGGCAAAAAGTGCAATTCTGAAGAGCATAATATCCAGTAATATATTCTGTGTCTTATCCGGTAATATATTCTGATACTAAGATCAATCAGTTTTGTTCAAATGTAATCCTCTGTAGTTTATTGCTTTAGCTAAAAATACGCTGATAGGGCAAACAAAGGTTTTTCTTCAGAGTGATAAATACTTTGGGATGCTCACAGGGAGCATTCTATATTCTCTATCCCTCAGCCAGAAGGAAAACTGGAAAAAGACAATTTTGATTCATGTTGAAAAAAAAAAAAAGAAAAAATTGTTTCTATGACTTTGTAGCCAAATTGTACAAAAATTTAATTTCTCATGCAGTTGCAATAAAAGCCCTAGTTACAGACTTGTTTTACCTACTACTAAAGAACCAAATCAGTCATTGCCATAGCCAGTTATATTAAATGCACAAGTATAAATTTGTATTTGCCCTTTCCACCAAGACACAGACAGAAAACAAATTTTAGCTGTAAAAAACTGAGTTATCTTTAAACAAGAAGATTTTCAAGACTCCATCTGTCATGAGCTAGACAGGTTTTGGCACTGAAGGTTTTAGCTTCAGAAGAAAATTTTTGCTTATATATGCAGACATACTTTTACAGATCAAATTCAATAATAAAATCTCTCTTAAAACCTATGACACCCATTTCTGACGCAACATTCTACAAAACTGAATACAATAGATTTTCTATACTGGTAGCTGTTATGGTTTGAGGTTTGGGACCAGGACAGGCAGGGGCTGGACACCGTGAGGGTCCCAGGGGGGAAGCAGTTATTCCCCCCCCCCTTCCTGTCCACACCGGATACTGGAGGCAGGAAGTGGTCTCCAGCGCGGGAGGAAAAGAAGCTGGGAGCTGACCTCTCTCCATGCAGCCAGGAGCCATCTTCTCACCACTCCTCATCCTCCAGTGAATCCGAAGCCATCCAACCTTTGGTTTTGTATTATATTGCATTTATTGTGTTTTCCCCCATCTTTGTACCTATATCTACCTTCCCTTCTTGTTTTCTGTTCCCTGTTAAACAATATATATCTATATCTTTTTGCTAACTTCCAATACAGTGCAAAGTCTCTCTCTCTTTTTTTACTCCTGATCTCCCTTTTTGCCCACCTGTCTGGGGGGCGGAACTAAGGGATAGGGAGGGGAGAGAGCATACATTCTGTTTCCATGGGGACCTGCCATGGAACCCTTAAACGGACACAGAACAGTAGCCCCTTGCCCTGACATGAACTGCCCACAGAGGAGCTATATGCAAGCCATTTGCTCACACTGCACACTTAACGCTATCTCTAACCATACATCACCATGCAGGAGAGTTTCTTTTTGATTTCAGTAATACTGGTTAGTATATCCAGGAGAATTATTTCTGATACTCCCTTGCCTATACAGCATAGGCACCCTGGACAATAACGTGGAAAGCACAGGGTTTTTCCAGAGCATCAGTATTGCAAATTTATGACGTATGCCTCTTTAGCAACGCCTAGTGAATATACAAAACAAAACATTCTTCACGTATTTGTACATTTCCCCTCAATTCTCAGGTTAGAAAGAGCTGGACCAGTGGCAATATTCTGAACGGAACAGACCTCTCGCCTTCCCTTATCAGAAAGATTGCTGTATGAGCAAACCCTGTTAGTATTTGCTGATGCAGCAAGTGACACCACGGCTGCCCAATGGTGTGCTGTGCTGGAGCTGCAGCTCTACATTAGGTAGAACTTGGTATTTGTCTCTTTTGGCTCCACAAATGAAGTGGTGGCTGTTTCTCCCAGTCTTCTCCTGCCCTTGAGATAGGTGGTGGCTAGTCTTTTTGGGTCCTGACCCTCACAGATGCTAGGGTTATAGAGTTTGGGGTTACCTATTGGGAATAACTGCTCTAAACTCTAAATCATAAGAAGCAGGATCTCCAGTGGCAGAATGGTTTTAGGTTTATTAATAATTCTTGTCATCTTAACGGTAAAGCAAAGGAAAAAATCCAACACTTCCTATTTTCTTCTTTTGAAGGATCAATTTCTTTCTGCTGCTCATCTTCATAAAAATAACTTCTCATATATTTTCCCTCTCTCAAATCTATAATCCCAACAATAAATCTACTTTAATTTTCCTGAAAGACTTATTTCAGACTTCATACACTGAAGTCAAACAATATTTCAATTTTAATAATTGAAAAAAATATAAAATTTTGAATCTTTAAATTAAAACTCATATATATTCATTATATATCAGAGTAGGAAAGTGATGATAGAAAAGTTTTAGAGATTAGAAAGTCACCTCTTTATTTACCCAAGTTTCAGTTACTCATACCTTTACTGCAGTCATTTGACTAATTCTCTGGTCACCAGAGTGACCATATAGACAAGTACAAGTCTGTAATCAAAAAAGGATCAAAGGAAGTTATCAGATGTTCTTCATATACTAAACACATTTTCTTCCTAGAAGGTCGCTTTCAAACAAGGTACAACAAAGCAGACTGTAATAAAACACTCCATAAAATAAATCAAGAACATTCAAAGAGATTTAGATATAAAGCCAGAAAGCTTGTTCTGAAGGTATTAATAGAATCACAGAATGGTAGGGGTTGGAAGGAACCTCTAGAGATCATCTAGTCCAACCCCCCTGCCAAAGCAGGTTCATCTAGGCAAGGTTACACAGGATCGCACCCAGACAGGTCTTGAAAGTCTCCAGGGAAGGAGGCTACATAACCTCCCTGGGCAGCCTGTTCCAGTGCTCTGTCACCCTCATAGTAAAGAAGTTTCTCCTGATGTTGAGTTCCAGTTTGTGCCCATTTACCTTCATCCTATCACTAGGCACCACTGAAAAGAGACTGTTCTTCATTTGAAGACTAAAGAAAAGAAAATATAGTCCAGGCAACAAGCAACTTTCTTGAGTTGCATTACATTACACGGTTGCAATACATTAAAAGGCATGCAACTAACAATCTGAAAGAAATGTCACTATGTAGCGTGTTACCTGAATATTTTGTGAAGGAAAAAAGAAAAATAGGAAAGAAACAAAATAATCCAAAAGCCAAAAAAGAAAAATTACTCAATATCCACTTTCTATTTTGAAAAAATTTAGAGATCTGTAAGAACTGATCACATAGCAAATATCAGAAAACTAGAAAATAATATATTTTAGTAATGCAAAATACTATGAACTATTTTTTCATTCCCAATAATTCATATTTTCATTGGGATTAGCAACACAATATTATTATTATGAATTATTCAATAATATAGGAGCAACTATGCATTATAAGCAAGCCAGACTGCGCTTCTGACCCATGTTCAAATCTAGGGTAGCACTGTCAATGCCTTTAAGTGTAAATAAAGGGATTTTACCTTTTATTTTAAATAAATTATTTTACCTAATATTTTAAAAATATTAATAAGAAGGAATTTCTCACTCATAGAATGTTCTGTAACTTAAAGATAGAACACTAATTTTAAAAATAGTGTTCAAACATTCTTAGTGTTGAAATGATTTTAATTTAATATTAATCTTCTGGGAAGTGTTACATGATCAGCTTTGTGGGTAGCTTCCACAAACACTGAACACAGTAAATACAATTAAAAATGATTTGGAGGGGATGAAAACAAATAAAACCAACAAGTTCAGCTCTTGGGTTCTGATAAATCAATCTGCTGTCTCTCCTCTCCTCCCTCCCTCTCCCAAAACAGACATGTCAAACTTGAATATCTCTTGCTCTAGGCAGTAGATGATGGATGGTTTAACCAGATGTCCTTTGCTTATCATTAGACGAGATACACATTTCTGTGACCTCCACACTGAAATATGCTCCAAATTTTGTGTTTTGTTTCATAGTAAAGATCAAAGAAAACTGTGTATATGAAGCCATCGTCTACCTTTGTATATGTTCAGTCTGCATAAAAACAGCCAGCATCTCTTTTAAAAATATGGATACACAAGAGAGAGATTTTCCATTTTTAGACAATTGCTTGGAAGGCACAACCTTCTGCTTACAAGCAGAACATGCTAGTGACAGTAAACCACAGCCAGAAGGCAATAATCCATTTATAAAGGGCAACATAAAGACCATATTGTCTCCATTCATATTCTGGTGCAGTCACCTATTGCTGAAACATCTCTCCAGGTAGACTTTTTTCAGCAAGAAGGAGCAGGAATAATTAATAGGAACACACTCCCATTCATCTTTCTCTCCTGTGCCTTCCCTTTACCTATATCTGTACACACACGCGCACGCATAGGTCACAGTCCCATGGTACTCAATTTTTAGTAAGGAAATGCTAGGTAATTTTTTTCAATGTCTGCTCAGTAGAGAGCAACACAACAGCTCCCTTCCTGAAGGGCAGGCAGTTGCTGAGCTGAGAGACACAGCAGTATGCTACATTTGCTCCTTAGAGGCAGGACAAAAAAAAAAACAGAGTTTCCAGAGGAACTGCAGAAGATAACATGCCTGAGACCTTGGCGGAGTCCAAGGAAGTTTCTTTTATGGTCCTGCTCTAGACCATCCTGCCACGAAGCAACATCTGAGGTGATCACTGTTACGTTACACAGTTAGACAAAAAACGTGCAATTTGCACACTAGTGCTATATGTGATGGC
Source organism: Eurystomus gularis (assembly GCA_013400335.1). Taxonomy (NCBI): domain Eukaryota; kingdom Metazoa; phylum Chordata; class Aves; order Coraciiformes; family Coraciidae; genus Eurystomus; species Eurystomus gularis. Next base: position 43,467 of record VZZY01000765.1, read on the forward strand.
AGAATGCAAATTATTGCTAATATCTCCCAAGACTCACCTGTGTTGTGGGAAAACAAGGAGTGTGGACAAGGACATTTAGGTCCTTCTGGCAGTCTCTGCCCTGGGCAGTTGCCTCATTTGCTGAAGTTTACAGCCTGACTTGTCTCATCAGGATATTGTGGTGAATAATAATACATGTCCTCATGCTTACTACAGGAAGAAAACACTGCTGGAATTATTTTTATCACACAACAAAATTATTGAGAGACTTTGCAAAATGAGGTCACTCTATTCTCACTTTGATTAAAAAAACACTTAGTTTTGATTAAAAAACATTTCATATTTCCAGAAACAAAGTGGTTACGTGGAGTTCATAATCAAGGTTATATATTGGCAATGATATTGCACCCAGACAAGCCAGGTACTTATATGCTGCAATGTTCAGTATATATAACCTACTGTTCTTTTCTGCCCTCCTCTTCCCTCTCATACACAACCAATGTGAATTTTCCTGTGAAATCTGGCTGTGCACAAACTAAAACATAGCACACACTGTAAAAAGGGAGGAATGCGCACATTTGTGAAAGGAGGTGGTAGTAGCAGCTCTAAATCTGGGTGATGTAGTCTTTCCAACACAAAACAGTTACAGAGGTCAAGTACATCCTTTCCTTTTAAAATAGAAATTATCAATCCGTTGAGCTAAAAGAACTATGCCTTTGCATAAAATAGGACCTCTACAATAACTGCTTTGGTTCAACAATAGGAAAATCAGCTAGTCTATTGTGTAACAGCTACAACATTTTTCCAAACTTTCATAATTTCAATTTTTTTAAACTATCATTCTTCAGAACAAGTCATATCTTTTGAAATATATAATTATTGAACACCTAAGACCAGTCAGTGGTGACAGTCCAATGAAAAGAGGTCCATTAAAGAGAAACTTGCTTTTCAAAACATCCACAGATAGCAGACTATCTAGCTGCTTTACATCAGCAGCCTTTAATATGCTTTTTCAGTGACCTCTGACACATACTAGGGTACTTACTTTCCTGTTTTGAGTCTTAATCAGCTCTGTGAACTTATATTAGAATGCTTTTTATAATCCTGTCTAGTCACAATATTTTCAGAAATTAGGTATGAAATCAAGACAACTAAATCTATTAGGAACACTAGACTGAAATGGTTAAATGATATAAATCATTGCTTAATTACCAAACAATGGTAATACAAAACCTACAGTCTAGCAAACATAGTGCCCTATTTCACTTCCCATGTGCAGGAAATAGTAGTATTACTTAAGGAATAAACTGCCTACCACCAAGCTGAGGTTCACTTTTCTGAATGTGTCTTTCTCTCTTTTCTATTCCACATCTTTATTTCTGTAAGGAAACAATATTTTTTCTCAGAGAGTAGAATCCTTTTTTTTGAACATCACCCAAACAGAGAGTTAACTTAGAACAAGGTATGTAAAGAGTAAAATCCAACACAATCAGGCAATTTTCTTTGCCATAGCTTCCTAACCTAGGCTGTTTCCACTCAAAAGAAATGAGACAGGTTTCAGAATTCCACTTCACCCAAGTAAGCTTTGTCTGTCATCACGGGAATTCATGAGGAAGAGACTTGCACTTGTCTACAGGGACACATTTTGACCTCGGTTACACAAGTATTCCCCAAAGGCTCCTTATTCTTCATTGATGGAACATGCTACTTTTCCTGAGATAGGCAGGTAAACATGAAAAAATGAGCCACATGCCCTAAAATGAGCAGCTGTGTCATCCATTTGGAATAGAAGATCCAATGCCAAACAGCTACAGCAGTAAAAATTGCCATTTGCTGATCTACGCATTGTTCGCTCTTCAACATATAGCCAGGATAGCTCTATATAGGATGTTTAGCAGGTGGAAGGCTAGTAAAAATATCTTATTTTTTGCCTTTACTTACAAGCTAAGGCACTTACAAAGGCATGGGCACCTACAGTCTATTAATTTCATCTGAACTGGAGGCCGCTATTCATGTCACCTACAATGTCAAGAATGTAACACCACTTATTAAAAAAAAAAAAGTCATCAACGTTGAATGCTTGAATATTTACCAACCTGCAGAAAGTTTAAATCATAGATTTCTGTTTCTGCTGCAGCTCTTTCAATTAGCATTATAAAGTGTTGGCTTTTATAAATGTAAGTCATTTAAGTCCCTTAAATCATCAATGTCTGTAGTCTTTCACAGGTCCTCCTTCCTTAAATCATAGAGAATCAATTAAAAAAGTCAATGCTGATTAAAAAAAAATTATATGTAGGGACATTTGTTGGACTGAAAGTTACTCTTTTATGCCTTCTGAAATAACCTCTGTCTTGTTTATTTTGGGTGCCAAGCATATTTGGGGGGAAAAAAAAAAAAGTATATAAGGAGTAGCTTCCTGTCAAAAGTCCAATTTCAAGTACCTTAAACGGCTTCAGGCTTGGCTCTGTCAGTCTACTGTTTCCTAAAAACAGGTTTTAGGCTAGACCCAAATAGGGCTATTAGAAACAAGCTTTTATTCATCTTTAGAGAGTACAGTGCTGACAAAATATAAAAGTTATGCTTTGCCTCAAAGAGCTGAGGATTTTTCTACATTTTTTTTAAAGCATTCACAAAATCTTGAAATGTAGATTTCAGTTTGACATTTCTCAAGTCAAATAAGATTGTAAAAATAAGTACACCCTTTCCTCCTCCCCTCAGTTAGCCTTCTGTTTTATAATTCCTTATTTTGCTTGTATTACATTTTGTGATGTTTAGGTAGATTGATAAACATTATAAAAATGTATAGGTGAGAACAAACAATTATTAACATAAAATAGATTATTTCCTACTTTTCATGTCTTAAAAGTATTCAGAGTAAAATCCTGAAAGAGCCAAAATCAAGACAGCTCTATAGAATCAAATATAACCCACAAATTTAGTTAGAGAAACATTTTGAACACCGGCTAAAGTTTGTACATGGGGGCCTAGATAATGCCTACATACAGAACTTTAAATCTAGCAAAAGCTTTGAGGCAGGTTTGATGTTTTCCCCATGCTCATGTGAGGTCTCAGTTTCTGCATGTGCAAAATGGAGATAGCACTTACTGAATTACTACCTACTGCATAAAATGAGATTTATACAGGAAAAATGTAAAGCCTTATGTGAGAGATAAATATCATTAATTGTTCACTGCAGTACAGCAAAAATCTGACTCTCTTAATTCCTAGATATAATTATCTGTTTTCTCCATAGTTTGCAAAGTGTATCCTCAAAGACAGGAATAAAGAATAAGAATGCTGATTTGCTACACTGTGACATTTTAATATCCCTTGAGCCACTGAAAGATGCTTGTGATTTATCAAAACAACATTTTCATGTTTCTGCAAATTCAACATTTTATACATGCAAGAAGTTATCTGCACTGGTGTCCAAGAAGGAAAGGAAAGTAGACTGACTTTTTGAAGCATTCTAAGATAACTTTACAATCACTCTTTTAATTAGAGCAAATCAAATGAAAAAATCTGCTTACTTTTAGAAAACCTGAGTCATGCCCTCTGCTGTTACATGGAGGCCCAAGAGTGGAGGCATCTGAGGCAGCTCACTCAACATGAAAGCAGCACCAGAGTTTGTGGCCCCATAGTTATTCTTGACAAGAGCCCAAGAAGAACAGGCATGGGAGATCACATTTTAGCCAATGCAGGCCACTTGAGGGCTATGTTAGTTGTTGCTTAATTGAGCTACAGCTGGTCTGTTGCAGGGCTCTTCAACCAATTAGGCCTTCTATCATTAGCTTAGCAAAACTCTTCATTGAATTTTAGTCCATTGCTTTGCTCTCCAACTTATAGAAGCATTTCCAAAAGTTTAGCTGATCTTCAGAGAGGCAGGCTTCAGCTGAATCCATCAGCCAGAAATCAATGAAAAGGATCCCTTCACAACAACTTGGAATTTTTATATGCAACTTCATCTAACACTGCGGTAAGAAAGTTATAGGGCAGAATAGTGGGAAGCAAGTAGACAGCTGAAACAGATGCCAAATCACATCCAGCTCTACCTGCTTTTTCCACCCCTGCCTGTGGTTGTTAGAGGAGCTCTGGAAAGGAGGTGAACATTCCTTTAAGGATGGTGCAGCTTTCCTAAGGCTGTAGAATAAATGCCATGTTACTATCCATAAATAACCACCATACTCAAGTTTAACACTCCTCCCACAGCCACCATCCTAGATGGCAAACTGGAATGCAAACCCTGTCATTTTTTCCACGTGCTAGGACCATAAAGACAGCAGGCCATAATCCTTTCCAGGGTGAGCTTTTTGCAGTCATTTCAGCTCACTGCCTGCAAGAGCTGGAATTTGGCTGAATAAACAACATAAATCAGAAAACTGCTCTGTAGAGGCCCTGAGTCCTATATACTCCTTGTGACCACAAAGGACTGTGTAGTTTCTGCTCAGAAGTCCCAGGCTCAACATTTCCTCCAGTTGCCAGGAAGAAGCTAAGGACACCTTTTGGATAATAAGTAGAGACACTCTCGTGTCTTTCTGAAAGGTTTAGGAGCACATGTTCCACTGTGTACTTCAAGTACAACAGTTGGAATCTGCTTTTATCCCACTGCTGGTTCCTGGTTTACAGTGATCAATAGGTAGAGCTTCACGCGAGTATCTGGTATAATTCTTATACTTAATGATGTTAAACACTCTTTCTCCTAAATGCTAATGATGATTTCAAATGCCTGGCTAACTAGAGTCCTAAAAATAGCAGTAATAGTGTTACCAACTCTTTCCAAGAGATAGGGGTCATAGTAACTAGAGGAAGATCAAACCAGCATATTTTATCAGTTGGAGCCCTATTGATGAAACATGTTGATACTAACAGAGCAGCAAGTAACAAAGCTATGAATCAGCATTTTAAAGTGCTTTAACACAGATCATCATTACTCAAGCTATGCTGTTTAAGCAATGCAGTATTTTGAGGAGATGTACTAGTTTCAGCACTAAACTGAATTTATTTTAGGAATTTTTAAAGACAGGCATGCTGGTCACTTTGGGTGAAAAGTTGCCAAAAATATGGGACAGAACCTCATGTTTAGCTCCTTCTTAACCATCTCGTGCTGACTGGGGATGACACCCTTATCCCTTTGCCTAGGAATTCTAATATAGGTGTAGAACTCAAAGATTACTCAAACAAAGCCAGAAGGCATAAACTGACACCATCAAGCAGCAGCACAGAGCTAACAGAGTTCAGTAAAGGGACAGAAAGCTCTTCTCAGCCCCTATCCAGCATTGCTGCCCACTCTCTCTCCCCTAGCCACTACACACACCCATGTGGGGAGATAATTTGGATAACGTGGTGATTTTGTCCCAACTTTCCCCTCCAGATTGCAGTTGCTGAATGAAACAGAATGTGTGTGGTTTCTTCTTCCCACCCAGTCTCCTTCACAACTTCTTTCTTCTCCTTTGCAGACATTATGCAATTTCTTAAAAATTTCCTGAGTTAGGTGGTGGGGATGGTGTTAAAACACATACCTTGGTTTAAATTCAAAATTTTACACTAACAAAAAAGGTTAATGACAGTGGGAAAGACGAGAGAAAAAGGAAGTGAGGAATTTTTTTTTTTAAGTGTAAAAATGTGAAATGTTAAACATTAAAGTTTTCAAGGAAGAGGTTGTAACTGGAAAACAATTTTTTGTGAATCCCCTGCTCTTCTTCACCCCCAAAACTCATGGTTTGACCTCTCCCCTGGTGTTTTGGAAGGGAAGAGAAATGCTCTCTCTTTCTCTAGGAATGGATGGACACATTTGAACCATGTCAGAAGCTGCTGGTTACGCTGGGACCTGGCCTAATCACTTTCTCCTCAGTCTTCCCAATGCTTCTAGGCTGACGTTACAGAAAACTAATGAGATACCTATTGCAGTGTGAGAAGCAAAGTCACTTTATTTTTGCTAGCAGTATATTAGCTTGTATCTCTTCTACACATTTTGCTACTGTGCCATTCTGAACTTGATTGCTCTATTCCTTGTTCTAAAAAGCTGCTTCCCAAATCATAACTCTAAACCACTTTTTCTTCATCTGCTCTTCTAGTTTCCCATTCCGTTCTATTAACGTGGCATAGACTAGTACAGCCAGACTTTCCTAGACAGCTTTACAGTTCCCATCTGTATTGACTTTGAAGCCAGTGGATCTTTGATAGCCTAACAGACTGCTCATTCTTCAAATTAAAATAATTTGGAGCTAAGTTTCAACCCAGAATTTATTTTTTATGATAATCTATGAACTCCAGAAGGCAAGAATTCTGAACAGAAGTATTAAAAGATGTTCCATAATAACTGTCAAGTAGGCTAAGACATACAGGGTGGACTATTAGAGAGGGAAGGGCTTAAACTATCCTGTATATTAGAATTTTGATGTGACACAGTGAATCACAAAGTACTTCCAAATCTAGTAACCAAGCCACCCAGACACAGAAGCATGTATTTCAATGCTCCTCATTAATACGTTGGAATTAATCCAGTACTGACTTGCCCCTGCAATGTGTCTAAGTTTAAAAATGCCTGTGTACTTAGCTTAATAGTTTCCCATTAGGGAAATGCAAAAATAGCATTGATTTTATTTAAGAAGAGCACCTCAGACAAATGGTGCAGTTAAATAGCTACCCACAAGTTTTTTTGGAATGCTTGCAATTTTGTATCACAGAAAGTATCCTATGTAGATGCTGTGGAGAAGTTTGTTCATATCTATATGCTAATTAATTTAAAATATTCACTACTTATTTTCCCAAAACAGGAAGTCATGGAGGAAGGTGAAAAATAAGCAGCATATCAAAAAAACACTGCTAAGACTGATAATGGAACCAAGCAATCAACCAGAAGTCATGCAACTTTTTATCCTAATATTTTTTTTTTTCCTATAAAAATACATAGGTAGTTTTCCAACATTTTTAACTTTGAAATGAAAACAGAAAGATATTTCATTTTGAAAATACTTAAAAGGAAAATTCTGACTTTTTCTGCATTCCTTGCAAACTTGTTTGTTTTGGCTGAAACATGAGGTTTTCAATAGAACACATCACTTTTAGGCAACAGAGGTACATTTTTCCTACCAAACCAGCTGATAGAAAAAATGCCCAACTTGCTCAGATACAGTCATGAGAGAGAAAAAAATAAATAAATCAGGAAGGAAGAAGATAATTCAAATTCTAAATGCAATAAATTTTCATTTATTAAATCCATATGATGTTTTCATTCTTTTGGGAGGTGGGTGAGGGGAGGTGGGGGTGGTAAATTTAGGGCATTCACATTTATAATCCTGTGTTCCTGTGGTTTCCTTCCAACAATTTATTATTATGTATTAAATCTCCCACTGAGCTTCGCCTTCTATATCTTCAGAGAGGAAGCTCCAGTCCAAGGCTATAAGAGCTCCATAAACAGAAAACTGAAGCAGTTGGTACATGCAGTATTGGGTTTATTAACGAGGATATAAAACATTCCTACCAAATTATCAAGGGTTCCTAAACCTCCTTCATACTTAAGCTATGCCTTTTCCTATTCCAGTACTTGGATCCATATTTTCTGTTTCTTCCCAGGTAAAGGATTATGTTTTAGGAGATCCTACCTGAGTGTTTGCAGCAGCCTGAAAGAGAAACAGATGAAATCTTGAAGCTTCTTTGGTTTTCAGTTTTCCTCTATGTAAAATGAGGGTAATAATTCTAGTTAACTGAAAGAGGCACTGGGGTTGTCATAAGGGAAAAGAGACGTCAAAATAGGCAGGAATAAAGGTTTCCCTGATTTTCTGTACAGTTTGTGATACCAAATTTATTTAGCACATTAAAAAGTCAGCTCTAGAAAGCGCTACAAAAAAACATTGATAAGGGTGCAAAGAATTACTATCAATAAGTAGAGCTCACACAAGAAAGGGGAAGGCACATGAAAGAAATGGAAAGCTATATCCACTGAATAACTTCTTTTTCTGAAATCCCTTTTGAAAATGCACACAGCATCTCACAAAACCTTGTTGGGCTGCTGACATTTAGAGGGGCTCTCTTTTTCTTATTCTATAAAAGTGCTGAATGGATGCTGTGACACAGCACGCATTATCCTATCACTTCTTATTTATGAGTGTGCTTTTGCTTCCCAGCCCTGAAATTGCTTTTCAGCAAGTCACAAACATCCAGTTTGGAAAGATCAGTTTTGTTTCTCATGTGAACTGAATTTTTCCAAGAAAATCCATGTCTTAATTATTTTCAGCAAAAGAGATTTCAAGATATGCAGTACGTTTATGAATTAAAAAAAAAACATTTTAGCTGAACAAAAAGAATTACGTAGATGATTCATTCCCTTATTTCTCTAGATCCTTCCGTAAGACTTCCACGTTTGAATATAATACAGTGTTTACATTTGTTTTTTCTTGGTTTTTTATCCACTATTTTCTTTTTCCTGACCTCTCCCCTTACATCAGCAGCTGTTTCTATATGTCATTATTATTCAGAATGAACTTCAAAATATTTAAGATAAAGACATTACAATCTCAAAATATTTTAAATTGTGTTGCACATACATGTAAAAACTGTTGTTTGTTGAGACTCTTGAACTGTCATGAAATAACATATCGACCATTTTACAGAAAATTTTAGCTTTCAGAACATTGACTATAATGAGTATTTCTTTGTATAGAATATCTATATAGTTTTGTAATTTTAAAAAATCTGCATATTTTGTCTATTTAAGGGATCAATTTTACTTACAGTGTAGTTGTGTGTTTCCATATAGTGATTTTAAGCATTTCAGTTGGTGCTATTTTTTCTGTTTCATCCTAGAAACACTTTTTAAACAAATGTCTTTCTTGTCAGTATTGTGTGAAAAACAGTTATAAATCAAAAGAGAAAATGGAGTACATTGAAGGATTCTCAGTCCTCAGTACAGACAAAACATTCTTACAGGCACAAAACAAATGTAATTCTAAAAAACAGAGAGAAATATTTTTTCTATCATTATCACTCAGGTATTGCCTGGAGGACCAGTTGCAAGAAAAATAGGAAGAAAAAAAAAATGTTACTTTTGTATGGGTTATGTCTCTTTAAAGAATAAAATGTGAGTTTACTAAACAATGCTATTTAGCTAGATACAGCTGGGCAGAATATTTTCAAAAGGGAGGGCAGCAAAAAAAAATTCTCTGCCTCTAGAAAATTAGTCTATTTGTCTCTCTTTGTTAGTTCAAAAATTTAAAAAATCAGCTCCACAGCTGAACCTAAATGTATTTTCTGAGTCCATCAGAAATTTTTTTCTCTGTTTTAACAGAAAAGGGGAAAAAAACATTGAGAAAAAAAAATCCCTAGACATGCAATTGAAAAACAGAAGTGCTGTATGTCAGCTCTGTTTTCCTCTCTGGAATACATAATCCCTGAGCAGAGCTTGCTCTGACCTTCCACAAGTAGCAGGGTAATTGTTCTTGGGGATTTTATGAATATCACTAACTATTTGCAAAGAAAGCCATGAATAAAAACAGAAAATGAATTTGAATTTGCAGCGAAAGTGAGCATCCAGCACTGGGCTCTCCCCCAACTGGATAAGAGCCAGACTTGATCCCTGGGCAAAGAGCCAAGGAGACATCCTTGCCATAGTGCACAACCAAGTTCTGCAGCTGGAGAGTTAAGCTGGACGCAGAGAAGGAGCCTCTGCATTGTCTTCAGACCAGATGAAGATTTAAAGGTGTTGCAGTATTAATTTTACCATCCTCCCTCACTACCAGATGCAGAAGCAGGGCAGCAGTAAAACACTCGAGTTTTGCCTGTGGAAGCTATACAGAACAATGCCTCCAGGGCACCACAACGAAGAGTAAAACATTCTGAAAAAGGAGAGAATGAAACCAAAGCATAGAGCTGAAACCACAAAGATATACACAAGATGCATCTCTTAATTTATAATTCCTCACAGTCCTCTCAAGCATGTCCCTAGTGTCAAATTACGCTCTCTTGAGCTGCCCTTTTAGTTCTCCACGGTTGCACCTGATTGCTGTCCAGCTTCAGGGAGTGGGGTGTGAAACACTCCCTTCTTGGTAATGATGTTTACTGACCACATCTGCCTGCAAGGCAGAGGTGGGAGCTAGCCCCAGGGAGGAGGACCGGTCCCTGGCTGGGGGAGGTAGCCCTGCCCAGGTCTGGGCTCATCCCCCAGCTGCGCTGCTGCAGAAGAGCTCAACGAGGACGGCCGCTCACCTGAGACATCAGCAGTGCCAGCATGAATTTTTAACTCCTCTGTTCACCGAAGCAGCAGTTGCTTTCGGTCCAATTCACTGCACAATATGTGCAATCTTAGCTTTATGCGGAGTTGAAATTCCTGTATTAATTCATACTGAGTGCGCACAGCAGACAGTGAGAAAAGTGGCAGTGCGGAGAGAGAAAAGTAAGAGGGATTTCTGTGATCCATATCAAATCAGTTGCTTTTAAATGATCAGTGAGTATTCCATTAAAGTATTTGAATAAACACAGAGCTGTTCACAATGTGGTATGGGAAAGAAAACTTGCAGGTGTAGAAAAGAAAAAGACACAATAAGGTAGGAAAGAATAAGCTGCCATTGGTATATACCTACATCCTTCATTTCATGCACCCATAATTCTCTCTGGCAGCTGCATGATTAATTCAAAGATTTATTGATTTCTCCTTTCTTGCTCAATCCTGCTGACCTGCTTTTGTTGACAGGTCTGTGTGGATCACACTCCGCCATTTGAAAGCATGGCATCATGCCGGTCTCCATGGCCTGCAGTAAACATTTCAGCTCATTCAACACCAACAGCGTTCAAGTGCATGGTGCACCTGCAAACACGCAGAGCTTATTTCAAACCACAGAAACATGAACTCACAAACCAGTAGGCTATTTCTAACATGAAAACTCTTTGTAATTGCAATTATAATGCATTATCATTGGTGGAAGAGGCCATCTAAACAGTTCAATCTTTCTTCTCCTGTACTCTTACTTTTATAATAAATTCACTAGCTTCAAGCTGTCTAGCAAAATCAAAGACATTTTGGTAGAGCAACTGCTTACAACATAAAATGTTTAGACTTTGCAGGACCTTTGTGCAGCAGGACAGTGTCCACCCATGTGCAGTTACACAGCTCGAGCTCACACCCAGATCACAGGCTTTAAAAATTCATTTGATTCTAACTAAAAGATCACCTGGTCTTCACTGTAACCTTCCTCCAAAAAGAAAACATATATGCAACTAAAATACGCCTTTACAGTTTAGTAACCCAGATGAAGCAAAAGAGATGCAACAGTAGTGTTGGAGCAAATGAAATGAAGCTCTACTAGATAGGTAGTTCCAATCTTTCTAATGAGTCATTCTTCTAATGAGCCTTTCAATTAAAATTGGACTCTCAACAGGGAAGACAAACTAAAAGAACATCTACAGCCCTAAAAATTTGCGAGTTTATCTACTGAATAACACTGTACTCTACAATGATGTTTTAGTTTAAATCAGTTACCTGGTACAACATGCAACTCTGGAAAATACAGTTTCTTCCAGATGTCACCTGTAGGTATCTCCTTGATGTACTAAAAATAACCAGAAAAATTGCAGCTGCTGGCAGTTTTGACATTCTACCCCTCTCAGAAAACATCTAAACCACACGCACAGGTAAAAGCTGTATGGTATAAAGCATTTTGGGTAGTAAGGCACATACTCATTAAAAGGAATCTCATGCATCAGTTTTGTCCCCTCATATCAAAACTGTCAGAGCTCATTGGCTGTTTGCTCAGGTTAGAGTTTTGATGGGAAACTTCAAGCATACAGTGCTTAATGCGGTCATCTACTTATCCACTACCATTCAGGAAGGCAACAAGACCTTAAGCCGCTAGCAGAGTGGATTTATAAGGAAGAAAATGATACTACAATCAGTATTTCGAGAAGTAAAAATTAAAATAAAACTAGCACAATGATTCACTGAAGTATGTTCCTGTTCCTAGCCCCTTGATATCAAATCTGAAAGCAGAGCCGTCTTGTCTACAAATCAGCTCCCAAAATAATCCTACATATCAAACCAAAGAAATACAAATATTGCTTCTGTTATTCAATTACAGAAAAATTATATGAACCAAGAACTACCTGAAGACTCGTAGACAAAGAGTAAAGACAAAATGGAAAAATGTTAAGTGAACACCTGTGAAGGTTAGCAGTCAGCCTGCTCTTATCTCACCTTTAATAAAGATCTGGTAAACATGAAGTTAACTAAAATGAAGGCTGTATTTGTTTGAAGGTTTTACAAACCCCAGAGAGAATTAATATTACAGGAACTGAGGAGTTTAGGAAAAGCTGGCCAGATGAGAAAATGGGATTCATCCCAGGAAAATGAAAGAAATTTCAGGTGCATCTGGAGAGAAAATAATGTGATACAGATATTTCCAGTGAGAGACTAACTGTGCCACTGAATGCAACCATGCTGAAAGAAAGCTCTTCATGACTGGCAACATCACTAACAAGGTAGTAAAACAGAACAGTTAGGGCATCAGATTGAATAATGTTATGCACGGTCCAACAGAGCCTCAGGCCTGTAGAGATATGTGATAGGTGCCTATATATTTTTTTATATATATATATACACACATATACACACACACACGTATGTTTGTATGTATCTGTATATTAGAAGCCTTAACACAGAAAGCAGAGTTAAAACCTCATGTGTCATGTCCCCCCCCCCCAATTCACAAGAGCACAAGAAGCAATTCTGAAGGGGGCCTGAATCCAATCAAATTTTTAATGTGCTTTTTATGTGATATTAACACCTCCGTTTCACATGCATGCTTCCCTGTGCTGACTAAATTGTCAGAAACTGCTTCTTTGCCTAAAATCACATCACTCACTTTCCTTTGTGCTACCAAAATGTGATTCTTTGACATGGGGATCACGTTTTCCATCTTCATCCCTTCAAGTTACTCTAAACACCTGCCTCCCACAAAGCTGTTGAAATCCTTGCATCCAATCCATAATTTTAGAATGATTCACCTGATTGAAATACGCTAGTGTAAGAGAACAGGAAGCAAATATGGAGCACAGGCTGCAGAGTAGCCGTCCTCCAATGAACAGCTGTAAGTACATTGCCTTGCTCAGTTACAATTTCAGTTTACAATGAGTCAAAGAAGAGTGTGAAAAATGTATGCACAAGCAGGAATTTTTTACCACCTCCACTTTCTAGGATTATAGGACACTCTCCTAAAAGGACACTGCTCTCAGGAAAAACAGAGATAACTAGACATTTCTTAAATAATGTAGTAAATTACTTTTTCCTAGGTCCCTTAGGAAAATAACCTTGTTGAAAGAGAAAGTGAGGAAGCAATATATTGTCTTTAGAGATGGGCAAGTGCACTTTACATGTCTTCAAGAAGCTTAGAAAACACATTACCATAACAGCAAATCTACAATCTGACCTGAGCATTATGAACACTGTTCACGTTAGTGTTCCAGGAAGATCAGCAGAGTTTGACTGCTTTCCTTTCTGTGTGCTGTCACAACTTTGAAGAGCAGAATTAAATCTCACTGACATATTTCTGGTAGAAGGTAGTTTACATCTACAACTTTTTTAATATGTTGTTTATATTTAAGCATAAAAAGAATTGTACTCTTCATACCATTCCTCTTGCAACTGGGAAAAATTTTGTATTTAGAGCATTTAGAGCATAGGTTGTCTGCTGAATGCTTGCTGGTTGGCAACCATGATTAAGCCCTGACATCAGAATAAATCAAGATCATGGCTCAGCTCTATTAGACAGAGCCTCAATCAAATGGCTGGACTTAACCCCTGTCATCAGCAAGCAAGAATCTAATTCTGAACACAGGACTACACACAGGACCACCCTCCATAAAGAGATGGGGTTTTTTATTCCCCTATATGTACAAACTTCATAGCATTGATTGCTCTGTGTAAACTGAACCACTGTTGTAATCTCCAAACCCCAGCAAAACCAAAAACTGTAGTGCCGTATTTTAGATGCCACCATGTGACAACTACTGGCAAACATTGACTGCTTACTGTCAACTGCAGCAATTCAGAACAGCCCTTTCTGCAGAAAGACCCAAGAGCCCCTGAACCTTTTAAAGGCAAGACTTGAGGGACTAACTGTGTAAATAAATAATGCAATTCATTACATCAAATGTGGGTCACTGTACATCAATGACGCTCCTCAAGCCATAGTCCAGTGTGTCTAATTTCTGGCCAATGGAAAATATGTTAGCTGGAAGGCTCATCAGATGTCTTCTGAATGTCAATCACAGCCCTTCAGGGAATCGTGTTCCGTTCATGCTTACACACCTTTCCCTCAAAGCTGCTATTCTGTCAGTGTAGATTTTAACATGCCATTGTGCATAGTCATTATTATCTGTCTCTCTCCTTTTCTACATTTTTTAAGCGGTCACACTCTTTGTATAAATCAGATTTTTTGCATGGTATGTCATTAGACAGGAAAATGGGAATTCATAAAGGTCAGGGCATGAACCTATTCATGATCCTGCTCTTGGCACTAAGCTATTCAGATAACATGGAAAACAAAATCCCTCGTAGTTATCATCATCAGGATAGGAGGCATTCATAACAGAAATACAGTATGTAGTGACAGACAATTTAATTCTTCAACCTTTCTCTTTGTTTCCATCTCCTCTTCTTTCTCTCTTTTTTTATTGCTGATCCCTTACACTGACCTTTATTTTTAATAATCTCTTTCTGCCTTCATTCCCCTATAACCACACCCATCCTTTGCTCTCACTGGGGCCAATTAACACATGAATGCACCCTGCTCTTTGCTTTCACCTAGGCAGAGCAGAATCAGCTGTTACTTTGTCTTTGCCTCCTAGTCCAGCTTCACTGTTCTGTGTGTGAAGAAGAAATATTACAAGCCAAGCACTGTCTCCCATCTCCCTTGCTCAACAGGAGCAGTAGCACAGTGTGTGCACTGGCACTTTTCTATACTATTGTTCCTTGTTTTTAAGATGGTTGTTACAAAAACATTATTTGCTGCACTCTTTGGTCTTGCAGGGCCAAGGCTGTTTCCAACAGTTACAAGGTCAACACACAGCTGATTCCAAAAGTCTTTTTCTTTGGTAATAGTTTCTGAAGAAAGCAGTAAGGAGGAAAGGAAACCTGACCTTTGAGCAGGCCCCTATGCCGGTATAAGTCATACAACATTCTAGGATTATTTAAGCTTTTATGTTAAGTCATCTAATTAAAATGTGTAAGAGCTGGTTACCGATACAACAGAAAACTGCACATCATTATGCTACTTATTATAATTCAATTAATTTCAGACTCAGTTTCAAAGTCAACTGACAGTATAAAATTCTTCAGAAAATAAAGACCTTAAAAAGAAAAGAGATCCTGCACTTTCAGCTGTAGAACTTGATACAGCAGTACTAGGTACTTTGTGAGCTCCTTAATGGTTCTCAGAGTTACTGTTAGTCTTTTTATTTTGCCAACATCTCAGACATTGTTAGGCAAGACACACACCACTGGAAAGTTTGATTGTTTTTACTAGAAGACACAGATGGGCAAATAAAATACACATTATGCATTTTTAGCAGATTGACAACTGCAGATGTCTGCTGCTGTCCTAGTCTATCATAAGAGTTTGTAACACAGCTGTATCTAGTGGAGATGGCTGAATACTTCATCTAAAAATTATTATTCCAAACAGATCTTTCTAGTATGAGAAGATTTCTGTGTATTTGTTGTTGGAAGTTGTGGGTTTCTACTTTTCTGTGGAATAGATTCATCCAAACAATTGGTTTTGCCTTGCCTTAAAAGTTTTTCCCCTCTATCTTGACCCCCAGAGGACATCCTGAAAAAGCTTTTTGGTCTGAGACCTGCTGTCACATTGAAAGTCAAAGTGTAGGAGTAAAACTCCAATTATTTAGCTGTTCCCCTGACAGGCAGACAAGAACATGCACACCTTTTAAGTCCACAGCTGCCCTTGCACACGGAAACTTCACAGAATTCAGTATTTCTGGCACCTTCCCCTTCCTATTGAACAGGGAGTCTGACCTATCTGGACGCTCCTTGGAAACACTTCAGCAATACATCTTAATATGTTTCAGCTCCCAATTACTTTACAATAACCTGGAGGCACGACATAAAATTGCAGCCAGGAATCAGAAGATGCTTTTGCTCAGCCATATTTATTACACACTTTGATTACTATGGACATCACTGTACTTCCTGAGAACTAAGCATACAGACAAAAGCAGAGGTGTCCAGGGTACTACACTGTTGCAAGAGAAAAAAAATCTCACCATTATAATCAAGGAATACACTCTTCTAAAGAGCTAGATTTTGGTTGGAATTTTTTTACGTTATAAAAGTAGAAACACTTTGGTTTTTTCTTTAAAATGTTGAATTCACATAAAAAGAAAACTGATATCTAGAATAGTAAGTAACAGCTGAAATAAAGGATTCTGGTTCTTCTACAGATCTCTCTCCAAGTAATCAGAATAGGACTAAAGAGAGACAGGTACATGAAATATTTAATCTAAATTTTACTTGAAAGTATTGCATTGGGGTTTAAAGCCTTTCAGAAAAACAAACAAACAAACAAACAAACAAAAAAACAACAACAAAAAAAACCCCAAAAGGCTTCTCTGTTGGACCACTTGCATATGGAGATTCCCCGCTGAAAAGCTGCCCTGCTTACTGTCATAGGAGATCTCCCATTCCCTCCCATAAGGTGTAAGCTCCCGGGGCTTCTTGTGTCTTCTATTTGAAACAGATATATCATTTCCGTGAAATTGTTCTCATCTTTTTTCCTCTCCCTCTCTGCCTTTTTCTTTTTTTTGTTCTTTTCAAGTAAACACTATCTAGTTTTCCCACAGAAGCATTATACCTGAAACCATGATAACCATCACTCTGTGACTACATATCTTTTATATTCTTGCTCTTTCACAGTAGATGTTTTCCCTCAAGATGGCTCTCATTTTTGGTGGTGTTAATGAGTAACCAATACATCAATTATAGTAAGAAACAAGAACAAAACAAATAAGAGCTCGATGTTTTCCAATATTAAATGGTGATATTAAAAGCATATCAATTAATTTGGTCTAGCACACAGAAAAAAACATGGTAGCAGTGGTTGTAAAAGCAACCATATGCATTTCTTCATAATATCGATCATTAATGGAAAACAGCTCAATAGTCATGTTATGTCTTGCATCCTATTCATCAGCACTGGCATTCTAAGAAGACAGGCCTGATCAACTCATTTGAGTTAGATTATTGCAAAATTGATTATAGGTAAACTCAAGGCAATTGTTTTATGAAACATGTAGGTTCTACTTTTTAAACGCTCTCACTATTAAGCTGCAGTTAAAGAGTATAAACAGTGAACAAACAAGTCTTGCAATCGTTGTGGTTAAACTGGAGCAATGTTTTCTTGCCTCATTTTTGCCCTTGCATGACAGATAGCATTGACCTGTAATCTAACCTGTGATTTCATCTCTGCAATTGAATCTCTTTGGTGATGTGATCCAATATGATAAAGTGAGATATTTAATAGCATCAGTCTTCATGAATTACGTTTTATTTCCATTTAGATTTCTAACTGTCAAATTAAGGGATTATGAAATAATTATAAAATGGTTCTAAGTGTTGAATTTTCTAAGAGATTTTTAGTGATTGTAGCCTAGTCAACCACAGTCAAAAGTTGCATTAAAGGGAAAAAAAAAAATTACATTTAGCTAAATGTTATTACACACTTTTATCTGCCAAAAGTGTGGGGTTAAAATCAATATAGGCTAACCAGGATGAAATTACCTTAAAATAGCAGCCATGACGGTCTGCAGAAATGCCACACTTGTGGCATGTTTTCTTATAATACTGAATCAATAAACTTTCAAAAATATTAACTTAGTTAACCACTATGTAGTTAACTACTACATGTTCTTTTTCTCTAGGCAATACTCACATGTACAAATATATGTGCATCATGTAGTAGCCTATTTTAAGACAAAGCAAAAAAAACCACATCCATCCACCACTGTTGCAATACATAATCTTAATCACAGTTTTGATAATAAAGAACATAGTTCTGTATCATTATATACAGAATAATGGAAAGATATTTGTGTATTTAAATAGAACTTTGACTTGACTATATTGGCTGAAGTGTTGGTGCATCCTACAATTCAAATATTATAGATGTCTTTGTGAAAACACACTCGGTTTCAGTTGCTCACTGTCAAAAATACAATGCCATATCAAAATCCAAGAGTGTAACAAGGAAGTGAATCTACCAATCTTAACCAGTGTACTAGTAATAAGGGACAACAGATTGTCAAATACATAGCACTTAAATATCTACCAAATCTCAAGAAAGCTATTTGAAATATATTTAAAAAAAAAAAAAAGAAAAGAACAAGCTTGTGTAAGCATCAATAAAACACAGAGAAATAAAATCTATGACATGAGTCATATGGAAACATAGATATTTCAATCAATGCCAAGTCTATCAGAAATGAAAGGTTATTAATATACTGAAAAGTTAAAAAATATTTCCACACATTGTAAGATCATAAATGCAAACATATTCTTCAATATACTCTGCAGCAACACTTAACACAAACTACTTTTCCTATTCTGCATTATTCTGGAACAATACCTTTCAAATTTCTGCACACATAAATCATTTGTATGTGTAACAACGGATGCACTGTGTGTAATATATAATTTAGATATGTACTAGGCTGAAAATATTTTTTCCACATATACTTTCTCCCATGAATTTCTTACAATGTTTATGCTTTAAAATGTTGGCTATTCTTTGCCTGAATCCCCGGTACTTCCTGAACAATGCCTCACATTTCCTCATTGTCAGTAAATAGATTAATGCGTATAACTGCATTAGAATAGATCGTTTCACTTCAATATGTTCAGCTTACAGCACAGTTTACAGCACAATGTGCTTAAGCTTCCAATGTTATCTATGAGGATATTTATCTATGAAGATATCTGAGATTAAAATGTTATTAAAGTATTAATATCGATTACATACCTCATTTAAACACAATCAAATTTAGGCTCAGACTTCTCCTAATCCATGAGTAACATTACTACTGAAAAACAATTACATTCCAATGATGCTTTATGACACTCAAATTTCCTGAGCATGTAGGAGTTCCTTATCAAAGTTAAAATGTGAGCCCACTGCCGCAGCACCAGGAAGCTGGTTTTATGTCCAATATAAAACAAAAACCATGTTCTTTTTCCCTCAAGCACGCTAGAAAAAGTAGGACTGTCTAAAACCTTCATGTCACACACAGTCGTAGGGATGCAGCAATGTTAATGTGAAATACGTTACTGGAAGGATGACATACCATTCTGCTATAATTGCCTCAAAGTAAACATCAGGCATTTGGGGGGGGAAAAACCAGGAACCATAGCTGCCATTCCCAATTGGAAAAGAAAGGCATAAAAGCCTACCTGAGACAAGCGAGACTGTGTCTTTCTCCCATGAGACAACAGTGATGTATGCCTCCACAGAGGAGGGGATAATGCACTTGAACACTGCTACATTGCCTCTCATGGCTTTCTGGTCCTCCACACGAACTGTATAGGGTTCCCGTAAAACTGAAGATAGAAGAAGAGGTTTTATTAAATGAGTCATAATCACACATCTCATCCACTTCCTCAGTTAGCCTTGCAAAGTTCCCCCAGGAAGGTTACTCAGGTTGTGAATTCTTTTGTCTCAGTAAATGACATAGTTTTGCAAGGCAACTGAAAAATTGAAAAATTTGAAAGCATTCCCAGATCTTTTCATTTCCTCAAAACCTGTATTTCACTATATTTCTGTGTTCTACCCCTACCTAATTCTGAGGGCAAGAAAAACTTTCCTAAGAACTGTATATTTATATGGGTAAATGGTGTTATGTCTTCTGTTACTTGCCTAGTCTCTCATGCCATGTTTCCCATCACTAATTTTTTTCTGGTCTGTCAAAGGGTACAAAGCTCATACAAATACGGTGTGTGAATTAGACATCCAGAGACTAGAAGAGAAGGTCAGTGTCATTTAGGATTTTGAAAAAGTGAGAACTGAAGGAGAAAATTGATGGAGGTGACAGCTAGAGAAAAAGCAAGGTGGCTCAGAAACACAGGGAAATGACTGTAGGTAAGGTAAGAGCTACATTCAATTGACCAGCACTGAAAGAAATAGGTTAATGGTAAGAAAACAGAAACAGAGTTGTGTTAAAAAACAGCATGGAGGCACTTAGATCCAGGATACAATTCATCTAACACCTGGAAGAATTAATTTAATGGACAAAGAGAAAAAAAGAACAACTGGAGAAATCCTTCACACTAAATTGATATTGCTGGGATGAGATGAAGTTGCATTAGGTAAGAGAATGGAAAGCAGGAAAATCCTGGCATTGAAACAACTCAATGAAGAACGAGTGCTGAAAAATCCTGTGAGCAACAGGATTTTGGAGAATGTGGCAGAGCAGAGAAGAAAGAGATGTTATATACTACAAGAATTAAATGGATAAAGACAGGAAGCACAAGCAGCAACATAGACTCTCCACAGGACCATAAGGTCAAAGTGCAAAAAAAGAAATCACCATAGCCAACAGTTATAGATCTTGAGGGTGCAAACAAAGTTATACATCTTGAAGTGACAAACAGTTTCAATTAAAATAGGGATGAAGGTACTGGAAAATGATTTGTGTGTTTGAGGCATGCATGTACATGCCTGAGGGTAAAAGCTATTGAGAAGAACAAGCCCCATGCAGCCATGTCACCAAGTCAGCAATGCAGAACTGCTACATTACAGTGACATTTCTTACCTACGCATCCTGCCCACAAATATATACCAGGCTCTACCAATTACACTTAACCACATTGATTCTAGACTGAAGAGTCAGTAAATTCTTTGCAGAGTTTACAAAAGCATTTCCATACACCAGGAGCACTGAAATTTCTAAATGTCAGCCCTGCTTACAATGCATTTCAAGAAAAAAAAAGGTAGAGTTCTGACATGTAAGTAGTTCTCACAAATGCAGACACCACCAAGATTTCAGGTCTAGTGCTACCACTGCAAAAAGAAAGACTGAAATACTCCATCCCAAACAAGACTGTAGCAGTACAACAGCTGGGAACTCTAGCCAAAAGTAAATAAATTTAATTATAAATTAATATCTTTATAAAAATCAGAATAAATACATCTTCTATGATAAGATAGTTTTTTTAAAAGTCAACAATTTATTTTTAATCAAAGGTTAAGTTTCTTAACTCCAGGTGCTGAACTGATACTACAAGCACATTTAATGCAGTGACTTTACAACACTGGCTGCCCTGTGATGAAGAAGCCCTCTCATCTTGCTCTACACTGGAGGGAATGGCACATAGATCATCTTGATGAGGCTGACTTTTGTCTAACGCTCATGCTCCAACCATTGTTTACAGAAAAGGCACAGTTAGCAACAATATCCTAGAACACTGATGAAGGTATCGGCATTTTTTCAGAATGGCTGGCCATTTTGAAAATCTGCCCAGTTGACCATTTCAGTAAAAGCAAACACATATGTAGGGCACAAAAGCTGGAAAGAGGTTTATTCATTTCCTTGCTTAAAAAGCTTACACTGTTGTGATTTCAGAAACCTCTCAGTTATTTGCAGATCATAGCTCTGCCACATCCCATGAATGACTTGCTGATTATTTTTTTTTTAAGTCCTAAGTCCTCGAATCATGACTTTATATGAGAAATTCAGCTTTTGCTAAAAAGATACACACTGCCCTGCAATGATTGCACAAACAATCTTGAAGATTAAATGGATTTATGCACCTTTACTCCCATGTGGGGCTGGCCTGGAATAAGATTGGGTTTGAGTGTCTAGATGGGGGTCACAGGTTTTGGGGGATTGGGGATGTGTGTTGCATTATATGCAAAACCACAATTACAATATCTGTGACTTGGAACCCTTATACCTGCTACCCATATTCTTAGGGAAACAAGAAAATAAGCTTCAGACTTTCTCAAGCTGACTGTGACAATGGGCAAAGCTGTATTAGTGTTTGTATGACCATGCTATGATTGAATGCTCCAGTGATTTCTTCTGTATTCCTAGGAAATCCTATTGTTGTTGGAGAAGAAAAGAGATTAGAAAAGGTCCTCCCCAAATCATGCTAATTAGGGCCAGTCTGAAACTGTGTGCAAATTTCACATGAACAGAAGTGTAATTGAAAGTTACACGCAAACAACTGAAGTTTATTACTTCATACTTGAGCAACACAGGGTTTAATCACCTGAACATAAAATACACTTACTGCTACACTATGTCTTACTGCAGAAAACTCTCTGAAAAATTGTATTTTTCTGTGATTGGGGGATTACATAAGATACTCAATAATAGCTATTGTTTGCCATCAGGCACGGTGACAGCTCTCACACACAATATCTGTTCATATCAAGGCAGGGGACTTTTTTAACTTGTTATCCAAACCTCAGATTAACTGAGAAATTGAATCATATAGAGAGAAGAATGGAATAGGTATAAAAGGCTAAAAAGGAAGGAAAAGGTGTAAAAGGGGCACTTCTGACTTGACTGTAAAGACTTGTTAGCTTATGAGTCAAGCAACTACAGCCACCTACTGCAAAGCCTTTTTTTCATATCCTTCTTCCATTTCTGAGATTTATTTCTGAAATAGAGGAAGAGGACTTCTGTTAGGGTTCCATGGATAAATGAGTCAAAGCTGAGCAGTGGACATAGTTCCATCTTGTCATCCATATCCTATGTGAACACTAGTTCAGAGCCTTAGTTGGCGACATTGCAAGTTTTAGCCTCCTCTTCATCACCACATTTGTTTCTCTAAGAAATAGAAAAATTAAAAGCTAATACTGGAAAAAAAGCTGCCCAAAAAATGCTAAAAAGTGAGATACATTAAGAAATCCACACAGGACAAAAAAAATATTATATTGTCTCTAAATATAATTCTGCCAGACAACTTTTTCACAAATCCATTAAAGTAAAACCAAAAGCACAAAACCCAGAACCTACTTCCAAACTAAGTTGGTTACTATGTATTCTTACAAATCTTTCAATTCTTTGCTTTTCAAACTTCTTTGATGTGTGGACAACTAAATATTTTCAGAAGCTTAAACAGTTAAAGAAACTCAACATATTCATAAAATGTTAACTTGCTTCTTCTAGCAACTTTTTGTGCAAGAAAACCCACTTTTCTAGACAAGAATTTTAATAAGATACATGAATTCCATGGAAATCTGGTTTTTTTATTCTTGCCTTCTAACTGTCTACAAACTACAGACCTCTGAATGTTAATTTATCATTAGGAAGAACAGAATACATTCTCTTATTTTTAAAAAAAAGTCACAAAAAAATCTACTTGCTAGATTTGTTCGGTTTTTCCTACATAACTCCCGTGAAGGCCTATCTCCAAAGGAAAGATACTTCTCTTCTGAGAAAATTCAAGCATAGCTCCAACAACAACAAAGAGGTTATGAGGATTTGCATTAGCCATGGGTCAGCTCCCAGACTAGCTTTTGTTTGTTTGTTTGAATATTTTAATTAACTGAAGTGGGTAGACAAAACCTTCAAACACTATGCAATCATGTGTTATGTGTTGTAACAAAAGGCCTGATTTTGATCTCCCTAATTCTCCACTGGCTGACCCAGTCTGCACACAGTCAGTATAGAAAACAGGCACAAAAATATCATGCTCATTTGCATCTTTTGGCTTAAACAGCACTGCTTATGGAACAACATCAGTTGCTGAATCATTACACAGGACACAAGTTTCTCTGTCAAAACAAAGCACAACTGAATACAAGCAAATTAAAAGGGAGGTTATTAGGCAAGCATTCCTCTTTTCTTCCAGCCCCTATACAAAATCCAAAGACCGCATCATATTCTCTCACAGCTCTTTAATGAGTAAGCATGGTCTGATTAATGATTTTGTTATCAGTTCATATTTCATCTTACTTGTGCAGAAGCTCAACTGACTGATCTTTGGAAAACCAACTTTTTGCCACTGAAATAAATCAGGGAAGAAAGGGAAGCATCTGCTATTTTACTTAACATTATGAAGAGTTCAGAGGCTACACTCCTGGCCAATCTCCTTTGATTGTAGCTGCTGCTACTTTTTGTCTGAAACACCCATTTCCTCCCTCTTCAAGCCCATTTGAACCCAATGAAAGACTGTACTTACCGGCCTTAATATGAACATCCTGACTTCTGATTTTCCCTGAAGGATTTTCAGCTGTGCAATAGTAAGTGTTATCATGGATTAAGTTATTAAAGCTTGAAGGAGGGAAGGGGAAAATTTGGAGAGTGCCATTGGGGTGGACGTGGCGGATCCCTGGGACATCGTAGATCTCCTCGCCCGTTGCTAGGTACCATCTGAGCGTCACAGGGGGGATCCCCGCTGCTGGACAGGGTACCAATGTCCCTGTGGTGCTAGCAAACACTACCTCTTGCAAAGATGCATTGACAAAATAGAGACTGGCGTGTAGATCTTCACTGAAAACTGCAAGACAAAAAAGAAGAAGAACAGACCTTGAAAATCTAAGAAATTTCAGTGACACACAAAACAATTTGACTGTTCCTTGCCACAAAATCAGACACAATGCCTAGGGAAGGTAATCAAAACATTTGAATCCTAGTGCAAGCTCTAATAAAATGTTGCTCATTTTAGAAGTACGTATCACCTGGGTTTACATCTAAAAGTAAAATGTGAAATCCCTTTCTTAGTAGTGTAAACTGAAACAGATTGGGTCATCTTTGCATTTGCTGATGCAGTGTTCTTTGTAAGGCCAGCAAAAATCCAGCAATAATCTACTTCCATGAAGTTTATAGCAGCTAAATTTTTGCCTGGAACACAGGCAGTTTCTGTTAGCATTTATAAATTTATTTTTACAGTCTTTCCATGGCTAAATGATTTATAAAGTTATAAGAAGAAGTAATCAAACAATGAAGAAAATGCCCATAATTCCTTAATAATAATACTACATACCTATACTTAATACAGATACAACTTAATAAATAGATTATACAATTTGGTCAGGTTTTTCTAACAAAGACCTCTAAACCTAGGTGCAAAGCATGCCTATAGTAATCTTGGTTCTGCCATCCATGTGATTATAGTACCCCTCCAAACCTTAAACCGCAGATTCTGTAACACTGAGAAAAGTTAGTTTTGGTCAGAGCAGATCAGCTCTCATTCTTCTGAATATTTTTGCTATGGGCTATTCAGCTATGATCCAGAGAGCCTGAACGGTCCATGTGGCTTGAAGGTTCCCCAACACCTCTATGGAAAATACCTTCCTAACCTGGTCTCTCTGAGAGCATATCAGCATAAGGCATGATTTCCAATAAATAGTAGGAAACAGTAACAACGCCACCATTCTGCTATACATTTGCATATACTGCTACTTGGGAAAAGCTTACCAGTTCTGCTTGACACAAACACAGAAACTTCCATATTTAAGTATGTCTTAAATGCAGTAGATTCAGACATGATTTTCTAAAGCAAGCCTCGTAAGGAGTAAGTTTTTGAAAAGGTAACCATAGTGCATCAGACCCAAGTGAGCCTGATCAATAAAACAGACTTCAACACTAGCCTTAATTTGCACAAGATGAATGTTACTGTCCTACAGAAGTAACTTGCAATCCCAATGCTAAGTCATGAAGCACCTTGTCAACATCTGCCACTTAGTTGTATGGTAGCTTGGAGCACAAAATGGGCTAATTTTCCCTTCTCTCTTTTGACACCTTGAGAAGAGAGAAGGTGGGAAGATCCTCTGTTCTAAATATCATCTTGGTATTGATCATTAGGAGACATCACCCCAAAAGAGAGCAGAACTGACTCTAGGAATACCTGGAAAGAAAAAAGTAAAAGAGATCCTCCTAAAGCAATAGGGAAAGATGTCTAGCATGCAGGAGGCAGCCAGGTAAATGGGCATCACACAGAGGATGAAAGGTACTTGGAGATTCAGAAAGAAGTTTCAAGCACTGGAGCTGATCAGTCCCTGCATATAGATGAGACAGATACTAGTACAGAATAAAGTCCCTTTAAAGAAACAAATTCTTCCTAGGTAGCACAGCCCTAGGAAAAACTTGGGTATCTGGAAAGCAAAAATAGGCGTAACAGGACTAAGCACAGGAAGAAGCAGAGTTGAATAAGATGGTGCCACTTTTACATAATCACATTTCCAATTATAGTCATACTGTGAATCAGAGAACAGTATTGTTGGTAACATAATACAGAACTAAAAAAAGAATTGGCATTGTTCATCCACTGTACAAGCTATTCTCTACAAACAAGTGAAACAATCAACAGGGCATTTTAATTTCCATTGGCCAACAAGATATTCACATATAAGTAATAAATACAGTTCACATTTGACAACTTATTACACTATACTGCTTAACAGCAGTAAAAATGGCTGGCTGAGAAGAAAAAGGTGAATACAAAATTGCAAATGCCATAAAAATATAAAATAAAAACAAAAATTATAAATATAAAATAAAATAAAAATATCAGGAACTACGTTTGACACTTCCATAGAATCTAATTTTCTAGTTGAAATGCAGCACAGCTGAACTAGAGACTTATACTAGCAGCACATAACAACGGATTATTCCAGCTGCTTTGTGTCCCCTGTAGAAGCTTTCACTACTTTTGACAAACTTTCCATCCATCAGCCTGTACAATACTGCTTCATTTTAAAATGGCATCTGGTACACATTCATCTTAACAACAGACACAAACACACTAAGATCCCTGGAAAATAATACACACACATATACACAATGCTGACAATCCAGATGTGTTTTGTGGTGGAAAACAATGTGTAAGCTACTTGGATATATTCAACAACGAAAATGTGATTTCAAAATCTTTTATTAAAAAGATGTTTCTTACCACCATTCCATAGGAAGAAAGTGATAAGATGAATAACAGAACAAGTGATATATCAAAAGCTAATTGAAACTGAAACAAGTCAAATACGGTTTGTCATTGGACGTTACTTAATGGTAAAATCCAACTAAACACTGTATTTCGCAGTATGCAGAATACCAATAATACTTGTGGAAAGCAGGAGGAAGCCTGCACCTTAGCAGCACTCAGTGGGTGCCCCAACTGAAAGGACAAGGTGACAAACGGCCTGCCCCTGCAAGCACTTCAGGGCAATGAGGCAAGGACCTACACCCTTAAATGTGTGGTTAAAGGAGCACTGGACAGAGATTGGTTTAAAGAGCTAGGCTGGGCCTTGCATTTGCTATACCTGTACCTACTAGCATAGCTAAGACTGGACTCTTTTCTGGTTTCAACAGAGCTGATCTTTACTCTCTTCTGGCATGTCACTCCTTTCTCCAGAACTCCAGGGTGCTGCAGCTTCTACATACATACATGCTGTACTCTTTAAGGTCTTCTATAAGGGCCTAGCAAATAACACTTCTGATATTTCTGCCTATAAGGGTGTCATTTGTCAAGGCTTCATTGTATGTTACACAAGACAAAACAGGCTGAAACTGATGCTTCACAATCCTTATTAATGGGCAGAATGTTTGGGCTTGGCTCTGTGTAGGGTCTCGTGTCCAAAAGTGATCAGCATTAGCTGCAAGAAAGAGATGAAAGAAGACATGCAAAAGCAAACCATGAAGCTATCTGTCCAAAGAAGATCCCCCTCTTCCCTTCCTCTTCTCTGTGTTCCCCCTTCAGACTGCTTCACCTTTAAGAACTTTTACTGAAATGATGCCAAAAGTGAAAACTCATGGAGTTTGCATGTATCTGTTGAACTCTGTGCCAGAATGCAATGCAGAGGCTTGGTGTCCTGCATTTCTTTTTCATCATGTTCTTGTTCATGTCTTAGTAAGTTTAAATAACATGTCTGTGATCTTTGAAGCTAGCTTTTGGTGCCTCACATTCTTCCAAAGTCTTCTTTCCACATTCTGCAACTGACTACTTAAAGTCCCAATTTTCTCTTCAGTTTTGGACAGAATTTAAATACTTTTGGGTAACAGACACCTGGACACCTTAAAAAATATTAATAAAATGTCTCTGAACAATTAATTTATACTTATGTTTAGATTACCTTCCCTGTCCTATTGAAAGGCTAAATACTATTTCTGTAATGCTGATGCAAGGGGAAAGCTTGGTCCTAAATGAATAACAATTTCAAAACAAAGGGAAAATTATTTCTCATCCCTTTGATTAATCAAATCCAGAATGAAATATTTATAGAGATAAAATAAAAGATATGAATCAAAGTGAACGTCTGGAGTAAAGAGACCACTGCAATTATTTAGATAAAATAAAATTCAGAGCAGAAAAGATAAATTATGTACTGAAGCAGTTGGCTGCTCTCCTGCACTACAGCAAGTTTATAGCAACACCCTTAACCATCTTACAGTGGAATGTCAAGTTTGCCACAGATTTAGGCATTACTATTTCTTCTACTTTTCTCCTCAGTGACACGGGGACTGATAAATGGGGTGAAAATCAAGTATTTTCTTTAGATTTAATAGATCATATAAGTTGTCACCTTAAAATTTAATTTCTCCCTAATAAATACCAGCAACGTAAATACCAGAAACCTAGAAGCAAACCCAAGGAGTTTAATAAAAACATGAAAAATATAATTTAGAAAGGACAGCATGTAATAAAGTCTAAAGGTTGCCTCTGCTGGAAATCTATGATCCAATAACATCCCTTTTACAGAAAGCTCCTTTCTGATGCTGGCTCTTGCAGTCTGCACTTGAAATGGTAGATGCCTGGAACACTTTATACCATAATGGGTCAACACACTCCAGCAAAAGCTGATGGGAAAATTTGCTGCAGGCATCTTCTCAGCCAAAGCAGGTGCAGAGCAGGATGAGACACAATGTCTTGAACTGTTGAGTGACTGGGAACCCAGGTAGTCTCATCAACACATAGAATCATAGAATGTTAGGGGTTGGAAGAGACCTCTGGAGATCATCAAGTCCAACCCCCCTGCCAAGCAGGACCATAGAATCTAGGGCAGGTTACACAGGAACACATCCAGACAGGTCTTGAAAGTCTCCAGAGAAGGAGACTGCACAAACTCCCTGGGGAGCCCGTTCCAGTGCTCTGTAACCCTCACAGTAAAGAAGTTCCTTCTCATGTTGAGGTGGAACTTCCTGTGCTTGCATCCATTGCCCCTTGTCCTATCACAGGGCACAAGTGAAAAGAGGTTGCCCCTTTCTTCATGACACACAGCCCTCCTATTTATATACATTAATTAGATCCCCTCTCAGTCTTCTCTTCTCCAGACTAAAAAGCCCCAGGTCTCTCAACCTTTCCTCATAAAGCAGGTGTTCCAGTCCCTTAATCACCCTCGTAGCCCTCCGCTGGACTCTCTCTCAAGTAGATCTCTGTCCCTCTTGAACTGGGGAGCCCAGAGCTGAACACAGTACTCCAGGTGAGGTCTCACCAGGGCAGAATAGAGGGGGAGGAGGACCTCCCTCGATCGGCTGGACACACTCTCCTTAATGCACCCTGGATACCATTGGCTTTTTTGGCCACAAGGGCACCTTGGTGTCCCATGGATAACTTGTTGCCCAAGCCCCAGCCAAAGTTTAAGAAAAACAAAAAAAATACTAACAGACTATACGCCTTCTGGAGGATGGTTTTTCCTGAGCACTCAGGCATTGTGCCTGGGTTAGTGGAACAGCTTTTTTGAGCCTCCTGCACAGCTAAGGTAGGACCACAAACACAGCCTAAAGGCAGTTTAGACCCCACTTTGATGGGATAAATCACTCACTTCACTTTGTTCTTCATCTCCACCAGTTAGAAAGAAATTAGTACAACTCTCCATCTGTCTTGAAGACATCGGTTAACCTGGAGAAGGATAGCACAGCTGCCCAAGTATTTTTAGTGCCTGGGTGGACATTTGTCTTCTACTGTGAGTCTGATCTGTCTGGCACATGCATTAACCTAAAAGCACCACATCCTTTGCCAGTCCTCACACCAGCAATTCCACAGTACATCTCCAAGTTTCAGAAAATTTAAGAATAAAAGGCACTTTTTCTGGTTTTGGTTTGGTGGGAGAGGTGGCACATAAAAAGCTATGCTCCCCTTCACCCTCAAAACAGAGCAGGTGGGGAATAAAAAAGAAAATTGGAGAGGCAGAAAAGAGATATTATCCTCCAAAATTGAATGGAAAGAAAGAAAAAGCTAACAGGGCAGGTGGAATTCAGAAAGATGGGATTTTAAGGAAGGATAGGAATTTAAAGGAGGGATTTTTAAAGGAACTCCTCAGGATCCCATATCTCATGAGAGATCTGGTATCAGTGAGACAGCTCCTTTTTCAGGGGCCTGAAATCGAGAGTAGGAAGCAGGAAAGAAAACATAAGTCTGATCATAACCCTTAAAAACATATGGCTACTAGGTAGAGTTTATCCTTCCTTTGAATGCCTTTGCACCTTGGTTTTATTTAAAGCAAAAAAAAAAGTATGCACATCTACTGGAGATTATTCCACTTGGCATTACTAAAATAGGCATTTGCTTTTTGGAGGTTGAACTCTTCTGTGAAATTTTGGGACCTAAATATAACAGAAAAATTTTTAAAAATTAAGAACAGAATTTAAGCCCCATTTTACATACAATTACCAGAGGAAAATAAAATATTGATTATTCATTGTAAGGGAAAAGACAAATATTTTGTAAGACAGATTAATGAAATTCATGTAAAAAGCAATTGAAAAACCCTGAAACATTTCTAGGAAAATGGCTGAAGACATCTAAACAATAAATTATGTTTAAGGAAACTGAATTAACAAGATCATACTACAGGTTAATTACCCTGTCTACATCCAAACAATATAGTATGCTATGATAATCTTTTTTGCATAAACACACACAGAGAACTGATAAATGAAACATTTCAGAATGCATTGCTGTGCCTTTCAAATCAGTAGTAGAAGCATTGCAAATGCAATCACAAATATGCAGATTACTCTGTGCAGAACACAGTCAGAGAAAGACAGTCTGGGTGGGTGATAGAGTGCCATGCTAGTAAGGTATGCCACTATTTAGGATTAATCTAATTTTTTTTTTTTTTTTAAGATTCCATAATGTATCACTATGAGTTTGTTTTTTTTTTTTAACAAAGGCTAGATAGGCCTTTTCTCCTTTCCTCCAATACATCTCTCCTTGCCAAATTAAAAAAAGGCCCTTATTTTAGAGGAAGAAAAAACTGATTAGATACCTGCAAACAATAACATTGTTATCACTACTCAATTATCAAGTAACAAGCTATGCAAAGTAACCTAGAGAAATTATTTCAGCTACTGTGAAAAGATCAGAGTGATGAGGCATTATAATAATCCATCTGTGATCATGTCTCCCTCTAGGGGTTTTATCTAATGACTAACATATAAGGTTGATAAATATAAATTTTATTAGAGTAAGAGTAAAAAAAAAAGTGCCCCTTTTAAATTTTGACTTTGATTCTAACTCCAGACAGGAATTTCATAAACCCCTCTAAATCAATAAGGATTGAATATTCCTCACTATTCAAGGGAAAGGAGGGTAAAACACAACTCAGACAAGGAATAAATTTCAGATGGAGGCCAGATAGGTATCTTCAAGAACAGGGAACAGGAAAACAGTTCTGGATAAAGATACTCTGACTAGACTCCAAAGTAGGTTTTACTAAAAGGCACAAAAAAAAAAAAAGAGAGAAAACAACACTAAAGAACAATGATGAGAGAATGCTGAAATCAGCACAACATAGTTTTAATATGGAAAAAAGATGAAATCAATTGCACAAACTGATTTGAGATTACAAATATAATTAACAAAGAGATGATTATATTAAACTACTGTAGTAGTAAAAATAAATACAAAATCACCAATT
Organism: Eurystomus gularis; assembly: GCA_013400335.1. NCBI lineage: Eukaryota > Metazoa > Chordata > Aves > Coraciiformes > Coraciidae > Eurystomus > Eurystomus gularis. The sequence continues at coordinate 75,302 of VZZY01000765.1, forward strand.
AAACACCACCACCCACAACAATTTTAAGTCAACAATAGAGTCAAGGGAAAAACATTTGTTTGCTACTAGCCAGTCTGTTCTCCTTAATGAATGCTACTTTCTTGTAAACCGCTGAGGAAAGCGGAAAGAAAGCCCAATTTCATGTCTGCAGTTGTCATCTCTTACAAAAATGAAGATAACTCTGTACTGGTCAGATCACAGGTGATAATGAGAACATTAGGCAGGAACTGTTTTTTTATTTTCCCCAGAAAAATATATCTTCCAGCTGCAAATGCTGAACCATTCATTGCTCTGATAAGACAATTTTTTCTATATACTTCTTACAAAAGTCTCCTAAAAATAAGCAAGCAAAAGTATGAAGAATCTTTTTCACCAATTTTTTTATTAGACCACACTAACTGTTCCAGCCATGAACTTTGCAGGGGTGAGCTGCTAGGTGTCCTTGAAAGGCTGACCTGCTGGGCTTGAAGCAAGCCCCAGCAACTGCAGGAACCTCAGTCAGTGCAGGGAAAGAACAGAGACCCAGTGCATCTCAGAGCAGCACTTTGAAACCTGAAAACTCTGAATTTGACCCATACACCTTTTGCTTGCTATTTGTGGTGGCTTTCATAGACCTTGATGCAGCTAGATAATGAAGTGAATCCTGAATGCTCCCTGCCAGGCATTCCTCCTAGACTTGACACCCAGTGTAGTGGCAGAATGTGCCGCAGGAGAGGTGATGGGGAAGATGGCCTCTAGGAATAAGGAGATGAGGGGCAGTGGCAGGCAGCAGCCTTCCTTCTGCTCCTGGATTTCCTCCTCTTCCCATCTCCTAATGGGAGAGTGTAAGGGAATGAAAAAGGGTTGGCAATATATCTGGGATGGCGAGCCTGGAGAAAGCCTGGGACAGGCCTGTTATCAGTTATGTGTATCTTCCTCATATAAAGAAAGGCTCTGACAGAATCACGACAACATTAATTTGCCCAATGTAACATTCCAAAATGTGTCCTGTAAAAAGAAATTGAGTTCTTCACTAACCTCACTCTAGCAGGTACCTAATTTGAGCAGTCATCCCAAAGACTTGGCTTAACAGATGGTAAAATAAAAATTTGAAGTAAAAAGCATTTCTTAGATGTTTGATGTTTTGATGTCAAAGCAGTCTTGTAAATTGCTACAATTGCTATTGCAGTACAAAGTAAAGGGGAAAAGAATCAAAAGAAGAATATAGTTCAGCAAGTATAGATGAGCTGGTCAATTTTTGCACTGTTTTAATGTATTTGATTGCATAATTGGCGTTAATTTAGAAAAGACAAAATTCTTTCCATCATATATAATGTCCCAATGCAGAACTGCTTCCCGTGTTGTGTGTTGTGTTATGTGAGCACAAATTTTAGGGCTGAACAGTATAGAATTACAATTTGTCTACCAAAAGGAACAAAAACTGAATTATACTTTTTCAAATTGCTACTCTGATTCAATGTACTCGTGCTCAACCTTTCTATATCAAGGGGATATTCACCCGAATCAGTTTCAAAATCAGAACCACTAATGAGGATAATTAAGTATGCAATTGTTTTTGCCTACAAAAAATGATCACTACAGAAGAAGTGCACAGTGTTACATTATCATTCTCACAGACAGAAACTTCCATTAAATCAAAGCAGGTTTCCACAATTAAAAGAAAAGGTCATCAGATGAAGCCATAAAAACAAGCAGAACTCACAAATGAGTTGCATCGCTGGAAGGGGGAGAAGTGTGGGTTTTGGTGGAGTGCACTGCGGGGACCTGAGTGCACAGACAAATGCTGAGTGGCAAATGCAGTAGATGCAAGTGATGGAAGCCTTTAATAAGCTAAAAAGGAAAGATATGTTTGTGATTGAAGTTTTTACTTCTAATTGTGTATTCAATGGTGGATTGAATTAAAAGATGGATAATCATGTGGGATAGGCATTCCAGTTTGGGCTACAAACTATCAGATTGAGATGTGTAGGTAAGGTTCTTTTCCCCTATTTAAGCAAATAGAAAGAACTTGAAAACAAAGACAAATAAATGATTGTCAACTTGGGAGCAAAATCCATGCATCTTTGCTTCTTGAAGCAAAAGCCAATGCATAACCTCAATTCCACTTATTCCTATAATCAAGAACATATTGCAAGAACACCAAAAACAACCAGACAGAAGTGAGAGAAGAGCCTTGGGTTTATTTTTAACTCACAAAATTATTTTATGAGCAAGAGAAATAAAGATAATTAGCTCTGTTTCTCAGAGTTCTGAAAAACTGAATTAATCAATATTTGTATAGCTTTTCTTTTGACTGATTTACGAAATTATCACTTTTTCCATAAATACGGTCATTACTTACAGGGATGCACTGGCTGAGATATAATAGCTTTCAGTCTAGGGCTAGTCTACAAATACTGACCTAATGTTTTCTTATAATGTCCTGCTGGCCACCTATATGACAACAGAGTTTCTCAACTAAACAGCAAAGGCTAGCATACGTCTTGTTGGACCTGTGCAGGGAAGAGTCAAGATTTCAAAAAAGATCTCTTCCACAGAAAGACTAAAGTAAAAGATGTCAAAACTTTCAGTGAAAGCAATTAAGTGGCAAGATGCTCTACAAAATTATATGAGGTTGCATTTTAGAGCAAAGCAGCCAGCTACATTACGAGTCCCACAGTCTGATGACTTCTGTCATCTTTCCCCCATCTCACATGAATGCTGTAATACTCATGCAAGCCAGAGCCTTCAAGATCTTTCGTCTGAACGCACAAAACAGCCAGGACACCCTTCTGGGATGGGTTATCATTCTCTGATTTTTCATGTAGATGATCTCCAATTGTGGCGAGTGACTGAGCCCCACTGCAAGAGTTATTCTCTCTCTAGACCAAGTAAGCCTTCCAACCACCAAGCTATAGGAAACTAGAGAAGGAAAAAAAAACAAAAAGAACAACACAAAAAAGTCAAGAGATCTGTAAACCCTGATGTCTCAGTTCTGTTATTCCATAACATTTATTATGAAGGATCCTTAAAATAGGCCTGCAAAAGCTAAGTCAGCTAATTCCTCTACTGCCCTCAAGAAGCCTTCAGGAGTTCTTGGTAGTAATGATTACTAATTCAGAAGGCTCCTGCATATACAACGTGGAAGCAATCTTTATTATCATAGCTGAAAGCTGACACTGTTAAAGTTTCCATAAATCCAAAACAGGGTTGAACATGTACCACAGAAAGCTCTATCCCAAAACCATGAGAAGAGAGAAAGAAGGAAAACAGAGGGAAAGATCTGGATGATGCTCAGCTGTAATCCACTCCCCCTCCATGCTCAGCCACTTGAGGGGAAAAGTATGTTCTCCTTGGATGGACTCAGCACGGGGGGAAACTATATTGCCCCAAGAGACAGACAAGACTGGAGTTCTGGGGTTTAGTGGAGCCTGCACAACTTCTACCCAGACACCATCAGGGAGCTCATCCAGTAAGCAGAAGCATGAGAATCTGAAATGTGCTGACAGACATCTGCATATGAAGCACAAGGTTTTACTGTAAGAAGTCACACAGAAATGTTACTAAATACCTTGGTGATAAAGGAAAATGCAGAAAGAATTAGGTCAAAGCCTTGGTGGTACACTATTTTCAACATAGATGCTATTTTGCTCACTTGTTAGTCCCTGCTAATGGAAAATGCAAAATCTGCCCACCAGGGCCAGGAAGATGAGTATGAGGATAAGCAGAGCAACCTCTGCAGCACTGCTTGAAAAACAGTTCTTCCAGACACTACTAAAGAGACTGGTAGCACTGACCTCTGCTGTATTTCCCAATTAAGATATGTTGAACAAAACCTGTAGTCTTAATGGTCCCAAGTCACCACCATCACCACTAGCACATCAAGGACAAAATGTTCTATTAGTGTGTGAAGTGCTGGGGCCTGAGTTGTGGGCCCCAAGCTGGAGTTGACCTGTGGATGAGTCACAACCTAGCAGAATGTTTTGTTGTTTCTGTTGGCTTCATGTTCCAGAGGCAGAACCTGGCCCACCTGTGTCTGTGGCTCCACCCTCCCCCAGGTGGTCATGGCTGGGGTGGTGGGCGAGGCCAGGATTATATTAACCAGGAGCTGATTAGGTAGAAGAACTTCCTGTTGGGTGTGGTTTTTGTTGGGGCTTGTTGCGTCTTGCTGAGGTCTCTCAGTGGTGTCCTTTCATGTGAAGGGCCACTGAGGGAGTCATCTCTGTCTGTTGTGTCCAGCAGGCGATGGTAGCACCACAGTGGGCAGCAGAGGAGCTGGCCCCACATGAATTTATGGCAGGACTGTCTGAAAGAAGACTTCTGAGGGGCTGTTGCTGAGTTCAGTGTCGGCCTGTGTGATCAGGCATCTGATGGCAGCATAAAATGATGATGGCTGAACCAGCTCAACAGTGTGGTGCATCATTTGCATCATACATCATATAATATTGTGGTATAAGAGCATTTCCAGTCAGGAAGCATACATTTACCAACCCTCACCTCCCCTCCATGATTCTTTCATTCCATCTGAAGCTTAACTGCAAGTGATTTTATTTTACTAGTCTGCAGAAGCAGAACAAGTTAGGGCACCTGAAAATGCAGGAATGGAAAAAAATTTCACAAGTCACAGTTAAGACAATACATACCCTTGCAAATTACTGAAGGGAGAAAACCCCTAGACTTTACAAATTGCTTTGTGGAGCAAACCCTTGCCTGGACTAGAAACCGTTCCAAGAGTATGGCCACTTGGCATTTGGATTTCCTGGTCTGCTGTACGTTTTCAAACCACTGTAGAACATGCAGCACATCTTAAACATTTTGCTGTCCTAATGCTACTTCACAATTGTGCTTGATTTTTCCACCCATAAGGACAAGTTCTCAATTTGACTGTATTCTTTCTGACCATTTGCCTGTCATACTAGACAGTGTTGGCTTGGGCTGAGTCACACTAACAGCCCAACTGCAGAACAAGAGCAGCCCTTCCCCATGCACCATACATTGCACCAGTAGAGGAAGATGGAATGAAGAGGACACAGCTGCCTGTCTTGCTCGAGGGATGGCTCTCAAGTAATGCAGAGTTCAAAAAAAGCGGAGTGTGGAAAAAGAGGAGGGGGGGGAACCCACAAAAGCCACATAGCAATTACTTCTGGTCAGTGCAAACAGCCAGTACCCATAAATCTAAGCAGATAGTCTCACTTCTGCAAAGCAAACTGAAGCTGTACATAATACTATTTTAATAATGAAATTGCTGAAAGATTCTTGGAGCGATTTGGCCCTAGTAAGCATCAGAATAAAACCAATACTTAAGTAGGCACTAAAATCAAAATCTAAATGGGATTTTCACTCTACCTATCACTTAAAGAGGAAACAAGAGAGAGAGAGAAAAATAAGGAGGAAGATTTGAAACAAGTTTTTAGGATTTAATTTTGTTTATCAACAAAACCAAGCAAACTATAACTTATGGAATGCTCGATACGTGAACAACTGCAGCCTAGTACTCTGTCATGGGTTTACTATATAATTCATATAATATAGCATGCACAGAAAATACTGGTATTTCAAAATACAATCCATTACATTTCTTTTACTAAAGAAGAGAGACTAAAATCTCAGGAAGTTCAGTGCTGCTGGAGGAGGAAAGGTTTTAAGAAGAAGAAATTTAATATATCTAAAATTAAAATGACAACATCTTTCAATTTTCATATAGTATCTAAAATGGAGAAGAGATACTACCAACATAAAAATAAGTTCTCTATGAGTGTTTTAACATTCTGTGTGATCTCAGGATAACATTCAGAGCTAGGAAATAGCAAGTTTAGCATGCTAATCAGTTGAGGAATAGAAATATACATGAAAATACTATGAAGATGGCTAAAGAATTAGCATATAACACATATTTACATTTCTGATACTCTTGAAAATACTAGTTTACCTTGAAGGCCTCTGTTAACCTGAAAAAATGAGCACATGAAATCCTGTGCTTTGACTTGGAAATTCCCAAGTTCTGTTTTAGTCCCCCCATCAAGCTTCCTGTATCACATCAAGTCAATCACGAACCTCAAAGCCCAACAAAAGCAAAATCCAGCTTTCTTTGAAGTGGATTTAAGGAAAATCTGAACACTTAAAATACCAGTAACAATTTGCGCTTGAGCTTTTCCTGTGATTTCCAGTGATTTGAAAATACAAATAATAACATCACTTTGTCACTCAAGTGCAATGAGAAAAAAAAGTCCTTCCACCTTCTTTGCAACAAATGTTTTACGTTTCATAAGATCATTAGAAAAAGTAACATGCATCATAAACCATCTTCTAAATATCTACTAGTCCACTATGTTACCTTATCACCTTTACATTGTGGACTCAGCTTTCACATGTATTTCTATTCTCCAGATATGTACTCTAAAGCAGCTGGTCTACAGAAGCTTTTTCATAAATGTATCCAAAGATGTAGTAAGTAGCCTCAGTGACCTTACAGTGAGGGATTGATCCAAGTGAAATACTGTTTAAAACTTACACCACTAAAGTAAAAGCTGTATGTATCTCTCATTACATTGTTGTGAGTTCAGCCTAACCAAATCTGTTCCCTCCAGCTTCCCTAGCAGAAAACCTTACAAAGACCATGCCTTAAGAATAGCTGCATGGACTAATTTATTTTGTTATCACTTTCAGTAGTAGGATGACAATGTTCTACATAAATCTTAGCGAAAGGAAGAAGAATTCTTAAGTCTTCAGTTTCTTAAAAAAAAAAAATCAATACAATTTTTTGCATAACACTAGAACAGGATGTTACGTCAAATATCCATATACCCATCATCTGTGTTCAAACAGGGACTGATAAAGCATGTTTAGGGAAGAGTCTGTCACAATCCTTTCCTAATGGTGACAGCTAATTTAAAGTCCAATATTACACAACTAACTAGAATTCCCTTTTCTGTTTGCAGTGTTCTACATTCATTTTCTTCCCCATAAGCCAATTTATTCCCCATTACTGCATGATCTTTCTAATGCTTTCCAGCTCCTCTTATGTGAAAGCTGGGCTACCCTGAATACTGTTCCAACAGAAAACTTCAATATTTACAATATTCTTCAGTTCATTTATACATATGCTGAACAAACATAAACTAGCACAGATCCCTGAAAATGTTTTTTCTCCAGCATGAAAAATCAATTATGTTTTCTATTTCTTCTAGCCTATCATTAAACTACATGAGGACCTCTCTTACTGCACGGCACCTTTCTTTCATACCATTTGCTTTGACACTGTGATGAACTCTTTTAAAAGTTATGTTATATTGACTATATTCACCCTGCCCACCTACTTAAATTCCCCCCCAAAAAAAAAAATAAAATCATAATAATTTACAAGATATGGCTTTGCTGTGTCAGACTTCTTCCCCCAGTACATTGTGTTTGCCTGTATGTTCTAAAATCTTTGTTCTTTAAGACCTGGTAGCCTATAGTTTTCTACCTTAGTCCTTTAAAACATCAAAAGCCTCCAATATTGAGTACCCAAAGAAAAATAGCAATTCTAAGTTAATATAAATAAAAGGTTACAGCAGTCACCATCTCTCCAAGTAATTATACATCTCTTTTTATTCATAATTCTTAAAAGAATCTCATCCATGGCTTATGATTTATTGGCATTCTGTGGATTTGTTCCTTCTGGAATTTCTTTCACTTGCAATGCAGTTTTAGATCATTCCTCAGACCTGCCTTCCAATGAGAATGACAATGAAGAGGAGGTTAGCTCACTTTCCCCTTGAGACACAAGGTGCACAGAGTAATTGGGTCTTCTAGTTAAACTGTGCAGCAAAGTCTAGCACACTTATTCTGGCAATGGACTTTAAAAACTGTTCCTGTGAAACTTATCCGTTTGCAGGCAGTTTAGGTCTTGAGAACAGCCAGAGCAGATGTCACTGCTCACATGCAGTAGGTCTGAGATGTCTAGTTTTGGATCTTCTGTACACTACATCTGGGACCACAAACCAAATCAGAGACTGACAACACCGACCTTAAAATACCTGTACTGATGGGAGTATCATAACTGAGACAGTCAAGGAGAAGGCTAATGCAGAGAATTCATGTGGCTTTTCTGCAACAGCTTTACCTCCCTAAATACTTCCTTTGCTCCTTTATCAGGTTTACTTGATCTATAAGGTAAGCTACTTCTCAAAATCTGTTTTGGTCTGCTTCATAGTGAACAGGTATTTTAGTAAGATTTAATAACTTTTTTCTTGCATGTTGAGACAACACACATTGCTTCTAATACCTCTGTATACTCTCCTGCTTAACCACATCTAGGTGGGTTGCACAGGAAAGAATTACATCCAATGAATTACATCCAATGAATTACATCCAATTACATCCAATGTCTGGCTCTTTTAAAATTAAAAAAAATAAAAAGTCTAGCATCTGTTCCTTATGGACCGAGTTGCTTTTTCCCAGATCTCCATTTTCAAATACTTAAGTTATTCAGAAATTTTCTAGATTATTTTTCACCTTCACTTTATCACTACTTGTCCAAGATCAAAGGATCAAACATGGATGTTCTTCAATACTTCAGCCCTGGAAGACAAATTCTCACCAATCATGTGTTCTTCGACACTTGTCAGCTACTTCCATCTTTAAGTTCCAAATCATTTGTCACTGACTTCACCAGTCACCACAGTACCCTTATCCTGTTTTGGTTTGTATCACACCCAACTTACCTTTAGAGATTTCCTTTTCCTCCTGTAAATCTTACTCCTTCCTTTCAACACCATTTTTGGTTTTTTTTAGTGCAGTTATTGAGGCTGGGCAGGTGATACAGGAGCCTACAAGAAAAAGCTAAGTAAAAAGGTCCTACTGCTCAGCCTTTTATTAAAAGTGACTACTTCAAGCAAGCCTTTCGCTATTGTTTCCTGTGTTGCCAGCACTTCTTATAATATTAGAGCTGCAGCTCCTACCTCCTATGTCAAACCAGTGAGGAAGCATCTTCCCTGGAAGAACCCAACCACACTTTATACCTTTGATATGTCACCTTCACAGACTGCATTCAAACTGGTGCGACCAAGCTAACCCTAACAAGCTGCAAATACACCTTTTTCATTAATCAGTCACATTAAATCATAATATTTAAGGCTTAATAAAATGACTCTATGTGGCAAAATAGTTTCTCCCACACACACTCTTGCTCTTAATCAGTACTAATTAAGTATCTGCATCATATAAATTGACAGTAATGTAGAATCTGAAGCAGAGTTTAAAGTGTAAATAATGATGAGATAAAAGAGATCTTTTGAGCAAAATCAAAGTATCAAGTAGTCATTATGTGCAATCACTATCACAATTTAATGACATTTTGCGCTGGAATAGTAATATGAAAAGGAATTAAAGTGTCTGATATATTACAGGGTTTTTTTAACCATATGTTTGTCCCAACTGCTTAACAAAACATCAGCTTTCACTTGTATCTTCAGTGGGTCTGTCTGGTGCAAACAATACCCAAGCCAACTGCAGGGGCAATGGACGGGAGATGTCAGGAGGCAAAGGTTCTAATATTTATCCTTTTAAACTTGCTGTATCTGTAAGTTACAAGGTTAAGACCTGGAAAGCCACAATAGCAGTCCGCTATCCCATCATGCAAACAAACCCACCCCTAATATATATGGATAACCACAAGGAGATGTATGCTGTATGCTTTTATTTTGTAACCAGTTCAAAGGATAACTACAAGAGGAATCCATTTGTCCATCATCCAGGCCTTAGCAGGCAGTAGGTTTGCAACCATCAGGAAGATCATTGACTTGAATAAGTTTATTGATAGCAAGTATTTCTATTACTAGAATTTCCCAGGGGATCAAGTCCTGAAAGTATTGCTAATATTCCAATACAGAATTGAGAAAGTAGCACATGAAGAACAAAGTAAACAAAAGAGAAGGCTGGGAAAACTCAAAAAAATACTGACTTCAAAGCTGTCAGTTCACCCAAAACTTTATGTGAAGGGGAGAGAACACAAAAGACATGTTAATCAGAAAACACCTTATGTAATCTTTAGAAATATCAGACTGTACAGCAGCACCAGCTGAGTTCAGGTCATGGACTAACACCACAGGTATCCCTAGGGCCTGTTTGCATGTCCAAATACAGAGCTCTTGATGTATGTGAGCACGTGAGTGAGTCACCTCAATTTTGAGGGTCAGTCTAGAGAAATTTTTTTCATCTCTCCATTTCTCCTCTTTCTTCAATCAGATTTTTCAGAAATTTCCTCTTTCCTGTATATCTTGAAATAGGGGGTTAGAGATTTGAAATATCTTTTTCTCCCCCTAAAAGCCATGCACCTTGAAACAGACAGACAACATCTCTATTCCACAATTCTGAGGATGGTAAATGTGAATGGTGGGAAGGTATTTGGCATTATTGATTATGATCAACTTAAGCCATTTCCTTGCACAAACTGAAAACACTGACAAGATGTGCTGATCTGTAAATTAAGAAAGGAAGTAATCATAATATTCTCCCTTAGTAAAAAAGCTGTTGAGGAAAGAGTTAAAAAAAAGGACACACTTAAATTTACTCAAAAGTATGGAACTTTTCACTTTGCGGTTATCACCTGCAAAGTTGTACACTCCAAATACCTGTTACATTACAACAGGTAAATTAATGGCAAATGTACAATGCTTGGTAACATAAAGACAATTTTGCTAGATCAAACTAATGGCACACCTGCAGTGCAGCATGGCTGGAGATGACAGTGCGAGAAGCCACAGTCATACAGGTGCATAATCTCCGCTCCTCCACAAAGGCCTTAATCTTACTTTTTTCTCTTCAGTTAAACCACAGGAGAATTTAAAGTTTGTATTCCCTCCATAATTTGTTTGCATCAGCCACAACAACTTGGGATATTCTGGCTACCAGCAGACTAGCAGAGAATTTCACTCCCTCTTTGGTTATTCTAAGGTTCCTAGCTTTAAAATAAAAAACACAAAATAAAATGCCACTAAACTACCACATCCCATACACTATATACTTCACATGCAGACTTGTCCTTTTAAACATACTCTCAAATTAAACATTCCCTGCTAAATTGTCAGGGACTGTAGCATATAGACAGATAATTTAACAATATTTTCAGCAAAACTCTGAACATTTTGGTTTGCTCTATTATTCCGTAGTGAAACTGAACACTTAGCTTAAACATGTACCTATTTTTAAACAGCGTGTTTTTACTCTCCCATTGATCTGTTGTCATGTTTAATTAAGAAGACAAAAAAAGAGTAGCAAGTAGGGTAAGCTTCAAGTACTGCACATTTAATTATATGAAAGACTCAATGGGGAGGAAGGGGATAAATTGACCATTGTATCAGTTTTCATGAGCTTAGGTGTCCTTTTTAGACTCCCAGAATGTTAACCCTGAAAGTGGGGAAATAAAGTGATTCCATGTTTGAATTAAATAAAAGGCCGCCCTGGAAAACAGCCTTATTTTTGTATATTATTTTCTTTGGAATATTATAATTTAAAAAAATAATTGAGAATACAGGAGACTACAGAAGGGTAGGACAAGAGTAACAGTGGTGAGTAGGTACTTTTAGGTTTCTACTAGTCAATGATGCACCAGCACAGCACCTTCCCATCCTGAACAAGATGCTCACAACGCACACATATAAGAAATATTTTTCACATTATTTAAAACAACAACAGCACAACAGTAGGATGTATCACATCAAGCAGACATACTGCATATAGAAACCTGATGCTTCATTATTCAGTGGATATCACAGCTTCAACAGGGATTTTAAAAGGGTCTTAAATTCTGTATCTCTTATCCTTAAGAAGCTTGGAAATAACTTCTTTCAGATTCCAGGCTTTGGGATCTTTATTCTGTGCATATATCGCACTAATAAACAAAAGCTATTGATCTGGTGGGGAAAAGGCAAACAAATCACAGTACACAGATCACAAACACTACATTTTGTATTAGTGTATTTTAAACCGAGTATTTTAACTGAATGCCATTGTTAAAAGCATAATTACTTTCTCTCTTTTTAAAATATACAAATGAAATACCAGATGACTACTAGAACTACTTTGGGGATGGTATATGAGCCCTATTTTGTAGTTCCCAGCAACCTATCCTCAGATAGGTCATGCATCTCTTCATCTGAAATGTTAAACTTGGAGAACAGATCTTGGATGTAAGAAACTAAAAATGATCAGAAAGAGAATAGCCTGAATTTTCAAGTGAGACCTGTGCATGCAGGAAAAGCTAAGTTATCTGTATTTTGTTGACATGTAAGTACGGTTTTACAGTATGCAGTAATGATCATTGGTATAGTTTTTATTTATTACAATTGCAACTGCATGTTTTAGTCACATAAGAGGAGGCCTTCCCTATGGAGGATGAAGACCTACTCAGATATCATAAAACTTTCTGCAGTAAACACCAGAAAATTCCTTCTTAAGAAGCAGTCTGAGAACAACCATCTAAGGGGAAAAACTAAACTCATAAGTAACACTGGTTTCAGGTCTACCTAAAGACTCTCAAATTGGTGTAAAGTGGGGGAACAGAGGCAGATAGACAAAAAACTATATGAACTGTGTGAGGATTTACTGGGAGGACTAAAGCAGCTGCAAACTCCACTATGGACACTGCCAAGTCTGACACGAGCACGCACCTCTAGTCATGCAAAAGAATAAAGAGGTGTAGCCCCCTTCTCCCTAAATTGGGGCAGCATCAGCCTTTGCAAAGCACAGGAGTAACACAGCTGTGTAACTACTCTGCAGTCACCACTGCAACTGCAGCTTTGCACAGGCCCATGCAAAACTGATCTTAAGCCATCTCACAAAAGCAGAGGAGTTTTGCTACAGCACAATCACACATGCAGCATGCTTTGATGCTCAAGCAGGCATGGCTGCTCTGCAACCACCAAGCCATTCTGCTTCCAAATAAGCTATTTTAACGTTTACTTTGTAATGCCTACACTGAATTACTTCCTAACTTCAGGTGCACCTTTGTTCCAGGAAGCTCAGTCACTGGTGGCAACCCTTCCACTCTCTGGCCATTGGTGCCACCCTTTTGGTGGCAAATCGTACAAGATTTGTCTTGCTGAGCGAGTGATGAAATGCGACCCTTATTCCCATCCTGCACTAAAATAAATTAATTAATTAAAACCAAGAGAAAAATAAAACCACTACATTTTGCCTAATACATAACTGCAGTGCTGCAGGAGAATTAATTCAAAATCTTCTCACATAATTTGATTGCTAAGTGTATTTCATTTATTAGCAGGGTCACCTAAGGCATTACCTAAACTACCTTTAATCTTAAAAGTTAGACTAAGATTTTAAACGGTACAGTACTTAGACCTTTGTACATAGCAAATGCTATGGCAAGTAACAGTGCAGGATGGAGTATAGGGAAAGCTCAAAAGCAGGTAAGAAAGAAAAATAAAACCTAAGGCAAGCACAGCAAGAAAGGTAGAAAACAAACATCACGAAGACTAAAAGTTACAGAACACTGTAGTCAGCTCACATCCTCACAAACACTGGCCCAGCCTTTTAGGCAGGAGAATTCTTTCCAGACTACTTTCTAATTTTAATTAGAGGCATATACACATGTGAAAATAAATGGGAGTTCTAGAGCTAAGAGCCAGTCCTCAGCAGGAAAGCATGAATTTTGATCACTGAAAACACTGTTAAGGACAATGTTTCCCTATACATCCTGCAAGCGTCACCTTGGACTGCTCTCAAACCTCATGTATGTACAGGAAGGACTCCTCAGCTCCTGTAGGAAAACCCCTGGGGCTTAGGAGCTGCACCTTGTTACTGACATAAGAGCTCAGAGAGGCATGGGTGAAGATGAATACTTCATATCAGATGGACCTACATTTGGGGAAATTTCCTGTGCAAGCTGAGTATAAGGGAATTTAAAGTTGAGTAAAGACATGAGATGATGATAAGGACCAGAGATATGCATGAAACAACTACAAAGCATAATTTAATTAAAAATAATAATAATAAATAAAAATCTACACATTGAGATAGATTTCTTTGTTTCCTTTCTTTACACTTGTCTTTTTTCTTTCTGTCAATCTTATTTTCTATTTCTGGGATCTTCCCAGTCAGGATGATTAGAAGATTTGCCCTCAATCCCCTCAGAAAACAAAAAGAGGTATTATAACCTCAACTTACCCTTAATTTTTGACAGAAATTTTTCAACCAGCTCTCCATTTTATAAAAACAGCTTTTTTTTTATTTGTATCTGCTAAACTCACTCCACAGTCTTCCGTGGTCATGAGCTAAGCAGCTATATACCTTGGTCATGTCCCCTCTTCAACTAAAGAACTATAATCATACTGGTTTTTCTCCCCATCACTTGGAACTGTCCTTTCATTTGCAAGCATTTGTATTGTGTCTCTGGACTTCTTTTAGGAAGTGAGGTGAAAAAAACCTCACTGCTAGATGAATTCAGGCCTCGATGAAATCAAGTGGGAGTTCTGCCATTGATTTCACTAGTGCTAGGTTATTGTTCAGTATTTACAGTCTTTTCTTCTTGCCATTTATTTCCCACACTCTTGAATATACATTCTATTTCCTCTTCTGATAGCATCCAACAGCAAGCTGTCCTTCTGCTGTCAACCTCCATTTGGCCTTTGCTTGCAGTATTATCCCTTCTTCATCCACATCTTGCTTTTCTCTACTTGGGTCCTAATTCATGATCCTGAGCAGGAAGTTTTGGGTTTGTTTTTTTTTTCCTTCCTGTCCTGACAACACCAGTAAACTGATGAAGGTTCCTAAGCAGAAGAGAACAGACAAGAACTGTTGTACACAACACACTAAATATGGGCAGTGATCCTATCCAGTAGTACTGTCTTCTTCGAGAGCTACCAGAAACAGACCCACTCCCCAGAAGAATAGTTTTGACGACACTTTCATTTCTCCACTGTCCCTCAACCTGCACTAACCTACCAGCAGTAAGAGACAAGGAATTCTTGTGTGTGCTGACAGCAGGTACTAAAGCTGTATATTTTCCAGGCAAGCTTCAGCCAGGTGCCCAGAACAATAGGGACAGTTAAGTAGGAGACAGATAGATGTACTCTGTTTTGCAGCAGGACTCCTCCTCTGACCAGCACTGGTTTACCCAGCAGTGCCGTCTTGCCTACCCTTCTTCCACAGCTTTGTAGAGCTCACAATGGAGGCAGGTGAGCTGCTACCCATTGCATACTGACCTCTGCTTCATCAACATAGCTCCATCTCTCCTGTGCTAGTAGAGCAGACTGCTGTGGGGCCAAACAGACAGGCAGAACAGGGCATCCCAGGTACCCATGGGAAGATAGAGAGGTCACTCAGGCTGGGCACCTGAGAGACACTGTGATGCAAACCTGAATTTTGGTGCCTGAAGAAGCAGGACTTATGTAGTGGGTCTGGCTGAGCTGGTTTTCCACATAGCAGCAGTGTTTTTGTGCTGGGAGCTAGAAGGGTGCTGATAACAACACCCGTGTTGTGACTACTGCTGAGCAAGGATCACACAGCTCTTCCCGACATTCACCCCCTCAGTGGGATGAGGTGGGCAAGATCTTGGGAGGGGACACAACCAGGACAGCTGACCCGAACTGACCAAAGGGATATTCCATACCATATGACGTCAGCTCAGCTATAAAGCTAGGGAGCAAGAGGAGGAGGGGGGGGCCGTGCCGTTGTCCTCCAGAGCAACCGCTACGCATCTTGGAGCCCTGCTTCCCATGGAGTGGCCAAACATTGCCTACTGATGGGAAGTAGAGAATAAAACTTTGTTTTCCTTTGCTTCTGCACACTGATTTGCTTGGCTTTTGCTTCTGTTATTAAACTACTTTTTGTTTCTCATCTTATTTTCCTCCCCTTTCTTTTTGCTCTGCTGAGGATGGAGAGGGGAAGGAAAGGGGGGGTGATAGAGTGGCTTGGTGGGCACCTGGCGCTCAGCCAAGGTTAACCCACCACAACTTACTACACTTGAGTTTTGCCCACACCGCTGAGGAATCTCAAGGTTCCTCTATGGACCACACTGAGAAGTTTTAACACAAACATTGAAAAACAGTTGCTGAAAGCAGGGCAAGAGCACTCCATAGATGAGAGTTGTCTATACAGACACAAAGAGCTGGTAGGTAAAGAGGGGCAAGTCAAGGGTCTTAAGTACATTTTAAGTTTCTGGCTTTTGAAGGCCTAGGAAACATTGGTCTGATGCAAATGCAGCACTGCCTCTGGTGCATTCAGGACTAAAGTCTTGGAAGCGCAGATTCCTTGTGATTTTTTTCAAGGTAGAGTCAACATAAACTAACATTTTTCATACAAAATAATTATTACTTTGAAGAAATGCTTAATGCTTTTAAGAAAGACACTCAAGTTTAAAAAAATGCATTTTTACAAATAAAGCATTCTTAAAGGATGTGTATTGTCTACATGGAACATGCATTTAACTTATACATAGCTGACACTTAAATGCCTTATTATTGTTGACTTCCTTTACTGAGTACATGTAAATACACGCTTTTTCCTGGTTTTAATATCTTACTGGACATGACTTCCCCAGTCCTGTTTAGCATAATGAGGAGAAAATGCTTTGAAACCAAATGAGGGGAAGAAAATAAGGCTACACACATTATGCTTTTACTAACTTTAATGGCAATTAAGCAAAGAAATTATCTGCCTAGGGAGGGAATTGAGGGACTGTCATTAGAAGTGGTAAGGATATGATCAATACAGTGCTTGAGGGACCAACACAAGATGGGTTAGGGGAACAGGAAAAAAAGAAATTAAAAAAAAGAAACACAAATCACCACCACATTTCTTGCTCCAATTAAAGGACAGACCAAATGACTCAGGAGGTAGAGAACAGAATCTAGGCCCAGAACCTAAAAATATAAAGCAGCATTTCTTTCCTATAGCTAGATAAAAACAAATAGAAAGCCAGAAAACTGTAAATGTTCTTTTAAAAAAAACACTGAAGCTCACCTGGTGTTAAAGGCAGAACGCAGTAGCTATTTTTGTGTTTCTAAACCCTCTTAATGCATTTTCTAGTGGTTCATCTTTTAGCAGTATGCTTTTCGTGCACTGTTCTTCAAGTGACTCCACTTAAATAATAAGGTCTTGAACTGACCTTGTAAAAAGTCTTCCTTTAGAAATGCACAGATAGAAATGAACTTTAAAGGGCACCCTTATAGGGGAGAAAAAAAATTTGGTTTCCAAGCTGTGGTTTATATGTGCAGGTAAGAGGTGACTGTGTTGCTTGCAAATGATAACTATAAAATGGAAGCAAATTGATTTTCATTTTCGTTAAGGAAACCTAAACTAGAAGTCCTAATAGGCTCTGTATCCCTTTGCCACAAACAGACCTTACCAGATAAATAATCCACTGGAAGTGCACTTTTCAGCCAGATACATCATTTCAGATTCACATGCAGGGTCGCTGTAGACTTAATGAGAGGATGGTAAATGCACCTTCCCTCCTAAGACTTTTTTTACACAGCATCACTCGAGGAGTTCCTTACAGCAATGTCCATGCTAAACTTTGCCATGCACAAAAGGGATAGTTTCCACAGGTCAGTGCTAGCAATACATGGTACCAAAAAAAAAAGTTTGCGGATCAAATAGATAGCAGACGTGCCTCTCCATGCCTCAGAGCACAGCTGGTGGTGGGATCACCACTGGCACAGAGAATGCCAGCACAGAGGCTGGAGACATGGAGGGCCACTGTGGCCTCTCCACACCTTCCCCATCCAACACCACATCCATCCTCCTCTCAAATGTCATTGGCCCAATTGAGAAAAAGAATTAGTTTCACTCTACTTCCTGCTAATTACAGAGTGTATAATCTGCCAAACGATGTACATGCTCCTGTTGGCTGTGGCCTGCTGCCTCCCTCTGCTATCACAGGCATACTCACTCTGAGACAGGCAGCGAATGGCTTACCAGTGACAGCTGGCAAACCAGCCTCTGGGAATAAAACATTTTAGCACTTCATAAATTTCTAACAAGGTTTCAAATTGCTTCAGTTTCCCTCCTCTCAGCTCTGTCAGCATAGCAAAGGAGTTGAGGGGGGAAGGAGGTGAACACTAATTAAATCTGCAGCAGAAAAGTACAACTAGTAAGATAGTTCATTATTTTTAATAAGTTGCAATTAGACCACAAGTCCAAGAAAAGTTGTATACTTCCTGCAATCCACTGGCACCATGGGAAAAGCAAAATATATTCTTTTCCTTCAAATTTTTAACACAGGAACAAGTAAAGTGCTTTAAAGTGCAGCTGCATGACATGTTTAAACTTAATGGAAGGTGACACACAACGCACTAAAAATTTGAAGGGAACATGCAGCATAGTTGGCGTTAATATTAAGGTTTCATATCCCTATTCAGATAACGGTTTCCAAAATCCTGCCATCAGGATAAAAAGCTGTATTATCATTATCATTATTGATTAGATAACATATTATATTACACTGAATCTGACATCCTGTCTATAGGAATATAGCTCGAATAAAAATAATAGGATGCAAACAGCTATTGATCATATTTATACCACACTCTCACAGGTATAAGCCAGTAACTCTTTTTTCAGTGTAAATAAAAACCAGACGGACTGATTTAGAGGCCAAATGTACCAGAAAACCAGGTATTTATGCATTTGACAGGACAGAAAAGTTGTAAAAGGTAGAGATTTTACATAAAAAATAGGATTATGAGAAAGAGGTAAGCAGGAATAGGCACTAGTAGAAAACAAAATAGATGTGTTTAATAGGAAATAAACACCACAGTAGAATAATAGTGCCACATTGTTAGAGCTATACTTCTCCTTTTGCTAAAATTGACCCTTAGTACATTTGTCCTCATTTTACTAGTAGTGGAAACAAAAAGCCAGAACCTGTGAACAACTTTATTCATTTTCATTATACTTAGCTCTGCAGAGAATGGGGCTGCTTTCAACTTGAGAGATTAAAAAAGAGCAGAATAGACAGAAATGTACCAAATCTGGGCTGTGTCACACATAAGAGTCTTCCAGTACATTGCAAAATACTGCAGGAGGGAATGGAAGACAAAAAAAATACCCAAACACAAAACACGTGCATAGCAGAGCAGATGCTTTTATTTTGCAAGAAGAAAGAATTTGCCATCAGGACCACCACTTGCTGTGCCCTTTTCTGAGCAGAATCTCTAAACACAGATGTCTTTTCAAGAAAAAAAAAAAAAAAAAAAAAAAAAAAAATGACCTGGAAATACGTTTCCTTCTAGAAGAAAGTTGAATATCAACAGAAAAAGGTATGCCATCAAATATTTGGGCATCTTCCTTAAAAAAGGCTGAGGCATTGAATACCTCAGTCTTTATTAGCAAGATCACCCTTTAGGAATTCCAAATACCACAGACTAAGAGGAAAGGCTAGAGCAAGGAAGATATACCCTTAGTGGAAGAGGATCAGGTCCAGGAATAATTAAGCAAACCAGATATACATAAGCTCGTGGGCCTTTATGAGGTGTACCCATGTGTGCTGAGGTGGCTGGAACATTTGACAATCTTTGGCAGGTCATGGCCATTGGGAAACATAACCAACAACTAGAGGAAAGCAAATGTGACTTCTATCCTCACGACAGGCAAGAAGGATGCAGGGAAATACAAGCCACTTAGCCTTATCTCCATCCCTGGTAAGATGATGGAGCAGCTAATCCTGGAAACCATTTCCAGACACAGAGGACAAGAAAGTGATCAGAAAGAATCAGCATGGATTTACCAAGGGGAAGTCATGCTTGACCAGCCTGATAACCTTCTACAGTGAAAGGACTGGCCTGGTAGACAAGATGAGAGTCTAGAAGAGTAGACTTCAGTACGGCTTTCAATATGCTTTCCTGTAAGAGTCTCATAGAGAAGCTGGTGAAGTATAGGCTGGATGAGCAGATCGTGAGGCGGACTGAAAATGATGAATGACTGCACAGAATGGCATTCAGTGGCACAATGTCTATCTGGAGGGCAGTAACTAACAGTGTACCCCAAGGGCCAGTATTGGGTTTAGTTATGATCAAGACCTTCAGTAATGGTGGGGCAGAGTGTACCTCTGTAATTCTGCACATTACACAAAACTTGGAGTGGCTGATAGGCCAGAGGGTCATGCTACCATCCAGAGAGACCTTGACAGGCTGGACAAACAGGCTGGTGGAAACCTCATGCAGTTCAACTAGGGGAAGTGCAAAGTCCTGTACCCAGGTAAGAACAACTCCATGCACCAGTACATGCTGGGGGCTGACCAGCTGCAAAGCAGCTTCCTGCCTTTACTATGTACAGTACTAGTGCCCCCTTTTGGGAGAAGCACACAGTGGTGGAGAGATTCAACTATCTTAGGTCAAGTATTGCAAAGAGTTTTGACTGATTAAAAACTCCTCTCTCTGTAAGTTCAAGCCATTTGGACCAAGTCTAAGACAATATTCAAATTAAAATATATTACTAGGTTTCATCTTTAAATTTATTTCCCCTCTTTTCTTAACTCAGAATTTCATCCACAAAAATTAACCAAACTTTTCTTCCTCATTTCTAACATATAATTTAGTATAAAGAACTCACAATCCATCCAATTTTATTCTGGTGCTGGTTCATCAGAGATCGATACCAGCAGGAGAGGTGTTAACAAGCAGAGAAGAGACAGGGAAGAAGATGAAAGATAAGGGGAAGAAGGAAAAGAAGAGGATGAAAAAAGGGGCAGGGGCAAGTGAAAATTAAAATGTGCCAAGAGAACAGTTATGAAAATGTATGCCGTATTTCTATTAGATTTTAATTCTAAAAGAGATCACAGTTCCAGACTTTTGCCAACTGAACTAAATCCAAAACCTTTACTTTGCTGTTTCTCAAACATGGACCTAAGAATCCTCCAAAAGACACCTTTTGATAAACAAGACTACCACCAAGCATGACCTCATCACTTCGCTGTCAAAATAAGTGGCAAATATATTTTAATATCACTTTTTCTCTTAGTTTGTCATTTCACTGAAGAGACTGCTCAAGTAATTAAATACGTAGACACGCAGTGCTAAGTTGTGATGTAGATTTGGCTGCCGTGCTGTATGTTTTCTAGTTGTAGGATTTCCAGCAAAAGAAGTGTTAGTTGTTTCAGCCATAGTACTGAAAGCACAAGCCAGAAAAATTCATCAGCAAATAAGATACATTTAAAGCAAAGAAACCAACTGAGAGTCATTACCCACTGTGACACTGCACCAAACTGGTTAGTGAACTTGGAGTCTTTAAAAATCAGGGCTGGCTGCCTGTGTAATCTGGGCCACTTAATAATCAAGCATTAGCTTTATGAAGGGGAAAAAAAATTTCAGAAAAAAAGTATTAAAAAAAAAAAATGTTCAGGAGACCTGGAGCTGCTCAGGAAATAAATCTTCTGTGTTATTAAATAATGAAAGAGGCAAGAATAGGTTTTAAAATGACCCTTTCTCCCCAAACAAGGGTATAAAGGAAAAAATTTATTTTGTTCACAAGAAAAAAAAAAGATATGGAATACTTTTATTCTAAACAACAACAAAAAAGTTTTGTATTAAAGATGGTGCAATGGAACCTGCTAACTTAATTCTGAGAGCATATCTAATAGTTCATGTGCATTCATTTTTCTTGCACTTGTAGAACCCACCAAAACCACAAACCACCTTACATGAAAGCGAGCACACCAAGGCGCTCCTGCAAGGTTCACCACTGAGTTTTGAGGAGATAAGTCCAAACTCTAACTGCTTGAGTACCACAAACCATGGGAAAGACAGCTTCAACATCAGCACTGGCAGTAACTTCCATGCATGTGAAGGGGTAGAGGGAGTTCTCATCCCTCTCCCTTATGACAAAAGACCATGCCCTTATGCCTTCAGAAAGGGCACCCCAACCCAACCGCTCCACAGGCACCCAACTCACAGCCCACCTTACAAGGATGCCTCCATGTACATGTGCATGCCTACTCCACTGCTCCAATTTAGGATCCCACCTCTATGCACATCTCACATCATCATCAGCTTCTGAGGATGGAGGGTGGACACCCAGGCACCTCTCCTCATTTATCATCCCCTGTCTATCCAGCTTCACTCCTCGAAGCCAGCTCTGCTGGCATGCCCTGGGCCAGAGATATGGATCTGGACTTAGCAGGTCTCACAGGGAGGCTGGGGCCACGCCATGTGCAGCATCGCATTCAACTCTCCACATTGTCAACTGAGACGCACCTACCTGTATGTTACACAGCAAGGAGTGTCACCCCCAATCACTCTGCACTCCAGCAGGGCATATGCCCCCTGTTGGCACCTTAAACCTAATCCTAGGGCACATGCTACATGCATTATTACAGCTTGTATTGCCTCCTCTCTGTATTAAAACAAACAGATATACAATCTGGTATAGCCTATATATTTTCCATTTTAGAAACAAGAGATTTCGCTCTAGTGAGTTTGTCTTCTTACTGATTAAAGCAAAGTCTCTTCTTGCAAGTAAGGATTCAGCTGAGACATTAAAGGTTAACACCAGCCAAAGTTCACCTTTACCTGAATTCTCCTATTGCTGGATAAGGTCACAATAAACTATTTCTGGGTCAGTCCAAAGCTTTTTATTTATCCTGGAACACATGCTACTTCTAATCCCTGGTCTCATTATAGCCAACACCACATACATAGGCTTAAGTAACCCACATTACATAATCAGAGAGATATTGTCCTAATAATTTCCTGCAGAAGCACCAAGGAAACTCACAACATTAAGAATGAGCAATTCTTAACATCATCTCACCATCAGAGCAAATTAAATAGCAGGACAAATGTGTAACTGGCAATATTTTGTGTAGCACAGCCAGAACAAAAATATAATTGTGTCACTCTTGCCTAATCTTCCCAGAGTAAGCAGCAATCTTCTCTAGTGCAAGCCCCATATGCACACAGATGACCCAAGTCTGGCAGCACTCCCACAGCAAGTTTGATTTTCATCTTTGACAGGCAGCAAGGCTGAACAGATTAACGGGTTTGTCTATGGGCTGCCTGGTTGCTGGTGCCACATGCAGGAAAGTGCTGGCCCATGAGGGTGCCCACCCACCCCATGGCCCACTCTTCCCTCCACTGATTTACCCTCTTTTCCCAGGGTGGTGTACAACAGAGCTGCGTGGCCAGCACTGGCACATTGCTCAGGCCAGGCACATCTCACAGCTCCGTCCTGCTGCATCCCACCCAGCTGTTAAAATCTCTGGACACGCGTGTACAGCACAGCTGTCTCTTTGTCTCACAGCCCCACACAACAGGTTATGGGGAGGAAAGGGGAGAGCAAAAGGCAACTAGCCTGGACACCTGGCACATACACTTATGGGCAAGTAAGAGCAGGGTGCTGTGCCGCAGCCCTGCGTGGGTTAGTACCTCAGCTTTAGCATTATGTATATAAATAGAATTGCTCACAGGGATGGGAAAATATCAGTGGAGGAAAGCAGTATGGCTGAGGCCAGTGCATAAAAGTAGCACATTGTACAGGTGTCAATCTGAGATCAGTTACTGCATCTATGTGGCAGAAACAAAGACTGAAGGTACCTCATGCTAGCTTTATGTGGAAGCCAGTTGCTTTGCTAGTCCTGGCTTTTTAATGCCAAAAATCTACATTCATTCTTTCCCTGTGTGCTTTGCCTTTCATATGCCCTGTCCTGACAGAAATTCCTCTTTACTGCATAATGTTCTATTCCATCTGGTTTTTATTGCCTATAATAATCTTTTAATTCCTTGACCTTTCCTTAACCCAAATTTTCCAGATCCCAAATCTAATTTCTTACAAATCATTATCTTAGAAAATCAGAGTCAATTCCATAAAAAAAATATTAACATATCTTACTGCTAGCTGTTAAAAACACAGCAAACCCTCTTCAGCATGTAGATTGAGGCAAGAAGCTAACATTTGTAGTTGTACAAAGTTTTGCCAAACAGTTTAAAAAAAAAAAAGCAAACCAACAACAACCAAAAGAGCCCACAAACCCCAAACATTTTCTTAAATCACTCGCTAAATGAAATTCAAAGGGTTTCATCTCATATCAGCATCACCTACAAGTTATCAAAGTTAGTGCACAATGAAGTACATTTTCATCAGGTTGAATCCACTTATGGCCAGCAGCCTTCTAAGGGACACATTTGCTTCATCGCTCCTGCCTTTACACATACGAAGCTCTGACTAAAGGATAGAGAACAAGAATGTTTAAGCCCAGATGAGCCATTTGTACGTTCCATAAATCTACATACCTAGGGCTCTCACCATGCCATCAAATATTAATAAATGCTTTTCGGTTATTCCAAGTGCAGAGACAACAATTTAGAAGTATAAAACTACTAAAAGTTGTTCATTTTAAAAGCTTTCATTCCAAATCTTTTATTCCACATGAATTCTTGCCACTGGGGATGACTTGGGATTGAAACACTACATGCCTAAACCAGAAAACTGGGCAAACTTAGAAATATATGCTTTATTAGTGTCTTCAAACTCCACAGGCAATCCCAGCAAAGTACAGGCCTGTGGATGAACACAGCAGATGTACAGTGACAGAAATTTGATTACCAGGGGAAGGACACATATATAGGTCAACCAGAATCTCATATCATCAGAAATATTCATATAGACAAAAGAAGCATCTACACATTATTCAGTTTATGTATAGGTGTTAGAAGAGATGTTAGACACCTTACTACGATTTACAAAATATTATTACACCATTATGCTGTTGCATTTTGAAGGTTAGATAAGTGTTATGATATAATGAGTGTATGTTATGCCTAACTTCAGAATAGAAAATTTTTAGTATACCAATTACTTGGAATGCCTAAGTTTCACTAATCCTTGAGTAATGGTATCAACAGCAAAATTTATCAGAAATTTAGCCTCAGTTTAATGCAGAATGTGGACAAAAATTGCTGGAGCTACAAAGCACCAGAAAATAATGTAAACTGGTGACTTGTCTTTAAAAAATATTACAAATTTAATATTAATTCAAGTAGAACTTAAACGTTTTTCTCCTGATATTGATGCTTAGTGTTAGCAATGTTTTATGGTACTGTATTTTACCCTGATGAACACATACATCAAGGTTTGATTTTAAGGAGATATTAACATAGCATTTACTCCTATTTTAAAACTGAAGTTGAAACACAGGAGAATAGAGAAGGATGGGGACAAGTTTCCAAGGTGTAGAATGATCTTAGCAGGACAGCTTTTGAGTGATAATTTTATGGCATAATTTTAAGACAATTTTTTGTCTTCAAGAACATTTCCACTGACTCCTGCAGTATCTGTGTCTTCTGTAGGACACTGGGAGAAGGCAGATAGAGGCTGTTGCAGGTTCTCTCATTGTATGACAAATGGTCCTATCAGGGACAGAACAACTACAAAACAGTAAAGCGCTGATAAGGGAACTAATGCAGACATAAAACTGGGAATATTTTAGGCTAAAAATCAACCACTACCTTAACATGCACTGCTGAACTGCTTATGTGATTAGAATGTTAGACGATACAGTGATACAGACAAATTTTCCACCCTATTTCCTGAGGTTATATACTCATTCCTGCACTAAAAAGGTGAGCCCCAGTGCCAGAATAAGCATTGGAACACTTATAAGTGCACTGACACGTACCTTTCTAAACCAAACCAGTATATTTACATACTACTAAATTAAATGAGTGTTTGCATTTTGAAACAGCTGTTTAAAAAGGGATATTGTTATAAACACAAACAAAAGAGTTGTTTCTCTTAAAAGGTGTGATTGAAAGAAAGCAGAGCAGTGTTTTATGAAACAATTTTCATGTGTATTTCAATATCGTATTTAACAAAATTAAATTACATGTCAAAAGGTGCCAGACAAATCCCACACAGAACTAAAATAAAATGTTCAGTGATTCCTTTTTTCACTCTATAATACTCTTTGAAAGAAAACACATCTAATTTTGATCAGTCACGTTTATATCCAATTTCTAATGCACAGAAGTCAGTGAAGAGTTATAAATACTGTCCTCCTCCAAATATAATTATATCAGAGAGGTTCACAATGAAGGAGGGATGTTAAAGTTGAAAGATAATATTAGTAAAAGAATAAAGATGGCTGTATTTGGGGTGGAAATTAGAAGACTGTTTTAAAGCCAAAATAGGGCAACTTCCCTGCATACAACTAAGATGGACAAATAACCCAACCAGTAAATTCAAGAGGAAGACTGCATGATGATTATACAATTGGCCACTCTTACAAAGGGCTAGAGCTGAAGAAACAGAAATTATCTCTAGTTTCACGTTCCCACAAATACCACACAAGAATAAGACATCAGAGTCGCAAGTGAAACAATCAAATGAAAGCTAACCTCTACATTTAATTAAAACGAAAGGAACCTTTTTAAAATTCAGTAAGCTCAAGGAGGAAACATTTTGGGGGTAGGGACATAGTCCATACTACTCTGTGTACCAGATAAGCTAGACTGAGACAAATATTTCACAGACTCACAGAATCATTTAGGTTGGAAAAGACCTCTAGGATCATCTAGTCCAACCTTCTTCGAACATCTCCCTATTCCCTAGACGATGTCTTGAAGCACCACATCTACCCATTTTTTGAACACCTCCAGGGATGGTGACTCCACCACCTCCCTGGACAGCCTGTTCCAATGGCTAACCACTCTTTCAGTAAAGAACTTCTTCCTGACATCCAATCTAAACCTCCCCTGGCGCAACTTGAGGCCATTACCTCTCGTCCTATCATTAGTTACCTGGGAGAAGATACCAGCACCACCCTCACTGCAACCTCCTTTTAGGTAGTTGTAGAGAGCAGTGAGATCTTCTCTCAGCCTCCCCTCCTCCAAACTAAATAATCCCAGTTCCCTCAGGCACGTTTCACTACTAGAAGAACTAAACCATGAGTACACTGACATACTTCTCTGAAGGAAAAGAAAGAAAATGAACAAACAAAATGAAACAGGCAATGAATTAATTTCATCTCCAATATTCCAAAAAGTTAATGGGGAATATGCAACACAAACACACACACAGAATCACAGAATGTTAGGGGTTGGAAGGGACCTCAAAGATCATCTAGTCCAGCCCCCCTGCCAGAGCAGGATCACCTACAATAGATCGCAACAGCATGCAATCAGTATATAACGATCTCCTAGGCTGCAGCTAGAACCTTCACAACTACTCATTGAACATCTACAGCCTCACATCAAAGCTCTAAATAAAATTACTCAAGAAGCATTAAGAGCTCTGTTCACTGCCTATGGAAGAGGCCCAAACCAGAACAGCAAGAATAAACTCTCCAAGCATTCATGATCCTGCAGGGTTTGAGGTCAAGTACAGAAGGACTAACATACCAACCTCAGGTAGTATTTAGCAGATAAACATCTATTTTTCAATGGAGCATAGAGCAGAAATCTTAGCCACAACTTAGAGTTTTTCCCAAATGCACTAATATTATCTTTCTATTTGCAGCCAGCTCCTCCAGTCCAGAAGCTCCTAGGGATGCAACCCCTACAGAGAATATTCACCTTCACCCCTTACAGAAAAGTCCTCTCCATAAATAGAACATGGCTTAAAAAATAAAAACAAAACCAAACATAATCGGAATAGAAGTTATAGCAGTGGTTAGAAGCTTGGGTATAGACTTTAACAAAGGTTGCCAATATCTCCAGGCATTCAATGTTTTCCTTATACAATGCTTGAATTACACTAAACAGATAAGGTGAGAAAATGAAAAGGTAAAATGCTCTTGCTAGTCATTTTTTTCAAAACTTCTGAAATCTTTACATCATTCTGTTCTATTTATTCCTATACCTATCCCCAACTTCCCAAGTGCTTTAATTTGGTCAAATCTTCATCCATTCTTATTTTATCCATTCTATTGATCGTTTGCTATAGGAAAGATTTTGGCCTGGACTACTGATTTTGCACACTCCTCAGAACTCTGTTTTCTATTTCCATCCCCTCTTTGAAGTTGCTGATACAAGTCCAACAGGGAGAAGAAAAAATCCACAGGGGATTTTCCTGATTTCTGTCCTGATCTGTCAGTCTACCCCAGTGTAACTAGCACTGTTATTTCTCTTTCAGTTTCCTGGAAGATCCTCACCTGAAACTGAGCAATATTACAGTATTTCTTACTAATAGCAAGATTTCAACATAGAGCTACAAATCATAGATTGCAACACATTTTTAAATATTCCACTTTGAGTCTCACCATATTAGGACTACTTGACTAGATTTGCAAGACTGATGAGCATTAGTTTATGTAAACTACCAGCTGAAGCTCATTTTCAAATAGACCTAATCAGAAATTATTATTGAACCCAAGACTGAAGAGATAAGCTCTGTAACTGGGTTGCTCCTCACTAGGGTTGCAAACGAATTAATAACAAACAGTTCAGCTATGTGATTTTTGTATACACTACAGGCTATCCTTCAATGAAGATTTCTTTCTCCTTTATTTTTCTGCATTAAAAAAAAAAAGAAAACAGCAAACAAACAACCCCCTCATGCAATTAGAAGAATTATTATATGAGGGGAAAACTATGCCCCAGCCAGTTTATCACGTAATGAAAACAGAATCACAACGCAGCCTGTTGGTATGCAGGCCCTTAAAGAGATGACCTGAAATGACTACCTCTCAAGAGATGCTTTTGCAGCTTTTCATGAACTATCTAGTAAAAGGGGCTAATATGACTGTCAGAGGACATTAAAGTAACTGTTGAACTAGAGAAACATACAGGGTAACTTACCAAAGAGTCTTACTAGTCACAAAACAAAATATTTGTATCATTACACATAAAGGATAACTTACCAAAGTGTCTTTTCAGCCACAAAACAAGATATCTGTATTATGACACATGATTCATGAGTCTATAATACAGTCTTGGGAAAAGCTCAGGCCTCCAACTAACAAAATAAACCCTTGGAATTAAAAGCCTCAACAGATCAGATAAGAGCAGAAGGAAGTCTAACAGCAAAGAGCTTTTATTCTTTAGTACTTCTCCAGTACACCTTTAACCTTCATTTAATTCTAAAACCTTGTTTCCACCCCACCCCCACTCCCTGCTTGATACTTTTATAAGCTGAAAAAGTTGGGCTTTCCAGATCTCCAAAAAAATATACTTTGAATGAGGAGGGGGGAAGAAAAAAAATTAAAATCACAATGCTTTTCCATCAAATGCTTCATCAGAAATGCACACTCACAAGATCTACTCAGGAAATTCAGAACAGAAGAAGGTGGAAAAGGCTTAGCAAATCATTAAACATAAATGTGCACATCTGCCTTGTTGGACATCAGGACTTCCATGTGTCATAAAGAGACAGCACAAGACTCAATTGAAATGGAAACTGGAATTTAAAAAATTTTTTCATTAAGTCTTTTGTTTTTAAGAGTTATAGCAAAATGATCATAATCTATTTAAAAATACTGAAACTCCTCAGTGTCTTGGTGGTTTTTAAGGTCATACAGGACACAACCCATGGTTGAGGTATTCACTCTTGCTGCTAAACTGCCACGCCCAGAAAGCAGTGAGTAACTGATCTGGTAGAACACCTGGAGAAGCATTGAATGTGAAATTAAAAAGAGAAATTGTGAAACCTCAGATGGATCCTAACACCCAAGAGCATGCTGGAAACAACCCAGGTCTTTCTCTCAAACTTATCTTGGGTAAGCTGGTACCAAAAAGACTTCTTTTATATTAAAACCTGTATTATTCTCTCTTTTGAGAATTCAATTCAATTTGTAATTATAATACCAAAACCCAAGAGTATAACTCCCATTGTAGTCTATTGACCATTTAATTAGCTCTCCAGTGCACATATGGAGAGATGCAGCTGACCTCTGTAAGGTGGAAGGAGAGAAAGAGAGATGGAGAAAGAACTCAGCTGCCTAAAAGTTATCATCTAGCACTCTATAAGACACCAAGACAGAGCTGGCAGTTAACTATAGGACCTGCAGGAGGACCCATCCCTTCCAGGACAGCTGCTCTTAGAAAGGTGGGATGTGCCACAGAACTCAGAGGGACACTAACCATCCAGGTTTACACAATTGAATCCCCAGCTTGTGGGCTACTTCAGAATAGGCTAAGTAGCTCTCTGGACCCCACTGGCTATAGTAGCTGGCTATCCACAGACTACAACCAGAGCTTGCCACCTAACTAGCTAGCAAGCAGTCACACATAGACAGTCACCTCTCAGATTGACTATTACCCCTTCCTTGCTATAGGCTTCATTTAATCAAGCCACCATATCACCAAACAGTCTACAGAACCTGTTACCTAACTTTAAAAATATGTGATCTTAAATAAAAAGATACAGATGAAAATCGTCAAATATCTGCCTGCCAGTTGCCCTATAGAAAACATCAGGAAAGATGTCCACCTCTCTAAAAAGCAATAGAAAAACAACTGCCTATTTATCTGGTGGTAAAATTTCACCTGAAGTACATACCTACACGCTAATCACTCACTGCCCTTAAGACAGTTGTATAAATAACTTCATCTTGCTTTCCTAGTTATGCATGCCCTCCTGTTCAATAGTGGTCCAGATGCTGCTGCTCTGATTCCATCTCTGCTAATTTGGTCTCCTCTTGGTGTTATTTCAATTGAGTTCTAATAAAAATCTTTGTTTCACACCACATTCAATATAACTCACTTGCAACTGTCCACAGATGTAAGCATATATGCATTTTGCATATACTACACTGATAGTTCCCAGTGAACAGGAAAATTGCATAGTGGAAACTGAAAAACAAAACAGGAGACTATTTACTGAAAGGAAAACTCATAATTTGAAGCAATTAGGCCATATTTTGTGCTTGAGAAGAGAATCATCAACATACAGACATTACATATACCTCTAAGTTTGAGGAAAATAAAATAGAATGGCATAAAGACATAGATTTATGGAAAAAGAAATATAATCCTAACTACAGCACCCTTGAAATTACTAAAACCAAGACATTGGAGTAGAGGGGGTAAAAAAAAAAATTTAAAAAAATCAGCATCAGTGATATCAACATATTTATTTTCATAGTTAACATAGAAACATAGTTTTCATAGAAAACAGACATATTTTTCAAGGTTCAGAGTCTTCCATTAGAGCCAAGTGAGCTCAGGTATGTTTGGGTATTAGGAGTGCAAGGTAGTATCACTGAGTAGAGGGGACATGAGCCCGCTAGTTCTCTGCTCTCACCCTTAATCTTCCCAGTTCCCACTGCATTCATCATGACTAAGTCCAACATAAATAGTTTCACAAGGTCAAAAATAAATGTAAAAATACCATCATCAGTAATACCAAGGAGCCAGTTAGGGCCAGAGGAGAGGAATGAATCATCTTTCATAGGTCTTGAGGAAATGGGTTATTATAATTAATGGGGAAAATTGCATCTATTTCATACATATAACATGAACGCTAAGGGAACCAAGACATTTTTGACAAATTGGACATCACACACAACATATTTATTAATTCATAAATTAAAAATACATTGTTACCCTATCAAAGGGAACTTTGTTTGCTTCTGTCTCTCTCAGCAATCTTTTTTTCTTTTTTATCACCTAAGCTGTAAAAAAAAAAAGCTGATATTTTTGAAGGGATATCATAAAGGACTTCACATCCATCTTGAACCATCATGCCTCTCTGTATTTCAGATTAGAGTTGCAATTTCTAATTGAAATGATTTTTTCATGACTTAAACTATAAAGGAGAAATAAGTGATACATTTAAATTATTTATTCACCTTATTTATAATTAATTAGGTTTTTCTCTGAGCACAGTCAGGCTATACTAGAGTGTTTGATTTTTCAAAACTTCTCTATCATCAGGCAACAATGGATGACTTCTTTTCTCATGTCACTTGTTTTAGTTTCCTCTAGAGATTCAGACAGCCCCCATTCACATCTTGGTCAGATTTAATGCATTAACCCTCTCAAGCCACAAATGACAGCTAGAACCTTTTCAGTGAGAGGTGTTAGACAGAGCTATGTGTCACACGGCATCCGTAAAAGCTGCTGCTCTAGGTGTAGAAGTGAGGAGGGCAAGGTTGGGATCAGTCTGAGCTAAACATCTTTTCTCCTCATCCTCTCCACTGAAGGACAAGAGGAGAAAGTTGTACATGTGTGAACAGAACCCCAGGACACAAGACAAGTAATTTCTTCGCCTAAGAAGCAAAATAATAGATGGGGAACGGCTTACAAAGAGCATGGGAGGCAAGAACTTCTGCAGAAAAATAGGTATAAGGTCTTCCAGACTGTTTTCTCTCGAGATAGTACTCCAAGACAGACCCATCCCACACTGCATGCAATGGGAGAAGCTGCAGAACTTCCCTACATGGTGCAGATGGGGCTGGGCAGGCAGTGCTGGGAGATGCTCCTTTAAGCTACCTGTACCAAACCATCCTGAGCACAGCCCACGTACTAGGTACCGCACTTGCTTACTGTGTTTGTCCTAGCTGGGAGAAAGGGTTTTGTTATACACGGGTGTTGAGACAATAAATGAGGGGTGACAGGAGAAGGGAATTCTTTAACCCCAGAATGGCCATCTTAAGAGGAAAAAAAAAAAGAAAATTGTAAAATGTTTCCAGTTTCACCTTTAGCCCCAGTTAAAAAGATTAAATAAGTCCCAATTAAAAGCACTGAATATTTTTTACACTTAAAAACAAGAGATCATGTTTTCAAGCTTTGGTCCCTGGTCTCAAAGGTCAGAAACATCTTTAAGCAAACAATGGCAAGCACATGTAATCACAGCACTCCACACACAGGTGGGCTTTTTCAAGGAAAAGGTATTATGCTGTGCAATAAAATCCAAGGCAGCTTAAAAAGGCTTTTTTGTGAGAGACATATAAAAGGTGCTGCACTTAAGGAACATGAAAAACTTAAAAGAAAAAAAAAACCACACATGAAAAACCAGCCAACAAAAACTTAGGATTAGACCATTTTCACAAATGTATCCTTTTTAAGAAAGGGTTTGGAAACTTCTAAACCTCGTTTTCTCTCAAGACATCTAGTAACAGTGCAGCAGATGCTGTGTTTCTCCTGTCTAAATCCCCAAGCTCAGAATGTGAGGTTTCAATAAAGGGGCAAATACTGCAAAACTGGTAAGATCTCAGCATGCAGTAACATCCTAGTTTACATATAGAGATACTTTAAGATTTCCTAACACATCTAATACCATGCCTAAACTTTACAATTCACTGAAAACCAATATGACTTTAATGTGAAGAATAATAGAAAGGTGTATTAACATCTGCCACCATCTTCAGGGTGGCTTGGGTGAGGGGAATCAAGATTTTATGATGACCATTAAGAAATTATAACAAAGATAGCTTTGTCTTACAGAAGCTAGAGAATTTCCAGCTCTAGCAAAGAGAGAATAGCAAGAAGGGATAGCGAAGCTGTGCAGGTCCAACTGTGCTCACTGGGCTGGCACCTGCTATTTCCCTCTTTACCTTGAGAGCTGAACCATGCACGCTACTGCTCTGGGGAAACAAGCTTGCCATTCACGTAGGACTAATGCAAAATTAATGTATAGGGTGTGATGGAGGGCATAATACCCTCTGCCGTAAGCACACAGCAAAGGGTTTGGCTAGCACACTGGCCATACACCCCTGGCCAGCGAATGTGCCTGAGGTGTACAGAAGAATAGTTGTACTGATACAAAGAAGGGGAGAGGGGAACTGAGCTTTTTCATTCTACATCACCTGAGAGAGGGGAAAGTGACGGCATCACCATGCGCTCCCAGCTCTGCCTCTCACTCAAGACAGGCTGCAGGAAGGTATCCCAGTGTAGCTGGAAGGTGTCGTCTGCAACCCAAAACAGCATACTGTGCTCTGGAGGACAGTGCTTTACATGAGAGGTGTGAAAACCAGGGTTTAGTTTGGCAGGCTTAGCTTCACATTCACTCAGCTGGCAGTTAGCCCAGGAGAACCCTGGCAGTGCAAGCCCAGCAAACAGCCATGATAACCTGAGCACTCCCTATACCATTGCCGTGATCTCCTCAAATTATTCTCTATCCTGTGAGAAATTTGCTGCTTTTTCATCTGCTAGATTCAAGCATTAGCTACCCACACACACCACTTCTGCATTGGCTTCAAGAGACCACACATCCTCAGTCTTCACCTCTGTTACATCTGACGTCATTCCTGTAGGATGGTGGTAGCCCCGGGACCTGAACTAATAGGAAGCATTTCACAGCAAACCTCCTGCAGCTTCCCCTCTCACTGCCTGCCCTGCTCCTCACTGCAGCTCACCAGCACATCAGAGCTCATACAAGTGCTCTCCATGGGAGCTCACAGCTCCTCAGCATCAGGGATCACTGGGTCCCCCTGAGGTTTGAAGCCCTGACTGTTACTGCCCACAAAGGCTCACTGCACCATTCATCTCTCACACAAGAGAAATAAACAAATAAATAAATTACAAACCACACCCCTGCCCAAAACACAGAGAGAAAGCTTCAGTCATCAGCTTTTTAATATAGCTCCCAAACACATCCTATGAGTAGAGTGAATCAGTTGAGCGTCAGAATGTTAAAGGTCGGCAGCCAACCAAATATAAAATAAAAGACAATGACAAACAGATCACTTCAGATTTGTGTGCCCATCTGCCCTCCATAGCATATGTTTTACTGGCACAGCTACGTCAGAATTTTTAGGAACCATGAAAATGTGAGGGTCATGACTAAATCCAAACCCAAGGCGAGTGATATGCCATACTGCAATGCCTGAAAAGCAAGAACAAATTTATTCTTCTAATAAAAAAATTACAATTTTCAGCCCTTCTATGCAAAGCTGCTATATTGCACTCTTTATTTCTAATGTGAAAGTTCTATAGAATTGTATGCGGTTTTTCATCCCCTTGAGGGGGGTCTATTTCACCTTTTGATGTAATCTTGTTTGATGTTTCCCTCACCATATCAGAAATTTTTTCAGAGCAGACAATCTCCTATTGAATCTTCCTCCAAAAATAAAGGCTTATTATAGCTGATGCTTTATCTAGGTCAAGAACAGTTTTACAGATACTCATGTAAATAAGGCTTGAAATAAACAACCCATAGGGATTTCCATGCCCTCAGGTACTACAATGTTTTAATTCGGCTGGTTACACAAACCCTACCTTTCCAAAAACAATTTTTGTTTTTCTTTGTTAGAAGCACAAACTTTCTTGTTCCATGGCCTAAGGGCTTCTTTTGTTTGTTTGTTTAGTTAAAAAGCTGTGGGTTTGGCAGTCTGCCTGGTGATCGTGTACAGTGCTGGAGGGATTTCAAGTGCTCTCCTATCATTTGCAGGTATTTTTGTTGTCACAGATTTAGAGTTTGATTCTGAACTCCTCGTTCTACCAGCAGCTGCAGGAGCCACTCTGAAACATCGGAGAGCATCCCTTCTTGGGGGAGAAAACTTCCCTTCTCACAGTGACTCCCTGGCAAGCAGCCCTACATAGTGAATTAAGGTTTTCTATTTTTATATTGACTTGTACATGATATGTGCAATCCTGTTGGTTACGATGGGACAACTTAAGGTGATCAGCCACACATTTGGCCTGCATTTACAACAAAGGAAGAGATGGAGAGCAGGATTGAAAGAAAGGAAAATAAAAAAAATGTCTTGTGATATTGTTACCTAACTTCAACTTATACCACATTATACTTCTCAGCTTTTAAAAGACACTTTCAAACAGAAATAGACTAAAGTAACACTGTGCAACTGAACAAGATAAAACACTTGGGAGACCTTCTTACAACACCTTGCAGTGTCCAAATAGGTTGAGGCATCTTTGATACTCAGAAAACATCAAAATATGCATTAACTGCTTGGGCAAAATGAAGTAGTGTCCAATGTCAACACTAGCCAAGTGGATTACTGTTGCAATACCACTGAATTCTATGAGGAATTATGAAACAGGTAATAGCAATAATAAATAGAACAGCGTAAATGATACCAGAAACAATTTAAATCTCACAAAATAGAGTTAATTATTTAAGCCAGAGTTGACTTTTCAAAAGTCTTGAAGATGCTGTTGTGG
The DNA here is from genome assembly GCA_013400335.1 of Eurystomus gularis. NCBI lineage: Eukaryota > Metazoa > Chordata > Aves > Coraciiformes > Coraciidae > Eurystomus > Eurystomus gularis. The sequence goes on from VZZY01000765.1 coordinate 111,277, forward strand.
AATTGAGTCACTGTATCCAAATATTTGCCTCAGACTCCTACAGAGAAAAATCTCCCATTCAAAAAAAAAAAAAAACAACTTAAAAAATGTGCAAAGGCACCTGTAGAAAGGAAGGGACAGTTGCCTCATGTCTGGACACCTTCAAGAGAGAAGTTTAGAAGAAAAAGCCTTTGTTTGTGGTTTGGGTTGTTTTTGTTTTAATTAGATCACACAGCTGACCTGCAGCCCAAATAGATACAGATGGGACCACAACTGGCAGTTTAAGTCTTGTCACTGATTTTTGAGTTATAAAAAAAAGGAGATCCTTCATACTAGCTCAAATTCTATAGTTATAAGGAAAAGGAGAAGAAAGCATCAGGGGAAAACAGGAAGGAATTCCCCTCTCAGATCTCTTCAGATCCTTTCCCCCAAGTATATTCAAAATATCACAACACTCCAATCAGTCTTCTTCCTTACTTCTGCTTAAAGCTCAAACCTCCATTGTTCTAAACCAAACAACAATATTTAAAGCAAATCCATGAAGCTTCCTTTGGAGAGAAGTATTTGCAAGTGCCTATGATGCAATCTTACAAGTGACACCTTAGGCTTCCTCAAATGCCCAATCTAGTCAAAAGCCAGATTACTTGGTGAAAAGAGGTCCTGATGTTTAAGATGCACCCACAAAGGCACACAACCTACAGGCTTGCTGAAGACCACAAATAAGGATGCAGAGCAGTGCTTGTCATCACACAGGTTACTTCAGGTTACTAAGATTCACTCTTAGAAAAAATTAATTTGTAGCATGTTACAGGCTTCAGAAAAATCATCCATCCTTCATCCAACCTGCGTTTTGACATCATACTGCCTCTACAAATCATGTAATGTACATTTAAAACATTGTACTATTTAGATGTATAAAATAGAGCTTATCCTTCCCCTGAAAAATACATTTAGCTCATCAACATTAACGGGAGCTCCAGGCAACATAATTACAGAACATAAATAATTTGGATTAGCCAACGGAAGGGCTACCATGAATCAAAAGTACACTTTAGTTTTACCCTATCTTTTTTCACTCTCTGCAGCCATCCCTGTACACCTTTTTGCCACATTTTGAGACCGGGAAGCTTCACAGAATTTTTACTGGTATAAACTTAAGTGCATTTTGCTTTTTTAAAAAACTATATCAGCCATTTTGAAAAAGATACCATTTTGTCAAAAGGATATAAATACTTCAAATAATTTTTTCCAAGTCTACCAAAATATTTGTCGGAAACAAGCATCACACACAGGAACATGCCACTGTAGACAGCATGTACTTTTGAAGTGTTCACATTAAAACACAAGCATATTTTTAAAATGCACAGAATGATTTAGATGTGTCCACGTTAATACCAGGCAGATGAAAACTTGGAAAAAGACATTGCATGTAAGAAATAGTACAGAGTTTTGCTGGTGATAACCACAGCTGTCATGTACTATCTAGCTGGGAGCAGTCTCACTGTGGTTTGGACCTCAGAACAGCAGCAAGTGGTCCACTGGTGCCGCCCACCGCCTCCCTCACAGCGGCACCAGCCTGTGTGCTGGGGCTGGATAATCACCAGCTAACCTTGTAACCCTGATCAGAGTGGTCAGCAGGCTTCAGAGCAACTGCTTGCATGACTCCCACTTCCCAGAACTGGTAAGCGTGTCAGTTCTACATTTGCTGCTTAGAGACAAGTACGTGGGTGCATGTTATATTGGGTTTATAGGTCAAAACTGATGACAGAATCATAGAGCTGTAGTGGCAGGGGAAGACAGAGCTAAGGACCCAAAACAGTGGTATTCCCTGGATCTGTGCCTGTTAAGGCTGATGAACTACCCCCTCTTGTCCTCTAGATGCCAAGAATTATCATGGCTTAAGTTCATAACTCTAAAGACTACTTTTGCCCAATTCTGCCAAATATAAACAAAGTTTTCACCTTGTTTTCTTTTTAGCTCATTCAGTAGCCTTGAATTCCACATTAATGTCCTCTAACTTAATCTTCAAGGTTTTTTTTTTTCTGCAGCGAAGAAGTCAAAAGAAAGGGAGTGCAAGGAAAGCAGAGAAGAAAAATAGTTCTTTTGATAAAGAACAGAACAAAAAAGAACTGTATTTTAAAGAATTAAATCTTGGTTTATTGGAAATGTATATGTCCTGAAACTAAAACTAAGTATCGTAACTGTCAGCTCAATTAAAATTGTTTACAACAGCTGACAAGCAAGCAAAATTCATCAGTAATAGATAAAATTGCCCAGGCCTTGCACACAATACAGAGCACCTCAAGACTTCCACGGGAGTAAACAAAATAAGGATTGGCTTTTTTTTTTGTTAGACAGAACATTCCAGCAAGAAATAGATCCAGAAATCTTTTTTTAAAATACCAATTTCTCCTCCACTTTGTCACAGCATTTGTCTGCATAAGTAGTGCATCCAGGTATTTTGTACTCTGAAAACTAGCTTTCCTTCCTTTATTTCTGCATGTTAAAAATGTCTTGCTTAACTTGGCAAGTTGGACATGATCAGATATGTTTGGCAAAGGTACTCATTTTCTGTCTCCTAAAGTCTTCTACCTTTTTTAATCAAACTAAGGAGCTATGTTAAGATGTATCAGAGGCTACTGTGATCATAAGCTGTTCCTGCTGAATTAAGATATTGAACACATATACCTTAATTGCACAGGTAGTAACTCAGAAAAAGGGGTAAAACTTAGTACCAAACAGTGTTTCTGTGCAAAGGAAGATCTAGATTCTATAAAGAGTTTGTAAACCCCAATAAATGGCACTCTTTCAGACTTGACAGACCACCAAGCACAAGTCAACCATAAATTCTTTCATTGTCAAAATTAATAGAATCTCTTCAATGGGAGAATCCTCATTATGTGCTGCAAACATTCAAAGTCACAGCCTGCTGCTCATTTCTTAATTATGTAAAAACTTATTTAACACTTACGCTCAGTATGCCATTTTCATTTGACTAAAACTTCTAGGAAGTATTCTTCCATGGACAGAGATAGTTCAGTCAGGAATTAATAGCAACTGGAGGCTTTATTTTGCACATTCCAAAGAAAAAAAATATAAATAAAATTAAAAGACAGTACCAGAAATTGTCCAAATAAGCCTCCTTTCTCTTTTTTTTTTTTTTTGAGGCAGGTTCTATAAATATATTTGTTTAATCAAAAAACTGGATAGAGCCTTTCTTCCAACAAAAGTGAGTGTGCTCACTTCTAGTTGCACACTCCCATGTTGCGCTCAGTATAGGCAGGTTTTGAAACAGTCATTTGTCATAAAGCAACCAAGGAACAAGAATCCAGTGGAACATAATTTTTCCATAGCTACTTAAAAAGGAAAAAAAAAATATTAACACCCCTGCACAAACAAACAACAGGCAAACAAAAAAAAATTGTAAGCAATCCATCAAAAAAATCACATGAAGTCTTAATCAATTTTTACAATGGAAAAGACTAATTCACCAAGTTGAGAAAGTTGTAAGGGTTAAAAAAGGAATCTGAGTCTTGGTGTGTCTTTTAGTCTTTGGCTACTACTTGCAGCTCTCCATTGCCAGCCTGAATATCACACACAAGTAATAGCTTAGCATTCCATGTCAGTATTCAGTCTACACACTACGGAAGGGATTTTTTTTGTAGTATACATTTCTACTAAATCTTATAACAACATTACAGGTCACCCAGCACTAGAAACATGCTGTGCCTCATTATGCATTTTAACTCTCTCTTCTTCTCTCTTTTGATGCACAGAGAAAAAAATATCTTGTGTGGGCTTATTCTTATTTAGATGTACTAGACAAAATTGCAGCATTTTTACAGAGCCACAATGCCATAAAATATTTATAAGGACAAACAAAAACAGTATAGCTCTTTCTAAAACCATTTACTACCGTCAGCTTTCTCCAGCTCCTACAGAAGTTGATTGAAAGAGTCCCATGAGTTCAATAGGACCGAGACCAAACTAACACTGCACACATGCTGAACATACTCAAATTTGAGCAAGCAGCACAACAATGTAATCTTGTAGTACTTTCTTCTCAAATCTCCTTACAGTCTAAAAAAATATACGTCTAAACAGCTGGGGCACAGTGAAGAACAATCTTCCTGCACACTAGAAGAGTTTTTCCATAGTATCAGCGTTTCCTTTGGTTCAGCCAGTAGAGCCTGAAAACAGTGAGGATTTAAGTTTTGTACAGGACATATTCAGAAACCTCAGATTAAGCAAAGTAAATCAGAATTGAGCAACTCTGTGTGGACATTCCTAAAAGGTATCAGACACCACTATTGTTAAAAGAAAGGGTGGAAGACAATCTGTTCCAGAGACAGCAGGCATTTTAGACTACAGTATTGTCCAGAGCTTGCTATCTATAAATATTGCTACATTTGCATTCAAAGACAGGTTTCAGGCTGAGTGTACAGATATGTCAGAAAACCTGGGCACTCATAAAGCTCAAAATGAAGTGTCATTGCATTTAAATGTGTTCTTTTATTATTAGAAGGTGGGGGATGACAACAAAAAAAACAGGATCTATATTTCAGAATGAGAAGATGGAAAAAGGAGAAGTAAGGAGAACAAATCTCTTCAGCAGCTCCTACAAAGAAAAGGAAAACTCGGACAGGCTACATTTTTGTCTTTCCTTAAGTCAAGCTAGTACTATTTAATTGCTTCTACCTCTGTAATCAAGAGCAGAGGGACTGCAAGTTTGAGGCAGGACAATTGATACCTCCCAAAGTTAGGAATAAAGTGCTAAAGCTGTCTGGATTTTGCAGCCATACCAAAAATCTAGCCATCCCATATAACAGCTGTGTAGTCTTCTCTTCATCACAAGAAGTTTTCCTGTCCTTCACTAGCATAGAGATCAATGGCCACAAGATCCCTCTTCTCACCCACAGGAATGCAGGACAAGCTCCTCCAGTGGGGAGAAGTAGAGCAGGTTCTGCTTGGCCTCTGACAAGCAGTCCTAGCTTTTTGTTGTCTTCTTGGACCTCACAAAATATCCTCTGGCATTGTTGGAAAGAATGGTTTGTTTCCTCCTGCCTTTGTGTTTCTGGTCTTCCACTGAAGAGGAAGGTTACCTGGGTGTGTCCACCAGACCAGGCTAAATCACATCCATGTTAGCTAAACACAGCACACCTCTGCAACTTGATCAACTTGACAGTTCACTACAGCAGAAGTGACAGCCCATTCTAGGGCATACGAGAATTTGGGGAACAACCTGAACCATTATCTAGATCTTCTGGCCTTGCATTGAACAACAAGGAAATGGTTCAGAAGGGACCAGAAGCAACATAAGAGTTAAAAACATGTTTCTTATTTTTTTCCTCCAACTATGAACCTTCTCACTTTTTGGCAGTTTATCTGAGAAACTGTGGCAAGAGGAAGAGCAGTGCAGTTGAACAAAACAAAGCCATAATTCTACATCTGGTTGCTTACTCCATATTCTCTACTCCTATTTCCTTTTCCTCTACCTGGTTATGCAGTATACGCAATGAGAAGACCATAGAGCAATAAGAAGTTTAAACAAAGATCTCCTGTGAAACTGAGGGCATTTCAACACAAAGGAAGGTAAGGATAGAGCAAGTGGCAGCACCTGTAGGACATGGCAGGGAATGTCAGCAGCACAGCTAGGGAGAGATCCTATACAGAGAATGTAGAGAAGTGATATGAACAAAGGCTTCAAAGGCTTGTATTTATCAAAATAAATGTAGATAGAAAGGAAGCAACATCATTCACAACCCAGAAGTGCGGTGGAAGTTGCCAAGAATTCAATACATAAACTGACATGGCAAAGTCACTTCCAGACATCCTAGATACAGAATAAAAGTCTTACTGATTAAGGGAGATTAAAAAAAAAAAAAAAAAAAAAAAAAAAGACATGAGGTTTATAGCAACTGGTAATAGGATCTTAAAGTTGATATTTTTGCAAGCCCAGCATAGGTGAGACCAGGTACAAACGTGTATGTCCTGCTGTTGAGCATGGGCTTCCACTTGCCCTGTCAGTAAAGAGAAGGGACTGCTCGAGCATTTCTTTCTGCATCTTTACAGAAAGTTAGCCAGGGTCTCTGAGAGGAAGCAAACAGTAGGATTTTATGTCCAAATCTAGTGCAGAGCAGCAACACTAAAACAAAACACCGAAGATGTTATTACTGCCTCATTAAATTTGGACAGTATAGGGCAAGGGAGAGGAGACAATTATTCTGTAACCACAAAGCTGGAAAAAAAAAAAATTAAGGAATAGCGAATATAGAAAAAAGAACAACCTTAATTCACTTTATCTTATGGCAGAATCCCTGCAATCTACCTCCAGTTTCAGCCTGGAGGTAGATTTCTCTTCTTGCTGCAGAGCATGAGGGACCACCACCCTGGGCTGACCTGCAGCCCTTCCTCAGTTATGGGCACACAGCTTCACAGCTCAAGCTTGGTGAGTAAAGATAACACCACCCTCCCACTAACATAATACAATTCTCAGCAGCTGCCTATATAGCACCAAAGCAGCCTTTAAAACAGCATGTGTATAGGGAGAAGTGCAGGGGTTTTTTCCATTGAAAAAGTAGGGTGCAACTACCAGCCAATTAATTCTGGTTATATAGGTGATGGAGGGACACAGAATTGAGACTTTCCTGTTAAACATCTTGGGAAACAAATGCAGCTGCCAATTGTGTGTGGGTCACGCAGTAGTATCAGCTTTAATGTCCACAATGACACTGAAATTTCATTTCCCCAAACCTCAAATGTGAAATACTGTATTCTACTTGCCTTCTGGGAAGGCACAGTAATTTTTTTCCCCCTCTCTCAAATACACTGCCTGCTGTGACTCCTTAAATATCTATTCAACCTTTCTCTCTCTCCCTCAATTTTTACAGGATGCAGCCTAGGCAAGCTCTATGACTATTAAAAAAAAATAGGCTTTATTAAAGAAATGAATGCGCAATTCTCCCCTTTGTTCCTCTTCTACTAGTGCAAAACCTAAATATCAAGTTGGTTTCAAGGGAAAAGCAAACATTTACTTGGCAGAGAGAGTGAAGAAAAAAAAAAAAGCAGCTCTAGCACTGAATCTATGGTATCCCATCAGCTCTTTAATCAGTCCCCCTACCAATGTACTTTTCAGCAATATGCATGCTTAGTTGGGAGACACAAGCTAAAGAAAGCAAAATCTGAGCACCAGTACTAATTTGCAGATTATTTAACTAGAAGCAGGGTCAAATACTCCCAAGTTTAAGACAGAAACACCCATATTCTATCATTGTTAGTTTTTAACACATGGGTTTGTTATTCAGTTTACCAGGAGGGCACCTTTGAAAAAAGGTGACTTTCCCTTGATGACTACCTGGCAGCTAATTATTAGTGTGCTTCCAAGTACCTTTTTAAGTTTGCTTATTGTCTTGTTTCCGAGTAAGGCAGTACTAAAATTCCTTAGAAACAGAATATGACATCATAAAAAGGTTTTGCAGAACCTCTCCCTGTGTGTCCATTTATATTAGTCTCATCATCCATAACAAGTGTTTAAAAAGCAGAAAAACAACCATGATGCATAATGCATTGTGTCATGATGCATAATAATTAAAACCCCTCCCCCTGCTCCTGAGGTTTAAAATCTTTCCAAGTAAGCATTTCAGTGTAAAGGCTTTGACAAAAATGCCATTTAGGGACTTTCAAAATTACAGCTATGCAATTTGTCATCATTTATATTAGCAAGAAGGTTTAAAATAAAAACAACAATGAAAGGAAGATAATACAATGCAATTCTGCATTTGATAAATCTCCTGTTGACTAAAAACCCCTATGCCTGGCAGTCAGAAAAGTTATTAACCTGCCAAATTACAGATGGAATTGGTGTATTTTTTTCCTCCAGAATTCTTTAAGCAGAAGAATATAGAGTATCCCATGTTCAAGTATTAGCAAAGGTTACTTGCCTTTGGAATATTGATTAGCACAACCCTTGTGGGAATTATTTCACATTTCCAAAGCAAATTAAAGATCTGAAAAGCAATTCTCAACTTAACTTCAAATGCAGTTATTTAAAAATGGATGATTAACGCAATTACTGCCTGGCGCAGAGAGCATGGCTTTCTAGAGGCAGACAGCAGAATTCACAGTTAATGCTAAAATCAGATTACCTTGAAAGAGCTCCCTTGATCCAGGGAAGAAAAAATAAAATTGATACCTGGGAGCTTATTTCTCATCTGAATAACATACATTTTCTTCCAAGCCATGAACTGCATTGCAGTTAGATGCGCACATATTCTAGTGTAGGTTTTCTAGGTTTTTCAGACTAAAGTACAGAGGGGTACTTTATTTACCTGCATCCCTATGACTCGTTCTTCGTTCACCTCCAAGGTTTCCAAAGTGCCTGCTGAACAATGCTAATATTGCTTAAACTAAGTATTTCTGCAGGCCATTTTCTTTAGTAATGAGTCACACAACAGAAAATTAGTTTTATCTTTTGGACTTCTATATAGCAACATCCAAGACGAAGTATACATGTCATGTTCCTGAGAATGGTTATGCTAACATCTTTTGAGGAAGAACACCCTCTTTATTATCTGGTGAGGACCCAGCACCTGTACAAGCTGACATCACATGTGAAAATACCTAGCAAAGCAGGGACTTGAGCTTAGGTCTTCTAAGCTCTAATGCCTAGCTACCTTACACTGTTCTGCCTAGTTACGGAGCCATTAAGATAAAATGCAGTTTCAAAATCAATGCAGAAATATTTCCACCGAAACTTTATGTCAATTGCTACTCAGTTTTAAAACATCAATACACACTTCTGCTAAAATAAGGATTTGATAATGCTAGTAATACACATTTCAGAGGTAATTATTTTAGTCACATTTTTTCCTATTTCAGGTTCTAAAAACGTACTAGTTTTAAATCTTCACCAGATAGTACAAGTGATAATGAGCTGTAAATCCACAGAACTAAAATGTTGCTGGGAGCACTACTTATGACTTGTCAATCAATATGTCTAAAAGTGTATCAGTAGTCTATAAAATGGTTGGTGTTTTTCTTCAGTCATAAATTAGACCACAGACTATGAACACAAAACTGCAAAGTTCTACATGCCTTTTTTAAAAATAGTTCTACAAAGTGGTCATACAATACCTTTTTTGTTTATTAACTAAATGTGATGACTCAATGATCACTTTTTTCTTTTCTGAAAGAAGAGCAAGCTAGCAAACATGAGCCATTATTTAATACTATATTACGTGGTGTTTCATATTTGAAACAATTGCTTAATGAATTAGGCAAAAATGTAATGGCAAATGCAATTGTTGATCAGACCCAAAAGCAAGGAGTTACAGTCAAGAAAAGCAATTACTTGTTACATGTACTAGAAGACTTGGGATTTTTTCTGTAAGGTGACAATGCACAAAATCAAATACCTTTATTAACGTATATCACTTAGAACTCAAGAGGCTATAAATGCCACTCTCTCTTGCTTCCTGGGTTCTGGAGCACCACATCTTTCTATGATGTGGAACAAACAGTGTATCATCCATTCTAGGCAAATGGAATTTTGGCTTCTGACAGCTCAGCAGTGAAAATCCACATACAAAGAGGACTTCAAAAGCATGTCCAGCTGTATTTATTGTTTAGGGAAAAAACAACAACATATATAGAGAGAGGTCTCTTTCCAGAAGCATGAATACATGTCCTTTAGATTTAATATTTGCCATAGCATCATTCAGAAAGGAGTCTTGATTTTTTCCACAAGACTCAGAGTTCATTAACTGTGGTTATAACATTCTTATCCTGGAATAAATCCCAAAAGGTGTCTTGTATTAAAGAAAGCATATGCTAGATGACCACCAAATGCTCATATTCAACACATACAAAGCAACTCAGTTATGCTTGAATGGTTACAAGAAAAGGCCTAGCAGACTCCAGGAGCTGATTCCTCCTGCGGTTTAGGTCAAATTGTGCAGGGTTTGAGGGCTAATGCATCCACTTTTAATCATATATAATAAACTGGCTAGGGTTTCATAAATAACATTAAAACGGTTTGGGCACACTAACCAGGAAAAATAATTCAAGAGGTACATTTTCACTATTTTACTAATGCATCGCAATTGACAACTTGTCCCTTGAGAACTTCACTTGTGAAAGGACGTGTTTTCTCAAGCATTTGCACATCATGATCATGTACCACAGCACAACTAAACATTCACTTTTCTAGCATCTTCACATTTGTTATAGCGTGTCGTGATCAAAGTTGTTCATATAAATGGATTTATAGATGTACGTACATTTGTTTTGAAATTGCATAACAGACTTTGGTTTTGAGGTTTTTAAAAAACTATTTTTCCATATTTCCTCAAAGTTGATTTGCTAGAGTTGCCAGTAAAATAACTGGTTCCAGATGTATGATTTCTAGTTGATAAAATTAAATCACTCCAATTCTCTTTTCTGTGGAAATTTCATTGATCTGATCTGTGATCTCTTTCTTTGCCAGAAAGCATTTTTTTCTGAATATTCTTTCTAACTGTTCTCCCACATACACACCCCAATCTGATGAAAGCACAGGCAGAACTTGAAAGAAATATTGACTTTGTAGAAGCACATTTATTTTCATTAAGTCAGTTCTTCCAAAAGGGAATAAAAGTAAGTCACTCCAGGTGCTTGAATCCAAGCTTCTTTCTGGCAGAGCTAAAGTAAAAATTCTTATTCAATTTTAGTAACCTCTGAGGATGGATCATCCCTGAATATTTACATTTCTGGTGTGACTGGGGACGGGCAAAAATTGAAATAGTTAGAGAAAAATAAGTTAAAGCACAGGTGAATTGCTGTCCTAACTTTCAAACCAATTTGTTGGGACTGACAAGTGCTATGAGAGAGCACCACAGACAGTCCTGGGCAGGAGAGGGGAGGACACACAGGAGGAAGTAGACTTTCCCCTCAAGGTGAGAGGTAGTACTGCATTCGCTATTGTTAATGCAACAGGAAAATGCAAGGACAGGAAAATTTAAATTTCTGTGCCCTCCAGCCAAACAAATCTTCCATACAAGGGTAATCTAGTGTTTAAGTCTATAAAGTAGCCAAATAGTTTTGATTCAGTAATTCCACTTTGAAAGTATAGCATATGGGTTATCCAGCAGTTTTTTACCCTCTCCCCAGATCTCATTTCTGCTCTGTTTAGTTATTGTTTCTAGGCATTACTAATTGTCATTCACGGCAAATATAGTCAGCTGCTCATGGATCCAAATCCAAGAATTAGCTGGAGGCTCTTTTTTTTAAGAGAATATCCAGGTTTGTGCCAGAGGACTGTTTTCTCATTCTAGTCCCCTCCTGTCCCTCCCTCTGTCTTGAGATATACAGATAAGCTATGGCAAACAGCAGAGAACTGAGGCACCTGCAAAGTACCAGAGGTTTTCAGACAGTAATACTTAACAGGACTCTAACTGCAGGTACTTCTTCCAGACTATGCATTCACAGGCATTGGGGGCAGCCTGAAGCTGCACCTGATCAAAGCCATACTTGCAAGCCAAAACAAGGAGGAGGCTGACAATATTTTCCTAAGCATGCTGTATGCCTCACTGTCCCCACAAGCAGCAATATCTGGGGGGAAAAAAAAAAAAAAAAGTTTTTAGCAGTCAATGATGCAAACTAGATACACAGGCAAGCTGACAAGTGGGATGAGGGTAACAAGAAGAAAAAACTTGGGGTGATGGTCTCCCCAGTCTTGGCACAAGCTTCAAGTCTCATGAAAGGGAAGGTGCTGTCCCAGCTTGCAGACCTGTTCTTTCTCTTCTCCCCCTGTCAGGTGCAACCATATACAACCCGGATAACCCTACCACAACTCTAGCAACTATGAAAAAGAACCTGATCTGAAAAAAATGAGCTGATCCTAACATTAAATTAGTGCACCCAATGTAATCAAACAAACCAGCTAACCCCAAATACATTGAGAAATTCTGAAGGTCAGGAAGAGAAGTGGAGGGAGTAAGAAAGGTTTATATCCATTAAAACCAGTCAAGGAAGCATGACTGTTTCCCAGAAAGGACAATACATGTGTCAGGCAGAACACCAACAGTTTGACAAATGCGCTAGTACTAAGGGTTGTTTCAGCATATGCCTGCAACAAAGAATATGGAAACTCAATGCCAGGCTTAAAAAGGAAGAAAGAGTTCATCAAGTTTCTGCACAAGACTTAAAGAGACTATTACTGAGGTCAGAACCTTATGCTGTCCCATGTCTCTCCCTCCAAAGACAGACTCTCCTCAGAATCCCTCTTTATATGTTTGTAGCTATACGAAGGTGGGAAGCTAGACTAACTACAGTCCAGATACATTTGAAGTAGAGCTCAATATATTTAGGAAGAGGTTATATGCCTAGAATAGCAACAGCTTCTCTTGTGGACCTGGGAGGTCCTATCCACTGTTATCAGTTTTTATATGAAGGCATCACAACAAAACATGGCTTAAGCAGGTGGTGCCAGCAGCAAAGAAAGGTGTTATATTTTTGTATACAGTAGGTTTTGAGAGATTGCCCCTTCCTTCTTAGCTTAGGTTTGCTTTTCCAATGCAAATCAGTACTGACCTCTACTGCTAGATTATCAGCATATGTACTTACTAGGGAAAGAGCAAGGACTACACAATAACAGAGACGGCATTTTCAGAAGGGTATTCATGCTGCAGAATATGAATTCCTCTACATCTAAAAGTTTGAAGCTCCAAGGATATTTACATTCATCCAAAAGAATGCTTGCCAGGTCGGCATAGAAAATGCCACCATTACACAGACAGGGAATTGAGTTAAAGACTTAGGGAATAGTTTTGGAGTACCTCATCCTCCACAGCCTTTTTGCTAGTTTCCTACCTGGATATCCTTCCCCTACTCCAAGATCACCTTTATAAAGTTGGCCTCTGTCTGCTGTGGAAGACCACACAGAGGACATTTGCTATAAAGGAAAAGAGCAGGCATACAATTAGTTCACGTGGAATATCTAGTGCATTTCCCACACATTTTAACTTACTTTGCAGTAACATCCTCAGGCCACAGGTTTAAGTAGCTTAGCCAAAAGCTAGGCAGGGTCTGAGGACCTGTCCACACAGGGATACTCAGGAAATGAGTCTGAAATTCAACTTTAAAACAGAATGAGCTAAGCAGCATCCTAAGCTAGCACTTTCATTTAGTATTAGAGCCTTAATTCAGCTTAGCCTAATTCTTTCAGTTCTAAAATGGGGATGTTGACACAAGCCTACTTCCAGATCTATTTATCTGAATCAGTTGAAGGCATTAACTGCCTCCAGCTAGTCATCACTGCTTTCCAGATGGAAGTTTCTACCCCACACAACTGTGACAGCAGACTGATTCATGTGAGCAGTCCTGCTTACAGGCAACTATATCAGCTGCAATTTAAAACAGGAGGTTTGCATTCACACAATTTCTCACTGAAAGGGATCAGGAATCACTCACACAAACCACTACTTTTGGGGTAACTTGCAGGGGCAATAACCCCTCTCTGCCATACAGCAGTAGCCAGCCATAGGTTGTAACTTCTTAAATCTGCACAGATGTTTATAGAACAAACATCTACCTACAATCTGGTTGGAGGGAGTATGCAAGTAGGACAGTTGCCTGGGATAACCACTTGACTAACCAAGGCAAAAGTGTAAATCAGTCAGGCAAGGGTGAAAGAGACCCTACTTAAAGGGTAGGGTCCCTGGCAAATGGCAAGGCTGAACTGGTTGACAGGACAGATTTTTCTTAAACTAGATGCTTGATAAGATCTCAATATTCAATCACTGCTACACCACTGCACTTTAAGACCAACAGGATGAAGGTGCTTTTGGCCTCTATGACCTTAATTATGGAGACTAATTTACCCCATGTTGTTTTATAGGTGGTAATAGATTGTAACATGCCAGTCATCTCACAGGTAAAATTGTTTCTCAGACTGTCTGAAAGGAGTGAAATAAGATGTTATAGGAGCTCTATGAATCTCTGACAGATTTTAAGGTAAACAAAGGGAGAGAAAACCTCCTTTACATCCTTATTCCCTTTCTCTACCTTCCCACACCTGTGGTACAGCAAAGCAAAATCCCCCTGGACAGGTCTTGGCAACCCTCTGCTCAATCTGTCTCACGCCTCCCCTGAGATAAATTCAGAGGAGGGATAGAGGGAGGGAGGTTGCTCCATGATGGAGCTTTACACTGTAGAATGGAAACAAACCAAAGTATTTAAATTTAGCATCCTTTCTCTAAACTCAAGCCACTCATTACTATCAGACAGTCTCTGTCAGAGTAAGCCACTGGTGTTCAGAGATAGCATCCTACCTCCACAAAAATTGAGAAATGTTAACTCATTTAGCTGTGTAACACATTTATATTCAATATTAAAAGCCGAAGTACCTCCTCTTTAAATGTTTTTATCCTTGTTCTTCTTTTTCCCCAGTATGCAGAAACTAGTCAGGTGAAATATGATAACCCAAAAATGCAAGACCCCAAAGACAAAGAAAGCAATGCTACAGCTAAGCACTTAATCGCTTAGTGGCACCAAGGTTATAAATTCAGTGTGTTCTCCATTCTACACCCTTGCTGGAGATTATCTCCTACAGATGACATGCAAAAATAAACCCGGCTGGGGAGGGAAAGCAGGTAGCAAGAGGAAAAACAACCTTCTCTCTCTCTCTTTCACACATGCACAGAGAACAATTTGTTCTGCAAAGAAGAGTGTTCTGGACCAAAATTACATATTTCAGCTTTGAAAAGGGGAAATTATTCACGGAAAAATACTACTCAGAATGAAAACAGATAGAAGATTTAGCTACACCACAGATTTTTGCCTTGGTAAGTTGTGAATGGGACATTAGGTCTGTGTATATTAACAGAAAAAAAAAAAAAAAGCTGGGAACCTTCCTCTCCCCTCCTCCCCTTTTTGTATAATTCCTAGGAACATTAAGATCATCTAGACAGAATCTATACATTTCTGCTCTGTTCAGTATAGTAGGAAAACAAAAAGCCCTTTCCTGTTTCTCAACGTCAAAAGGAAATGTGTTTTTAATATAGAAAAATCCATTAGGTACGGGAAAAGGCAAGAGCCTCCTATCAAGCTGCAAACAGTAACGCTTAAGCACAAGGCATTCAGGCGATGGAAATGCATTCAGAGCGTTTAGCACATAGGATTAATCGAATTATAATTTAATCATCTGATCAAACACTAATTAGCATAATCACTTGAGGGGAAAAGCTGCTAGAGGAACAGACGAAAAAACACCTTGGGCACTCAGCACATTTTAATGACGCAAGATCATGCACAGATATTTTTTTTTTCCTTAATAAAACACAGAGATTGAGGATCATAGTGCTGAAGAAGCAATTTAAATATTCCAGTCCTAGATCACATACAACTCTCCAGCATGGAAGACATTGAAGCTGCTTCTGCGAACCATAATTTTTTCAGATTTAAGGAAGAGCTATAGAAGCACAGGACCACTATGCCACCCTGGTTTGCCATATGAAGACTTGAGCACAAGCACACATTTTGGCCCACAGTGTTTCCATTATAATCATCCCTCACTGTTTCTCCTAGAGTCTCCCACATGAATGTTGAACTGTAGATTGCTTAGATGACCTTCAGGGATACAGCAAAGTATTAGCATCCTTTTACAAAATGTGTTTGAAGTAATTAGTCTAAATCAGCTGGGGTTTTTGGCTCAGGGCAGGTGAGAATGGGAAAACAAGAGATATTAAGGGGGCCTTTCTGTGTAATATTGTCTGGCTTTCCCAGTAAAATCATGCCACTTTCAGAAGTGGAAATCTAGAGAGACCAGAAAAATCACTCCTGATGTTTACCCACACAATGAAATAACACTTGTGTCTGGAGAGTGGGCAGGAAGACATATAAGGTCAAAAGGAAGCCTGCAATACTGTATGGGAAGAAGGAAGGGGAGAAGCAGGGGAGTTGGGGGGGGTGGCGAGATAATCTTATAAGGTGTCTTTTATTCGAATTTTACACTGCAATTTAATTTAATTATTCTTAGTAAGTGTTTAGCTTTTCAGACAGATAATTCTTCTGGACACTAAAAACATTTAAATGTCATAAACTGCAAAATCTATAGGTTGGACTTGGCAAAAGTTTCCTACAATGTTATGTAAGGAAGGAAAATGATGAGCTACTTCCGTACATTTTAAAGACACCGTATCATACAGGCTCAACTGTGAGCAAAATTAAATTGATCATATCCCTCTTGCAGAGCTATTACTAATAATCCTTTTGGCTTCTCAGAATGATTGTACATTAATAAAATAAGGTAACCAGTTACAGCACAGGGCCAGTTTACTCCAGGATTTCTCCATACTAGGCACCCTGTGGTATGCGATCTGTATGCGCAGTCTGGAAACTCCCGTGAGTGTAGCACGCAATTCTCCACTGCACATCGCAAGAAAAAAAAAAAAAAATAAATTCTACAAAAGACCCGAGCAGCAAACAGTGTGTCACTTCAAAGCACTGTCACACTTTTAATAAGTAAAGTGGCTGAGATAAACTAATAGGCAATAAATTAGTTTCTTACTGCCATAAAGGTAGAACCACCATACTGCATGCATTCCTGGCTCAAAGAGCAAGATCATACACCAGCATACACAGAGTCCATTTAATTAAAAAGTAAAATTAATTTCACTTAGAAGTTTAAAAGTTATGTTTTTTAAAATATCTTGCTTGTTTAAAATGTCTAGTTTTACATTCTTGCTTGTTTCTTTCCAAGCAAGAATTCAAAAGCAAAGCCAGGAGATTTTGTATCACCTCACAAAAACTAAAATATGGCAAAGTAAGAGAGGAGCAACATATAGCTGGTAACGCTACTTGAGACTGCACCATGGTCAGAGATAGGCTGGAACACAAGACAGCAACCACTATCTTCCCAAACCCATCCCTAAATACCTCTTCTCTTCCGCCCCTCTGAGAGGGCAGCAGTCGTGAACCAAATAGCAGCATCTCCCACTGATACCAGAAACGCAGCTCCCCGTATCTTCCACTTTCTAACCTCAGCAGCCTACCAGCACTGTGTCATGTCCTAATGCCTTTATTTTCCACTTGCTAGCTATTTAATATGTTCTACTTATTTTAAATAAAATTATCTGAGCACAAGGCCAAATGCACATGCCTTAACAAATGCCAGAGCTAAGGTGCTTGATGAACCTTAATCCCCTGCTCCAACTATTCCAACACGCATCCACACCAGGGACTGAAAGTAGTAGAGACGATGTAGGGAAGAAGAGTAACCGCAGTATGTAGTGGGCAAACAAGGCTGTTACCGTTCAACACGGCCAAGATAGAAACATTATGTACTCATCCAAAAAGTTCTCAAAACTTCTTGAAATTAAGTAGCAGTTGGACTACTGTTATTTAGCTGGGGAAAATGTTTTTAAAACTCATTAACTCCTTTTGTAATTACTGAAAATCAGCATTCTCGCTTTCTATAGAAATGCATTTTGAGATGTGGTAGGAATACTGTAATTGCTTTTATCCGCTAGGGACTAACTTTTGAATTTAATAAATATGCACTAAACTGCTACAGCTACAGTATTTTCAGACCAGCATTTCTCTTCCCCTGCATTACCTTCACATGCGCCACAAGTTAAGACATTCAAAAAGGCCTCTAGCTCTGTTACTAGTGAAACAAACACAGCTTGAGTGCATGTAGCACTTCAACAGGACAGTCACATCTCTCTGAAGTTGCACTGCTCCTTCTCAAGCATGAATGCACTAGCTAAAGGCAAAAAACAGTGAAGAAGGGAAGGAGTCTGGACCAGATTTTTATTCTAGACCAGGATATTAAAGCTAAAACCTAAACCTTCTTTTGTTCCCCAAGGAAAGAAAAAAAAAAAAAAATAAGAAAATGAAATCCACATTCCCTAGTCTAGGCTGTGTTCACACCACTTCTGTACAGCCTTCCTCAGAACTCACTAAGCAAGCAGCTCTCCAATTTTTTGTAGAGACAAAGAGCTGCTCTCTGATGGGACAGCAACCTGGTGTGTTGGAGACATCCCCCTCTACCAAGCAGTGCTTTCAGGTGACTGCATCCAGAGAGGACCCCAGAAGCAAGGCTGGGTGTTCGGGCACATGTGCTGAGCAGCCCCATTGCACCAAACCTGCCAGTTCCACCTTCCAACAGCTGAACAGCAAATCATGACTGCCAGTGCTTCTCTGAGCCTGACAGCTAAGCCTCCTTTTCTGAGGAGTAATTATCTCCCTCCTGCCCAATAAAGGAGCTTGGCTGCATCCTTCTTCACTCAGATACGTGACTCACTGTTGTGCTGGTTCACCATCATCATTTATGCTGCCATCAGCTGCCTGATCACACAGGCCAATGTTGAACTCAGCAACATCTCCTCAGAAGTCTTCTTTCAGACAGTTCTGCCTTAAGTTTCTGTGGGCCCAACTCCTCCACTGCCCACTGTGGTGCCAGCATCGCCTGCTGGGCACAACAGACAGAGATGGCTCCCTCAGTGGCCCTTCACATGGAAGGACACCACCAAGAGAGCTCAGGAAGCTACAACCAGCCCCAACAGAAGCCACACCCAACAAGAAGCTCTTCTGACTGATCATCTCCTGGTTGATGTAGTCCCGGCCTCGCCCACCACCCCAACCATGACCACCTGGGTGAGGGCAGAGCCACAGAGACACAGGTGGGCCAGGTTTCGTCTCTGGAACATGAAGCCAATAGGAAAAACAAAACATTCTGCTAGGTTGTGGCTCATTCACAGGTCAACTCCAGCTTGGGGCCCGCAGGTCCAGCCCCAGCATTTCACTTGCACATCCTACCATACAGCTGCACTGACATTTGTAGGATTTCTTTCCACCCTTGATCCCCCTCCTCATCCCCGAAATCCATTTGTTGCCTCAGGGGAAAAGCTTCTAAGAACAGAAGAAATACTACCAAAATGAATATAAATTAGGGTATGAATAAGGTGGAGAGAGCAGGGGTTGTAGGACTCAAATTAAGCCTGTGTCACAGATGAAATAGCATAAGCAGAAACAAGTGAAAGAAATATTTGAATACAGGTAAATGAAGGACAAGGGCAGTTGGGAGTTTGAGCTCCCCCTCGCTAAGCACAGAAGGATCCATGCAGAGCACCAGCTTCCTCCCTGGCACAGGCCAGCAGCCAAGATGGAGTCTCAAAGCCACATGCTGTTTTGTTCCTCACCTACAGCTTCTGCTCACAAGGAGACAGGCTCAGCTTTGCCTTATCCACTGCAAACTAAAGCTGAGACTTTAGAGCTTCCTACGATAATCTATACAGCTCAGACTAGGCCTTCAGAGAGTGCTCTCCTGCTGTCCCCCAGGACTTCACGCTCTTTGAGTGCTCTTCCTCTCCTTATCATAACTTGCAATGCTGTCCGGACACCCATGTAGTTCCGAGCTCACCCTTTTTCCTCTTTACCCTCACCGCTAAAAATCCTGTTCATAATCCCTTCCCTCCCTCTCCTCTAACCATCTACTTTGTATTTTTAACATAGGTATTTACAAAAATCTGAGAATGAAAAGTTCCAGTCACAGCTGACATGACAAAGGACATGGCAAGCATCACCCATCACTTAAGTCTCATAGTGAGAGGAACCTTACTTTTTGTGCTTCTCCTACTTTCCCTTGCAATGATAAAAAAGTGGTTTCTAGAATCCCTACACAACAGGACTGTGGAAAAGGTTGTCGTGGTGGAAGAGAAACCTTCAGGTCACACAACAAAATCTAGGAAGAGAGGTACAAAAGGAAAGCTTCCTAAATATATATAGCTAAAAGCATGAAGTAGTATAATGCAGATTATTACTCTAAACATTTGGGAATCACTTTACTGTGCCAAAACCCCTCTACATGAAATATCTACAGATACATCTAGGGAACATGTACTTCAGTGACACTGTCCCAGATTACTTCCTTCATATCACAACATAGCAAATGCCTCGCTTAATGCTTTACAACTGCAGTTTAAACCCAAAATGTGGCTGGCCTGTCTAGAAGTAGTATGTGAACTGGCTTTTAAACCGCCCCACAGAAAAGCCACCTAATAGGAGGAAAAGACTCAGCTGGAGAGTATGCAGTATCTTCTGGATAGTGAAATACAGGAGGCCTTTTCTGTTTAAACTGAGATCCACCTAAAACTTCGTTTGCTTGAGTAGTATCTTCACCAAGATCACATTCCAGGGACATCAGAATCTGCTTTTCATAACAAAAAGGACTTTGACAAGGACTTCCTCTGTCCTTAGCTCAAGCCAGAAGAGATCTAACAGCATATCACATGCTCATCTCCTAGTTTTCAAGAGACTGACTTTATGCATTCACAGTATTTTCCTAAGTCAGGGCCAAAACTCTAAATAACATTCCCATTGAAAACTGCAAAGACTTAAGAAGGTAATACTGTAATACAAAAAAACCAAACAAACAAAACCAACCAACACACAATGATTTCTATAGAAAAAAAAAATCATGAAAGAGAATTTAGCAAAAGCCAGGTGGCAACCACCTAACATTTCGGTGCACTTGGATCCTGCCATGTGATTTTTGCAGTCCAGTACATACTGCAACAGCAACATAGGGGTTCCTTCAAGTCTTCACATTTCAGCATCCCATCTAGCCTTCTGTGTCATCTCAAACAAGAGCCACATGACTTACATTTGGTATTTGAACTCCATACTAACTACTAAACCTCCAGGAAACTTTACTTAACAAAAACTTATTATCACAGAGATGCTTCCAAAGGAACAGACTAGAAAGCAAACACTTCCACCAAGTCCCTTAATTCTGTAGTACCTATAAACTGAGGCCATGGAGGGCTGTCACTCTAAAATGCTGAGAGACAAACATCCTTAGTGTGCAGGCTTAACAGAAGCCACTCAGTTGCAAAATCACATGGTAGGATTTCATGCCAACTGATATTTGTATAGACAGGGCAACCCTACAATCTTATCTATAGAATCACTGTGAGTAGATTATGTAGAATAGGCAACTATTCACAGCTACAGTGCAATGTGATTATATTCTAGTTGTATTGAAAGATCCGCAGTCCTTCCAAGAATCATGTTTCTGATATTCTTAAAACATTGGAGGGCTCCCCAGAATTTACTCAAAAAAAAAAACCTTTTGTTAACAGAAAGTTACTAAGAATATTCTTTAGCCTAGTACAAACATAAATCTTAAGCCATAAATCTTCTGCATGGGATTATAATGTAATTAATTGGAAGAAAATAGCATCGGTATACTTGGACAGCAAAGCAAGTGCCAGATTTTCCATACACAGAAGCTTTTAAGCAATTACATGCTATATAGATTTATTTATATACGGATGCATATATCTAGCTTTATATACGTATTAAAAAAATCTTGGAACTGTATCCCTGACATACTAGATTAAGAGCCACATGAGAAGATGGTTGGTCTTCAGCTCACATGGTGGCATGCATGTAGAGGCTTTGGATGTTAACCTGGCAAAAAAAAAATTCTCAGGTAGTCCTTGTATGTGCCTTTATATCTGCCACATTGCCATGTGGCAGAGTGGTATTTTCAGATGTGCCCCATAGGTCATGCTCCTGTGCTTGTGCAGGGTCCGTCCTTCTGGAAGCTTCGGTAGAGGCACATCAGTGATTCAGCTCGGGTCACCAGGCTGCTCTCTGCCTCAATTACTAGGAAGCTCCAGGGAGGTCGGTGTTTAGTATGGAGGTGACTCTCTTTCTCAAAGCCTTTGCATTTAAAAATGGCTTTCTATAAATAGGATTGCTGGCTCACTCTTAAATCTTACTCCCTGCCTTCTAAGTAAAAATAGCTTAAATAGGGATGCTGGGAAGACTTGTTAATCTCTGTCATCCTGTCTGTCCATCCATTTGCCTTTCTTTCTTTCCTCAGTATGTATCATAACATTTGTTGCCCATTCCACTGTGAAAGGTATGTACTGATACACTCTAGTTTCTCTTCTTCTTCTGATGAGTAATCCGATGCTCTAATGAAAAAAAATACTTATGAGGTAACAAGAATTTTTTAGTGAATGGCAGTAGAAAAAGAAAAGCAACAGCAAGAAAAGCCCACAGTGCTAACGAGTACCTGAGGAATCTGTGGCTTGTTCTTAAAGAGGTTCTCTTCAGTGCTCAGAAATATTGTGCTCTGAAAGGCTCTTAGGAAATACCTCCCATTTTATGTTACTTCATTTTTTAAAATACCAATTATTTGATGAAATGCTTTTAAGAGGCAAGGAGGTGAAGACTGAGAAGATAGGGTTTCTTTTGAAGAATAATAATCTGAAATCTTAATTTCATAACAGGTTAAAGGAAAAGGTAGTGTTGATTAAAAAGGATTGTGAAATGTCTCAAACTATATTGTGAAACAAGTAATTTAACTGCATACACCTACGTGTTCACCTTCAAATAGTTAAGTATTCTGATCTACAAACCTGTATTGCTTAAATTGATTTTTTTAGTACTTTTATAGTTTCAATGACTCGAAAGAAAAAAACATTTTGAAAAAATCAAATAACTGTACCTTACAATAATTAAGTTGAATATAATGTTTTTTCTCCCTTCTCCAGATTTTCAAATGAAAGCTGGAATTATGAAGCTTCCCACTTGAAATCTGAAAGAGCCTTAGGCTGAGAGATTGATAAATGGCATACTCCAACAAAAATCAAAGGCTAAATGAGTGGTATGTTCAAACAGGTCTTGATCCTAGCTCCAATTATTTTGCTCCTCAATCCACTACCCTCAACTTCACCTCCCCCCCAAGATGTTTAATTTCATTGCTTTTTGCTATTTTTGTTACTTCAATGTTTATTAAATAGGTAAAGGTCATTATTTCCCCATCACAAACAAGGCGCGCACCTGAGAGTGCAGCATATTTGCTAAGACTCTCATCCAGGCAAAGACACAAAAAGTTGAGGTCCAACCTGAGCCCAGCTGCTTCTGTAACCAGAACCTTGCACAGCTCATGAGCTGGAGGAACTTTCTGGATGAGCTACTGAAAGCCCACAAGGTTTTCCCAGATAATTCAATTTATCAGTATATTGCATGACAAGAGTTTACTCAAGAAGAAAAAATTAAAGCCAACTTCTAAACTTTTCTGGATGCAGCAGCACTGAAGAGATGCATCTGAAATCACAGTGCAGAGCTTTAAGCTATTTAACAGGCTTTATGGTTGGGGTTTTTTTAATCATTCATGGAAAACAACTTCACTTTAAACCGGTACCAAATCTATCTTCATTGTCACCCGTGTCTGCTATTCAGTGGAAAGCAGATGCAGCGTCCACTGGTTGAAAAATTCAGTGACTATCAATAGAAAAATGCAGATAAAATGCCTCCTTTGGGCACCGTCTTTTCCCAGGGTTTTATCAGAAGCGCTGCCAGACTCGCGTGGTTTGCTGCCCACTAGTGTCGTGTGGCACCGGCTCCCCACCGTCGCGCCGGCAGCACGGCACCGCACAGCACACTGCCCACTCTGGAGCCAGAAAACCACTGCCGGAGAGCCTCAAAGCCTGGGCATCAGTACACCACGAGCTAAGGAGCTTCTTTTGAAATGGAAATAGATATTGCTAATGTGCTGACTGCCTCGCTAGAATGGGTTTTCTCTATTTGGCATTTGGTGATTAATTAATAGCCATTCAGAGCCGGAGTAACACTGGATTAAAAACACTGTCAGCTGTACTGTGCCATCCACAAACATATACCAAGCTAAATGCTTTCTGCACATGCATTAAAACTTCCCAAGGTAAGGATTTGGTCATACAATTCCACGCAAGCTACACACATATTACATTACATCTCAGCAAAGAGGGGCAATTTGCTCTTTCCCTTAAATGTTTCATCCTCAACACTGAGTCACCATTTTCCTTGGAAAGTGCCATTAGTATAACTGTCACTTTCACTACTGAATCTCCAACCTCCCCTCTCCTTTCAGTTCAGTGTGCTCCTTCCTAGTTTTCCAATACGCTGCTAAACCCATGTTGATAGATATAAGGCAGGGGAAGGATTTAAACAGAAAATAATTTTTGATGGAGATTTGTATTTAGTGTTATCTGTACTGTATTGGGTGCCTCCTAATGCTTCACTGATTTCTGTAGAACATCTATGGACAACAGGCATATAAGAAATGTAGCCAGAGAGCAGCCTGTAAATGGGTTCAGCATACCTACAGCAGAGACTAAATGATACCAAAAGATACTCTTTTCTGAAAACAGCATCCTTATTCTGAACTAACTTTGTAACAGTAATTACAATAAAGAGCCAGCATTTTGAAGAAGGCCTTTCTTCCCTCTCAGCCTTCCCTAGCTTCTCCTTTCTCCTCCACCTGCAATTAGTGAAATATCCCCTTACTAATTAAGGCCAGGTTCCAGTGGACTTTCACTGTTTGCTTTACATGCTTGCTTCTGGAATACTTCAGTATACTAACATGGAAGGTAGTACAGACATAGTAACCCTGAAGGTAACTCAAAGCATTGCTCAGGATTGTAACTGCATGACTCAGACTTTCAAAGTGGAGAATTTAGCTGCATAGCTCCCACTGATGTCTATATCATCCCACACACTTACTAAGGCTGCAATGCATTTATGGTTAATAATTACCTGTATTTTGAAGAAACTCAGAGCAATGAGAGTTGAAAGCCTTTACAAAAACTTAAAACTTTAACCAGGTATTTAGGAAGGTTTTGTTTCAGGCTTCAGAAATACTAATTGGATGTAACAGCATGTCAGTATTTTATGATCCCCAGAAGGATGATATTTCACAAACATAAAGCCTACCCAGTGACACTGCTCATATCTAATTTGACAAAATGTGTTTGTGCTGAGTGACTGTAGGGAAATATGGGGCCCAACCCCGCTATTGTTTTTCAGGTGGTTTCCATTGTCTTCAACAGAAACGTAGCCCAAGATGACAAATACAGGGTTAAACCCATAAAGTGTAGCTTATTTTTTAAGCTATTTCTCTTCTCAAAAAGGAAAAAAAAAAA
>VZZY01000765.1:139136-149796 GCA_013400335.1 Eurystomus gularis
CCCTCTCCCGCAGCTCGAACCGCAGCGACCCCGCCGACAGCCCCCCCGGCCTCCCAGCGCGGCGGAGGGGAGGGGAGGGCAGCCCCAGCCCTCCGCGGTCTTAAAGCACCACAAAGTCCCCGCGGTGGAAAAACCCAAGGCCAATAGAAGAAGGCAGCAGAATATCCTGCCTCTCAATAGTTGGCTGAACTGCGTCCGTTTGGCATCAGCCGAGTTGTATATGACTAATGTGGTGACAAGTCGTGTGGGGGGACTGGAGGAGGGGGCCCTTCTGGAAGGTCACAGCCCAGACAGGTGATTGCATCGAATAATTGACTAGGATTCTACACGAAACTGGAAGAAAAAATAATATATATATCTACATTCCCAATGCTTACACAGCTCCAGCTACTATTTGGCCTTTCATGTGTTTCTTTCCTAGTGGTAACAATTTTTTTTTTGCCTGTAGCGAAAGAGTAAATTACAATCTCTATAACTAAAAGCAACTTCTGCATCCATTCTTTCTTCACATCTATGATGTGAAGGTTGGTCTAAAAAGGAAAGAAAAAAAAAAGAAAAGAAAAAAGGAAAAAATATTCAATGAAGACAGCTAAAAAAAAAATCAATATTGTGAAATACATAACAGCATTAGGGCAACTCTGAATTTAAGCTGTAAGATGAAAAGCAAACACAACAAAGCAATAAGGAATCTCAACCCGCAGAATCCCCAGTGTGTTACCAAACAGGATCACTTCACATTTGGGTGTCTTCACCAGACAATATATTTCTTTTTAAATTGCTTTATAGCACCAGACATTGCCATGCTGCCAACACTCAATCTTGTGCACTGTAATGACAACTGAGAAAGGATGTCCCCCCAAAAGACAGTGGGATGCATATGTGCATAAAGCTTGGTAACACAGCTGGACAGGGAAGAATATCTGTCTGAAGATGTTTCTAAAGCCATACAGAACAGACCAAAATGCACTCCTGAAGCATTGCATAAGGCCTTTCAATCTAATTCTTGAGAAAACCAAAGTCACAACTGAAGCACAGTGAAAGCCATCATGCAAGCATTTAGGTCCCTGCATCCTGTTTTGGGTGGGATATCAGCCAGGAGAGACTGAAGGCCTGAAGTAGGAGAGATGAGGCCAGCATTGGGCAGGGACTAGCTGTTCATGGTTGCCCTCAAGAAAAAGATGTAGGTAACCAGGGAAGCTGTTTGGTGGAAAATAGCATCTGATGCCGTTAAAGAAAAATTAAAGAGAGAAATACAAATGTCTTGAGGGAGACCAAAAAAAAAAAAAAAAAAGTAGTTTGCTTTTATTTGGAATTAGGTTTCTGTTAACAATGACAATACTTTAATCTCTTTGATTAGAAAACAGCTAGCAAATAGCTGAAATGTGTAAGTATTCATTTGAGAGCATTTTGGAGAAGTTCATGACAGATTTGTTCAGGCAGCTCTTTCACAATTGCTTTGCTTCCCATTTTGAAGCCTAAAACATGTTTGGGGCTTAAGAGATACCACATAGATTAACTATACCACACAGAATAACTATACCATCTTCTTACACCTTTCTACTTTCTTTACGCGTCTGCATAACTCTGGTAGCCCTTGACGAATTTGAGTTTCATTTAAAGCAGTTTCAAGCAAGTTATTTTACATTTCAGTATACTTAAAACAGCAACAACAGCTGCAGACTAAAAGAGTAAGTCTTTAATTTGTTCTTCTGTGGCACTGAAAGGCAAGGAACCAACTTTCAGTGGGTATATAACCTTTTTTAGCAACAGCCAGCCAACTAGGCAGCATAATCATAATCCTGAGCTAGATTTAAGGGAGGGGAAGGCAGGATACAGTTTTGCATGAAAGTAGGATTCACTGCTTCTGCTACTCAGGGAATAACTTGACTGAAACCTAAATTAAACAATCTGTTAAAGTAGAGGGGAAAAAAGACTATATGATAACTTCCACACAGAGTACATGAAATCAATCAAAATGCTACTTTTCAAGTTTGAAGAATCAAGCATGACCAGGCTTCAGCTGCAATCAAGGCTAGTTAAGCCCATCTAACCAAGGAGAATCCCCTTTTATACTTTTTTGTTTGTTTTATTAAAATAGAATATTCCAGATTAAGTGGCTGAAAATTATTTAATTCTTCCTAAAACAAATTCAATCATTGTCCAGTGAGATATTTCAGTTAGAGTTGGCACATAATTATATCTTCTTTGGAAAAAAAAATCCCATGCAACTATTACTGTAACTGTGATTAAGGATCAAAAATCTCAAAACAGGCTTAAATTATTAAACTGGGTTTAGATCTTGTACTGATTGACTGTATCAAGTTGATCATACTTACTTTCTGCAGCTATCATAAACTTTATGAGGAAGATCTCTTGAAGTTAACAGAGATAGGCCAATGGTCCACCTCAGGTGATAATCACCATAAACGTAGCTCAGACTCTTAGCATTTCAGATTACATCATACTGCAGGAAGCACAAGGAGAAGACTTCTGTATTAGTACCTCACTGAAACCCCAGTGCAACTGAGCCATCTAATTCCAATGGAGCATCCAGAACATCAATATGCTTTCTGGCAGTTCTGGCCACACACATTCTAGTTGTCCCCTGAGCCACCAGCAGGAAGTACATACAGAAATACCACTAGCATGATCAGTCTGACAACAGTTCACCCAGCCACCGGCTTCAGTTGGGCTCACATGGAAAGGGTTAAATGGCCAGGTCTGCAAACCAGTTTCACAATGCATGTACATCATATTCTCATATTAAGTGAGCAAACACACAAGAAATGACCACAGCAGAACAAGACATCCAATAAAAGATGGAGGCAAAGCTCCTTTTTGAAAATTAAGTATGTTACAATAATCCAACTGGCTGAATATTTCACATTCCCATATTGGAAGATTGTGTATCTGGTCTATAACTTCTGTAACCAGTCTTGCAGGAAAATTCCTTTTTTAAAAAGAAAAAGATAAAATTGCCTGTCTACAATAAGTCTGCATTGATTTGGACTTTAAAAAACAAAGGAATCTTCCAAGGGGAGACTGGGCTGGGAGTAGCAGCAGTAATTGGTTCTATTCATGGATGGTTTCATAGGCTTTGGGCTTTGGGGAACTCAGTTAAATATCTGCCATTGAAGCATTCAACTATTCAAACAGAGCCCTTCATTGTCATTCAGGATGCAAAAATCTCATTTGCAATTTCAACTTTGAAAATGGTTTTAAAAGTACCTGAGGGAAGAAAGAATGGGAGGGAAGCAGAGAGGAAGTGAAGAGAAAGCATGGTGAGAGAGGAAGTTCTCAACACTCAGAAGACCTGGGGAAAAAAAAAGTAAAAAATGAATATGCGTGAAACCTGAATCTAAATGACTGACCAGCTGAGTTTCTGGAAGAGATGATACCTTGGCTCAGTCATTCCTCAGTTTCTAAATCATTCTGTGTCTCTTCATTATTGAACTCTTTCCCTGACTGTAGCCTCAATGATGACTATGTTCTTTCAGTGTATTTGAACAAAAAATGTCGGTTATTTGTTTGTAGACTGGGTAAAGATAGCTGCTAGGGGCTATCAACTAAGTAAAGTAACTTCAGTTGTAAATTTAGTTATGATTTTCATTTGAATAAGATTTAACAATATTTTCACTTCTATTAAGAGGGGAGTTGTAGTCCCAGTTAGCTTAAAAAAAAAAAAAACACAACCAAAAAAACCCCAGAAGCATACCACCCTGAGATAGTAATGTTAAAGAAACAAAGCCTGGAACATTTCAGTAAGCCATTATTTTTCCCCTTTTTAATGAAAATTTGCAAAGAGGCATCATCCAAAAGATCTGTGAATATTTGGCTGAAATAAATACCAGTCCAAAGCATTCAGATCTATATCTTCTGAATCAAATATTTTCAATCTTCTTCCTGATTCAACTCTGTTTTAAAGTTGACGAGTACAAGTCTGGACAACTCTTCCCCAGATTTTCAGGTAAACTAAAGCTTTGTCACTGTACCCATAATAAAGGAAGATAAACTCAAAGAGTGATAAAGGGACCAGGGGTTAAGAATGGAAGAGGAGCAGAAGTGGGAAAGCTTTCCAGTAGTTTCCATCAGTCTGGAAACAGGAGAATCAAAAGCCTTGTGAGAACAGGTTTTCCTCACAAGACTTCATGCCTGATTTCATACTGGAAAGATTCAGATAAATGTTGAATGCTTGTCAAAACCAATCTCTAAACCTTCTGATATTCACTGGCTACCAAGCTTAATGCTTATATCTATAAGCTTGCAGTCAGACATTTTTATCAGAGCAAGCTGCAAAAATTAAATATTTTCCATGATACACTTAAGAATTTAAAAGCAATTTCTAGTTCTATAACTACCATTATGAAGATACAAGTTGAAACGCTCTGTTTATTACTACGAAGCTGGGAATACTCAAGATGGACAAACAAAATCTAAACATCTGCATGCAATTACTTGTAAAAGCATCTATACTATAGATAACTATCCTATCCACCCCTAAAATACAAGGGAATAAGTACAATTTGCTTCCTATACTTCATCTGAAGCCATTGACTACTCCAAGCTGATAATGTGCAAGTATATTGTTATCTGGCAAAAAATGTGCTCTCTCGCATGACCTGTCCTTACAGTATACACACAATTAACCACTCAGTCTTTATATGCTCATGAATTAAAGCAGCAGCTTTCAAAACAGTGTAGATGGCTTAATACTAAGCTTGAAAGCATAAAATGGGGATCTTTTTTTCCCCCTGCCTGAAGTTACCCTTTTCTTCTGCAGCTCATTCCTGGGGTTCCAGTAACATCTGGGAGACATGAACGAGCAAACTTACCCCATCAGGTCATTCTGTGAGCACAGAATTGGTGGAAAAAATAATTTTATCTGGATATTTGGTCAGAAGACTGAAGACCCAAGTGGATTCTCAGTTGTCTGTTACACTCGCCTGTGCTTTCAAGAACTTGGAATGGGATTAGTCTCTCTTTCCTCTGCCTAGGTAAACGTTTATACACTTACACATAAAAGCAATTATTTAACTATGTTCTACTTGCACCCACCTAACAAACTGAAACTGGCCAGCAGGTTCAAATGTTATTAGAGAGAAGGAGTAGAGAAGCTGGCAAAGACATTTCTTAGAAAACCATGCTAGAGTAAGGCATGGAAAAATCCAGTCTGTGGGAAGGCTTTTAAAATCTTGCGTATGATTCATGTTTTCTTGAGAGAATACCAGATTTTTCTATTTAAAACAACATCATCAAAACATAGGACAGTGACTTTTTTTTTTTGTGCCATAGACTTCTTTTTACATTGCACCTTGCAAGTTTAAAGAACTAGTAGTCAACTAAAGGAAAAATATTCCTGTTCAGAGAGGAGAAGCCAGGAGAAATATTTTTTTTAATTTTCACTTCCTCATATAGACATGTTTGTTCCTACCATAGAAAAGACTGGGGGGGGGGCTGGGGGGGCTAGGGCGTGTAAAATAGCTAAAGATGAAGGCTGGAAACACAGCATAAAAAATATCAGACAACCATCTTGGGTGAAAATCTGGGCTTGCAGAAGGGCACAAAGGCTTCTCTTGGTGCTAATTGGTTCTCATAAGAGAAAGCAGTATAACATGACATACAAGCATTACGGCACTAAAGATATCCATTTAAAAGTCTCAAAATAAAGAGGAATGAAACCCATTTGTGTGTCTGATGTATGTATAAAGACAAGACATTAAAGACTACAGCATTAAATGATTTTAATGCCAAGATATGATGGAATGAATTACATATATTGAAATCATAGTCATAGCTATGCCACACAGTACATATCATAATGTTGTAGCATGAAAAGGATGAGTCAAGAGCACTATTTCATTTCTAAATCTGACTTTCTATTATTTGGATTAGGAGTCAGAGCCTTTTAACAAGAGATCTAGGACTACTCTGGGTTTGAATATGGGCACGTGTATATACACATAGCTGCTTCTTATTAAAAAGAAATGGTGGGAAAAAAAAGGAAATTTGAAGGAATATCACAGTTTCAACAAGGTGTTCTTTGAAAAATGAACGATGGTTTCAAAGCTCTGCAGACCTCTCTTTAATAATTCTTACAACGCAATCCATTAAGTACTGTAATTATGTGGGAAGAAGGCTATCCTTGGTCCTGAGCCAAATTCTGCTCACTATTACCTGCCCAGGACGCCAGTGGCTTAAACAGAATAGCAACCACATAAACAAAAGAAGCATTGAGCTATTGGGAGCCAATACCCCCCTGACTGCAGTCAATACACAGAAGGCACCAGGAAGAGCAGAGCTTGCCATGCCTCACTTTGCATTCTCATCTTCCTCACGTGGCACTCGCCTGCTTCCCAGCACTGATGAAGAGGCAGTATCTCTGCTTGCAGATTGCTGGGAGCACACGCAAGCACAGCTCTTTCTAACCCCGGTGCAAAGGAGAGGGCCAGGGGAGCAGCAGAACTGCAGAGCATCGGTGGAGCAAGGAGGCAGGGTTGCCAAGCAACAGCCTACCGCAGGTTGGGGAGGGGGGAGGCAGGGCGTTAAAATGGGGAAAGGAAACTGATAAAAATTGCATTTGATCATGCAGGGCAACGGTAGCCCTTCCATCTGATATTCTCCCTGCCTCCATTGAGTTATGGGTGTGGGATTCGTGAGAGGTTTCGGCCACATGAGTTTCTTGCATCATGAGCTCCAGCCAGATCCTCAAGGAGGTTGCAACAGGAAGAACCGTAAGGAATACTTTTTTGCCAACTTGTTGTCATGGATAATACAGCAAGAACAACAGCAGGCTGTCATAGGTTCTCCAGACAGCCTGGCCCAAGACTCAGGAATACAAAGTAAAACCAGACCTCCCTGATCTACACATCTGCATCAGTGACGTTCCTTCTGGTACACATTTGCCTTAGAAACATGCACAACATATGGGAGATTTTTTTCCTTCATGCCATATAGGCTTTCTATGTGAAAACTGGAACCTCTGTATTATTTCCACATAATGTTCTTGTTTCTACTCTGTGAGGCTATAAACATTTGATGGCATGGCATCAGAGGAGGAGACCTTCACAAAAGCTTTAGGCAAGATGTATTCTGGTGAAGAAAGACCAATTAGGGTAGGGGATGGAGCATACAAAACCAAAAACTCCTGACAGCTCATAAGGCCAGATCTCATACACTGGAAAGACTTCTGTGAAGGCTGACCTCAAGCGTCCTAAACCCCACTCCACAAGAACCTATCTACCACTAAGTCGCCTCCTCATGGTCATGTACCACATTACAGCTTTCACCAAATCTGGCAACTGGTTCCAGTTGCAAAGCCTTGCAGTGCTCTGCCTCTTCCTTGGTCCAACTGGGTGTCTTCAGGTGCAGTCACAAAAATTAATTGTCATCTCCCTCTTTTGTTAACTCTTTCTTGCCTGGCCACACTTTACCCTCATTATCACAGATCACCAAGAACTGTGTGCTTACACACCACTGTACAAATAATTTTGACTCCATGATGCATTTTCCATAACTTATCATTGCTCATATTTGCAGACAAAGGAAACAGAAAACTATGAAGGAAACTATATTTGCATTTACTTTTGAGTACAGAACACAAATTTTATTAATGCAAGTTGTTCACAGATAAGATTCCTGGCTTTCAAGTCATGAAGTCATCCAGAGAAACACAAGATGTTATAGAGCAGACACTTCTCTCTCTTCCAGCCTGGTATTTAGATCCCCTTCAATAGTCAAAACAGAGTAAGCACATTTAAGAGACGATTTCTCTCATCTTAATGTGGTGTCCAAAGTAGAACAGAAATTGCACCCTAGAAGCCCCTGTTCCTTTCTCTCCATTTATTACGTGAAGAAACTACACTGACTTGCACCATAAATACTTTAAATTAAGCGAGATGAGCAATGTCCATAGCAGCCAACTGTTGCTGAGTTTTTAAATAGCAGCAAGCCCACAGGCAAGATCTGAAGGCAGCTGATGGAAATTTTGTGTTTTGGGGAGAAAATTCTTCTACAAGAGCAGAAAACTATTTGACTAAGTCTGGCAAACAAGTGGAAATTGATATACTGGTTGGAGATGGAAAATTACTCTAGGTACGTCATGGGAGAAGTCTGGTAGGGCAGTGCTATGAAGGACTTCAGCAGTAGAGCAACATGTGACAGAGAAGCAATGGGATATCCTGTCCAGTAAAATGAAAGGCCGGGTAAACACGAGCAACAGCAGTACATTGGACTGGTATCAAAAGAGAAAAATCACAATTGTCATGTCATCGCTGGTGACAACACTTCTGGAGTACTGTGTACCAGTTCTGGGCTCCTCAGGCCAAGAAAGACACAGACACGCTGGAGTGAGTCTAGTGAAGGACCACAAAGATGGTTAAAGGATTGGAGAATCTGATACACTAGGAAAGGCTGAGAATTGGGACTGTTTAGCCTGGAGATGAGAAGACTCAAGGGGGTCTTAATAACGCATAAAAATATCTGATGAGATGGTGTAAAGGAGTGGTAGCCTAACTCTTCTCAGTGGTATCCAGTTAACAGACAAAAGGCAACAGACACAAACAGAAAATAAAAAGCTCCACTTAAACGTAAGATTATATATATATTAATAAAATTTATTTATTTTTACAGTGAGGGTGGTCTAACACTGGCAAAAGTTTCCCACACAGTTTGTGGAGCCTCCATCCTTGGAGGTATTCAAAACCTGTCAGTCCTGAGCCACCAACTGCTGTAGTAGTTGACTATGCGTTGAGCTGTGGGGTTGGTCTAGATCTCTCAAGGTCAACTTCATGGATTCTGTGGCAAAACCACTGACTTCATTCTCCACAGAGAAGCTGATCTGGGTCCAACGTAGACTGGCTCTGTGGTACTTCTTGTGCATTTTCCGTGTGGGTTGTTTTGCGGTTTGATTACTTTTTTTTTTAAGTACAGCCACCTGCCAGAAGTGGTCTCTTCACCATCACCAGCAATTACTTTTAGATAATGGTGGCTCATTTAAAAAGCCTACTTGCACTAACAGTTACCACAGTTAGGTTTTCTGTAAGTGCTTATAAAGTGATTGCTACTAAGCCAACAGTATAAATATCATCTTTTCAAGAGACAAAAGAGGCAAGTAAAAAGAGCTTGCCCCCCTGCCTTACCTGGAAAAGACTGCAGTTTAGTGGAGTGGGAAGTAGGTTGAAAATGCATTTTCTCCACTACTCTGGAATAGGTCTTCCAAAATCACAGACCAAAAAAAATCCCCGCATGCCGCCCTACACCTCGAGATACAGAGGCGGCGTGCAGGCCGCACTCATATGGAGGGGGAGACTTTGGTATTTGACATACGGCATACAATGCCAATGTTTGTTTCCAGGGCAAATAGGAATGCCCATTTTATACATCCTGTTTTATATACAGTTTTCACATCCTTGCTGATTCATCTCTTCCTTAAGCATACTATTTCCTCTCTCCCCACCTTATATTCCTCTCACACAGAATTTCTTCCTGCTTCTGTCACTTCTGTTGCATATATCTGGATCCTGTCTGTTTCTGCTATCTCTTTCTTTGAAATGATATGACCAGCACACAATGGGCTTCAAGCATTTTTTGGCTGAATGCTAAGCTAGAAGTCTTAAAAAGATACATGTGTCTTGCATAACATCTGTCTTTCTTACACAGAAATTTTGAGATAATAACTTCTTACTATTTTAGTCTCCCTGCTTTTGCCTGAGACATGGGTATAAAAAACAAAGTTATGCTTAATTGGTTAAAAGTCAATAAACAGATTAAGAAGATTTTTCTACCAAAATTGGTTTATTAAAAAAAAATAACCCAAAGAAAATGCTAGATGTTGAAGCAAAAAAAAAAAAAAAAAAAAGGTCCTCGAGGACAATGCATGCATCAGTATTCCACATGATATGATATAAAACAAGAATTTGATTTCACTTGATTGAATACTGTGCTGTTTTCCCAATCTACCAGTCCTCATTTCAGTTACTGTTGCAAAGTATTTCAAAGCTGATCCACTGAATTTCACTAACTTCATAGTTGGGTATAAGTTTAAGGCTGATTAAAAAGTTTATTGACATAACATCTCCTTTTTGGAAAAAGATGAATTCAGTATACTTGAAACATTCTGCTGTATAAGTTCAAAATTTTAATACAGTCTCTTGACTAACATATTCAAATTACAGTAACAAAACAATTGTTTGAGATTGGGAAAACCGTAACAGTCTGATTTTTTTTCTATATGAAGTTTAGTGTTACTGTCAGTTTAGAACTGAAGAGAATTATAGCATGTTAACATTTGTCATTAAATTAAATTTCTGTTTTTCAAAGAGTTTTAATTCACATGCCAAGATCTTCATCCAGCACTGTAAGGATAAATTTTTCCAAGTTTTCTTTGCTTTAGATTTTCTTCCAAATACGTTAAAAAAGAAGTCTGATGATCTCACGTTAAGCCCTAACAGATAATTATCACAGACCTCTGCAAATCTCTGCACTTGGAGTTTTCAAAAGTGATCAGCAGCTGTTTCAGGTCATGACTGATGGGAGTTGGCAAAGCTTTGTGGGAAAATGGCAAAATGCCTACATGTATATGTCCAGCTGATGTGTTATAGACTTTTCACATAAATAATAATCAGATTCCTCCAAACAAGCTTTGCAAGAAGGGGGGGGGGGG
>VZZY01000766.1:0-35894 GCA_013400335.1 Eurystomus gularis
TGACCCAAGTGCAGGATCTGGCAGTAAGCCTCATACCGTTGGCCTCAGCCCATTGATCCAGCCTGTCCAGATCCCTCTGTAAAGTCTCACTACCTTTTGAGCAGATTGACATATCTGCCCAACTTTGAGTTGGCTGCAAACTTACTCAGGATGCCCTTGATCCCCTTTAGCTCTCCCTCTCATTCTCAACTTAGTTTCCAGGGACTGTAAGTCCACACTGTATGGCATGACTGAGTTTTTAGGAGTATGATTGAGAGATAACATTGCTCCGCTCTCTCATTTCCTGGCAGTTAATACTTACTAAGGTTACATCCGCCACCAAATACTAAAAGGTATCTTCGAAAAATCAGAACACTTGCTTTCATGGTTAAAAGACACAACTGAGTAAATCTTTATATAATTAACACAGAATCTTTTCAAGATACTGTTATTTTGGAAGGTGTCCAAGGCCTTGCCATGAGTGACCAGCCCTGACTATCTCTTTAATACATCTAATGATGAGATGTGAAATACTGAGGTAAACGTATTCATGGCTTTGAGAATGGTAAATAAAAAGGAAACATGTTAAAGAAACAAATCAGGTTTTAATGTTCTACGAGTAGCTTTTTTTTGTTTACATGCTTTCATAAAAACTTTACTCTTGAAAAACTGTCAAGGGAAATAAGGTGATGTTATAGATGTTGTCAGTAGCTTTTTGTAGTTTGTTTTCTCACAATACTGTAACTGGAGAGGAATCCAAGCTACAGAGTTTCAATATTGTTCCCAACATCACTGCAGTTTGGACTATTTGGCTGAAGAGTTTCATCTGGTGTGGAGATAAGATACATATGAGCATTTGTATCTTTGCAAAACTCCACTGGAAATGTGAGCACAATTGTGTGTATTACCGTCTCAACTGGGATGAGATCCAGTCAGTTTTCTCAGAATTACTTGGGGATGAAATCAGGGAGGCAACCGAAAGATGTCCAAAGACAATTCCCAAAATGATTCTTTCATCAAATTGCTCAAGAAGCAGTTTCAACTAAAACACTTTAAAGGATTTTTTTTCTCTCAACGGAGAACTTGGAAATTCGTTGCTTTCCATTCTAACTTTGATTGAAGTCAGACTTCAAAATCTCCAGAGTAGTACTGTAAGATGAAAAGAAACCTGAAGGAACTGGAAACATTTCCTGGATCATTGAGCCATTGCCCTGACTTCTCAGGCTGTATATCTGATAAACCTATGTGAAATAAAATTTTTATCCTTCACACAGCTCTGCCCAGGAGTTCTGGCTCACTTCTAATAAAATGTGGGCAGGAATTGCAAAAGAGTGATTAATCCTTCCGGTCCCTGCTTGATACCAAAAAGGCTATAAACTGTAAGGAAAACATAAAAAAGAATGAGTAAAAAGGTGAATAGGCTAGTATCATAGTGAGCTATCACCTTTATGCTGTTAGGTTGGATGAGACATGGGTGTTCTGCCTCTGCTGCTGAGAGTATTCTGAATGGTAACGGTTTTGGTCCCTGAGGGATAGAGTAGAGCAGCTGAGACAACATTTAATCCAGCAGATGAAGGTACAGTAAATGCCACAGGCAGTGTTCAATTTTGTGTGTTAGCAGCAAGGGATAGACATTTAAAAAGTGGAGAAATGGCAACCTTGTGTGATGGGATGTGATGGGAAAACATGGCATTTGTCCTGAATTGGCCTCTTATGCAATTAACTACTCTTTCTTTTGCTACTTCTTTGTGATGGAAAAAAATAAATTGACAGTATAGCCATGTTTCCCACAAAATATAACTAAAGGGTACTGTATAACACTTGAAAACATTATATGAAATACATCTATGGAAATCAGACAGAAGTTCATGTTTACTGCTAAGGGCCTAAAGGACATTCCTTCTAAGCCAGAGGGAGGGTTGCAGAATGAGGCTACAAGAATGCTTATCAGTCTTTCACAGTACATTATCAAAACAATCAAGGTTTTACAGAAAAAAGAGCTTATGGGAGAAGATCTCCAACTGCAACATGATAGAGAACACTTACATTTTAGTTTCACTTTGGATTCTTTAGTCCTCTGTTAGCTTTAGGAACTTGAAACACCTGAAATGTCATGATGGTTATAACAAAAAGGAATCCATTTCCTGTGTCCAGATTTGTGCTCTGTCAACAACCCAACCCCCCAGGGGAGGGAAGCAGGCACACAGGCCAGGATAAAGTACAGAGACTTTCCAGACAGGAACTGTCAAGGACTGGAGTACACCTTGGGTATCCTGCCATAGCTGTTTTAACATCAGTCAGTTTTACAGCATCGTGGCCCAGACCCATCATCTATCTGAAAGGGCAGCATCCTACCTACTGGTTTCTTCTGGTGGGGAGTACTATGTTGGATAATGCCCTAGGAGATCAAATTTGAACTGAAATAAAAATAAAACACATATTCCTTGGCAAATGGAGGACATGAGGGTGTTCATATACAGAATGACAGTCCTGTAGAGTCTTCTGTCATCACTGCAGTGATTTAATACAGGCATTCCTTAGATATGATAATATATTAACATTTTCTGCTAATAAACAAGCTTTTCATACATTTTCATGAAACTTTTTGTTTTCTATTGATGGACTGCATGACGCCCTTTTTTAGGGCGTTTCCTGTTTTGATTTTAAAGTATTTACTGAAAGTAAAGTATTTACTGAAATAGGACACTGACAACAAGAGATACAGGTCAGGGATGGGGAAGTTAATACTATGAATGTCAAATACACTGATCTAAAATGTATTGCCTGCACTAAGTGCAAAAAGGTTTTATAGGGGAAGATATTAAATCAACTTTAATAAATTGGGAACAGAAAAGTTTTCAGTGCAAAAGACCACAATTGTATTTTTTTTCTAACTTTATTAGTTGGTATAATATGAGATGTTGCCTCTATCTGCAGAACTTGCTTTGCTTCTATTTTCAAGTCATGAGGGCTACAGTGGTACATGAACTCTACACTTTCAAACTTCTCATCCATTCATTTTTTCCAATCGTAAAGTCTAGTTTTCGCCCTTTCAAAGTCTAGTGGTTATATACTTAACATCTAAATAGTTAAAATCTAAAAAATACTATATCGGTTGTCTATAGCATTCTGTTACTTGATTTTAAGATAAAGCATTGCAAAGATGGCAGATATAAATTACTTTAAAAAT
Organism: Eurystomus gularis; assembly: GCA_013400335.1. Taxonomy (NCBI): domain Eukaryota; kingdom Metazoa; phylum Chordata; class Aves; order Coraciiformes; family Coraciidae; genus Eurystomus; species Eurystomus gularis. The sequence continues at coordinate 3,170 of VZZY01000766.1, forward strand.
AAGTGAAGTTTAGTTATGTTTTCTGTGACATAAAATACCTTTCCTATGACATAAAGCACCTTTTCCTAGGGTAAGGAAAAGATCCACTTAATTTTAGTCACTGTTTTAAAGCCCGTCTCCTAAAAACTACCTTATATGGAAAATCTATCTAGCTGTAACAAAAAATGTTAGGGAGGATTTTCAGGTTGTTTTTAAAAAAAATTTTAATACTAAATCTTTAACTTGAAAATATTTAGAGCCAAATCTTCTTTTTTTTTTCCTGCTTATGCTTATTTTCCTGCATTTTTAAGAGAAAATCAGAATTACAAGTGTTCAAATACATTGTGCATTCTTTCTTAAAGAAGTTGACATGCATTACTTGTTCAAATTAAAGGAAGCGTATTTTTCACTAGAAAGCAAGTTTGGGGATATTCATCAGTGTCATAATTCTGAGTCATTCAGCTCATATAAATAAACTGGGGTTTACTGTTTGGTTTTGTTTTATTTATTAATGTCATGATGTTTCAGTAATACGACTACTGAAGATGCAAACCTTAATGTTTACCCGTCCTTTGAAAAAAATATATCCTCAAAGTATTTTCGAGTACTATCCATATAGGATTAAACATGAATGCATTTGGTACGTGATATCCAAGAAACAACTCTGCAATGTTCTATTTTACTTGCCACTTTTGCACAGTTGTGAACCATTTCCCATTTACTCATTTTTTTGCTGGTTTTTGTTGTATTAACACTTCTCAACAGTTGTACTACATTTTAGCCTTTAGGTGGCAGCATTTGAGAAGAGTTGTAGTTGTGGGCTTGCCACCATCTAGAATGCAAGTCATGGCTGAGAATTATAAATAGGCAGGACCAGACATGTAGGTACTCTGCTCAGTGTGCAAGACACAACAAGGTTTATTTGGAAGCATTTAAAATGTAAAAAATACAGGTAAACATGACCATTTCCTTCTTAACATTTTTGCTCTTATTTATGTTTTTTTTATATAGCAAGATGTGTACATGTACACATGGTATGCATATGCATAGTTTTTGAAATTGCTTTGAATCAAAATGGAAACAGTTGTTCTGATTTACTAAATGTGAAACCCTTTATTACATTCCTACATTCTCTAATTTTTTTTTACTATTTTTTTTCCTAAAAGGCAACTTCTGTCTAGGAAAGAGATGAGAAATAAAGAGTCTTGAGTTTAATTTGCCTGTTAGCCCTTTTTTCTGTTATCTTTCAGTCACTTTAGGATGTCTAAATCTGGATTGTCTGAATGTGATGTGATTGACAGGAGTGTTTTAAAACATAAGAACATTTTTCTCTCTTTTGATTCACTGAAAAATGAATGAACAATGTATATCTGATGTTGGATTGTGTATTCCATAGTTCTACAAGGTTTACTTTTTATTTCTTAAGTGTATTGTATTTCATGGTACTAAGTAATCAAAAAAGGTACATCCTGGGCTTTATGGAGTTTGGGATGTCGATGTGTGCTGGACAGGTATCGTAGGATGGGTAGAGTGAACATCAGTACTGCTACATCTCATTCTACAGATACACTTCACAATAAATATTATAAAGTAATTTTGTGTTCATACATTCATAGGGAAAGGACTCTTGGTCCAGTATTTACACTTTTTCCTACTATCTAACCTAAATCTGACTTGTTCTAAGCTTAAATCCATTAAATTGTTTCTTGTTCAATAATTAGTAAGCATGAAGTCAACAGACCTTTGTCGTCTTTATATAAAGTTTGTGTACTTTTGAGGACAAGTGAGCTAGACTCAACAAACCCAGTCCGTGTTTGTAAATTGTATTAATTCAAGGACCACATAATCACAACACAACTATGCGGTATTCAAATCAATCACATTGAAAACTACATAGCTATGCCACACAGGGATAGTAGAAGAGGACAGTCAGGTCAATTTGTTAAAAAATGAAAGCCAGTATGATAATTTGAGGTAGTATTGTTTCAGTCTGTTCTATTGATATACTTTGACTCAAAAGAAAAAGGACAGAAACAGATTTCATGATCTTTGCCTTACTAATATTTTCTGTCTTTGAGGCTGTGTTACTTTGGGTTGTGTTGAAAGGCTGTCACTAACTGATGAGCTCCTTTATTTGCATCTCAGAAGAGAAATTTTGTGAACATGACAAAATCATATGATTTATACCCCCGAGGTTTGATCTTTTTCCTTTCTCCTAACTCCCATTCTCCATTTTATGTGGGAACCTGCTACTGAAAAAAAAGGGAATTTAAAAGATGAGCATTCAGCTTAGTGTTCTCCTGAGAAACCACGTCAGCATCCTGCAGAAGTTTCATTGCAACAATACTAGAGGTTGCATGGAAAAAAAAGTAAGAAAACAAATAGACAGGTTGCTCACTAGCTGTTGGATGTCTATGCTTGTTACTGCTTTGTAAATTACAGAAATTTAATCTGTCATTCAGATGTCCAGTACTTATACATTCAAGAGAGAAGGAAAAGATTAGAAGAAAAAAACTAATGTCCACTTGAAAGAAATAAGAACTGCATGCAGTGAGATGGGGAAACGGACTCTTGGCTTGTCTTTGTGGGAGTGCAATAGAAAATTCAGAATCGGCTGGAGCTGTGACCTCGAAATAAATTGCTTATTATACTTTGCGGACAAGTCTCACTCAGAGTTAGTGGCTTTAATTATTTCCAGCTTAATTTACTAAGTAAGCTAAAATGAATTAGGGCCACTTCAATTCTAAATGAATAATTTAGTCCACCAATTTAAGTAAAGTGCTTTGGTAGTTATTCATGAGCTATCCCAAGCCTAGCATCTTGACTGTTTAATGGCCAGTGACTTTAGGTAGCAAGAGACACGGTGTCCATGTCCCTTTCATTTCCATGTGCAATCACAAAAGCAATCTAAATTAACTTGAAAAGTTATATCTTCTGAATTATTTTTTTCACCAGTGATTAATATATGATATCTCGGGTATGTACTTAACTAAGTCTATCATGCATTGAGAAACCTGCTACACACAAATTAATAATTAATACAGATTTAAAAGCCAACGTTTTATGCCTCTAAATATAGTACTTCACATTCTCTCTGATTTCATACTTAATATCAGCGTATATTATTACTACAAGGGAACACATAATTATACATTTAGACAGAAAGCTGGGATGATAAGTCAGATGGAATTATGAGAACGAATAGTGAGACAAGAAGGATCAGAGCTGCATACATATCAGAATGACAGTATACAATCTTTTTTACCCCATTGGTCACACTGAAATGCACACATAAGTATATTAATATGCATATTAGATGTTTTCCCTTTAATTTAGATGATGGCAGTTCAGAGGATGAGATTGACATTGATGGCTTCATTGGCATGTAGACTATGCAGTGTCTTGACTTCTTTGGCAGTTTTAAAGACAGAGTAACATGAAGTAAAGGTGAAAAACTCTCCTATGAAGTAGTAAAGGTTGACAAGGAATTTAGCTGCACTGTCTGCATTTCTCTTAATTACTTACATATTTATAACACAGTCAATGAGATCTGACATCACTGGAATGAATGTAGTTATATCGTCAAGGATGATATAGGGCCATGCATAACAGAAAATGTGATTATGGTTATTATTATATCTTATTTTTTATTCTATTTATACAAAGTGTCCTAGAATCTGTTTGTTCAAAGCACAGAATTATTCAAAAGGTTTAAGGAATCTGTCCTGAAAATGTTTGTGTTTATAGGCAAACAGCTGTCCATGAGGACAGGTTTGAGGGAGTAGTTACATAAATAAAGCCATGATTCAGCTGCAGAAGTCTTAAGTATGTTTCTACTGTGATTTCAATAGAAGATGCAGTAATGTGAAAGACATTTCCAGTACATTATTTAAAAATTGCTGATATTTTTTCAAGGCAAGTCAAAGTTCTGCTTATCACCTACACAACTGGCGTGTTGTAGTTTTTGTTAATCTGGCTGTTGGCTTGGCTCACATGGTGGCATGTATGTTTTGAATAGTCTTAAATAATTAGTGTATGGTGTTGGCTGACAGCCGGCTGAACATGAGCCAGCAGTGTGCCCAGGTGGCCAAGAAGGCCAACGTCATCCTGGCCTGTATCAGAAATGGTGTGACCAGCAGGAGTAGGGAGGTGATTGTGCCCCTGTACTCGGCACTCGTGAGACCGCACCTTGAGTACTGTGTCCATTTATGGGTGCCACAGTACAAGAAGGACATTGATATCAGCTTTGATATCAGCTGCATTCTAGCTATTCTAGCTCTACAACAGGACCAGAGACTGGGTTTTCTGGACATGTTACTATACTAATATACCACACCTTGCGTACTTGAGACTGCACCTTGAGTACTGTGTCCAGTTCTGGGCACCACAGTACAAGGACATTGAGGTGCTGGAGTGGGTGCAGAGAAGGGCAGTGAAGCTGGTGAGGCATCTGGAAAGCATGCCTTATGAAGAGTGACTGAGGGAACTGGGGCTCTTCAGTCTGGAGGAGACTGAAAGGAGACCTTATTGCTCTCTACAACTCCCTGAAAGGAGGTTGTAGCAAGGCTGGTATTGGTCTCTTCTCCCATATTACTAATGACAGAATGAGAGGAAATGGCCTCAAGTTGTGTCAGGGGAGGTTTAGATTAGATATTAGGAANTGGTCTAGTGGCTAGAGAGGTGCTAGGATGAAGGTTGGACTTGATAATCCTGGTGGTCCTTTCCAATCATAATGATTCTATGATATTATACACAGCTTATTTGTAATATGGTATATTTGTATTACTGGAAGTAGCCCTGAAAGAACAGAACTTCTGATCTCAAAGTTTCTTCAAAATGTATTGTAATGTTATAAGCATTTTAACTGAAATTATATTTCTGGTTCTTAAAAATTTAAGTCTTGATTCTCATATACTTTTGGAAAGAGGGTTTTTAATTTATTTCCTGATGTCATGTTAGGCATATTCCTCTGTAATACTAAACTAATACTATGGTCATGGAAGAGTAAAAAGTCATTAAGAGTAAAAAAAAATAGATAAAATTTGTCATAGATATGCTATATTTTTATAAAACAGGAACAAAATACATGTAACTCGAACTTAGAAAAAACTGTTTATATCTTTCCCAAATATAAACCCTTGTTTTGTGTGAAGGAGAGAAGTGAGGTAAGCAAATGTATGTAGAAGATCATGAAGAGAAAATCTAAAGAATACAAAAAAATATATCATCTTTGCAAACTGACAGCTTTTCTCCCATGAGATTGCTATTTTTCCTTTTAGTCATCTCAGTATAATGATCTTGACTAAGGCAGGTTGAGACCGGGGAACAGAGAAGAAAGGCTAAAGAGCTAAGGAGTTGTCAACATTATATTCCAACCAGCTGCATTTATTTGTTTTAAATGACCTATGTGGGGAAAGATCACTGCAAATATAAAACAAACTGATTTAATTGCTTTTAGCATTTCAGAATGATCCTGGTTGTCCACCCTTTGTAGCTCCTTGTTTGCTTCAACTTGCTGTTCTCCGTTTTTGTTATCTTACTTTTTTTGCTCTACTTACATAGTGTTTTTAGGTGTCTGTATTTTGAAATAACACAAGAGCAGATTTCTTTGGGACACCGCTCTACATAGCAATAGAGCAGGAAACACTTCACAAATTAAATTCTTCCCATCTAAGGCATGCTTCCATCCCATAGGTTTACTGATGACTGAACATACATGCTTCAGTATGTGTATTTTTTCAGTTACAGAGCAGCTGAGGGTAAAGTTACCTGTAAACTTTCCTGTACTGACTGGTTTTCTATTTCTGCCTATTCTTTATGTACATTACTGTGTCAAAGGTGCAGTATATCACCTCTTTATCATATGAAGGAATTATCTAGATGGACTAAGCAGGACTGTTTGTTATACCTAAAATAAAATAAAACAAAACAAATTTATTTCAGAAGAGAAGAAAGAATCCCCCAAACGTGTGCTGTAGATACAGAATGCATTGATATTAATAGCAACCTAGAGCTATTTAAAATGTATGGGTATATGTCTCTAAGAATTTACAAGAACAATTTCCTGTGACTGAGGTCTGTGTGTTATGTGCTAAACACAAGTGTGGAGCTTTTCTTTACTTTTCTGAAGCCTAATGAAGTTAGATGGGCAAACTGTCAGCTGCTTTCCTTACAAGGAGGTTACAGAAAGCCTTTGTGGAAACAGAACTGACAGACCAAGAAGGAATTCTGGCTTAATGTCTACTGAAGATGTGTCTTAAGTCTTATTTATAGATTGCTAGATGATAATTACGTATTAAAAATATACTGAAAATGCTACTGTTGTTAGTATAACATTTATGGAGTAAGTAGTAACTTCAGACTGAAGTGGATTTCATGGGTTCTAGCATGGGAGACTTTAATTATATGTGCATATGCAGTAAAAATAATACTTTCATACCTTCTTTTTACCTCTTATTGATACTGAACATCTCCTCTCATCCTCTTCTTACATAGTCTAAGTAGTTAGTAAATACGCAATTGTAAATAATGGAATACTACAGCATTGGCACTGATGTTAGAGAAAATATCTGGAACAAATCTGATTAAAAAAATATTTTTTTTTTCTTCATACTTTTCCTACTTTACCAACCAAGTTTTGATAAGCCAAAGTGTCTATTTTGACATTTTAAGGAGATTTATATATGGCTGAAATACTATATGTGTTTCCCAAGGAAAGTGTAGAAATGAATATTTTACTCTGGAGTTTCTAATACTACTTTCTGTACAGGAATACAACCAATGCCATTCAACAAACAGAATACGAGATGCAAAAGTTTTCCTATCTTGAGCTATTTTACATGTAGTTGATAAAGATAAGTGTATAGATACATTAAAGCTAAATGAAACAACTTGACCCACCAACAGATCTTAAAGTAGTATGATTACCAGTGGGTTTCCCCAGTGCTCAGCATAAAGTCTGAATCTTTTCAGTATTTCATAGAGTAAATATATAGCCACAGGTGACCAAAACAATTATTAGACTGGTAAGTAATTCTAAGGAGGGTGCAGTCTTGCTGGGTGACTTCAGTATCTTGGTGTGTTGTGCTTTACTTTAATAATCAGAGTAAAAATCTACATTCCGTGCTTGTAGTTGTGCCATGGGGATTTAGAGAGATTAACAGGAATACAGTGTGATTCTGGTACGTAAATTGAGGTGTGCAAATAGCAAGTCATGAGGGGCAGGTAGAAAGTCAAATCTGGAGGATGTGAGGTATTTTTGTGGCCACGTGTAGTACTGTGGAAAACTGTACAGCTCAAAAGCTCTTATGTACCAAAGAAACCTCAAAACCTAAGAGGAAGCAAAGAAAAGCCTCTGAAATTAAGTATTTTCAGAAGGCAATAACAATTAAAAAAAATAAAGAAAAAATATCAATGGGTGGGAAAGTGAAGTTGTGGAATTCAGATATGAAATTAGGGTTGTCCAGTTTGCACTAACCTATGTAGCCTGAGTTGACTGGGCAACAATTTTCCAGTAAAATATCTGCATGAGTACGTGCACTGCATTTAGCAAAAGGAAAGATTTCTAAATGACACTAATGAATCTCAAGCACTACCACAGGGATCATTTTCTTCTAAAAGAAAGAATAATAAATCTATAAGTAGGAGAAAACAGGCCTTTTCTTGTTCTTAAGAAAATAAAAGCCACACCACTTCTATTCTAAAAAATACCCGTCTTCCATTTTCTGAGGTCCATCTTCTATGTCAGATACCACGTTTCTAAACCAATGTTTTCTCATGTTTGTTGACTTATAGCAAACAGCACAGAGCAGCTTTATGTTTTGCCCTTCCTAACACCACAGGGTCATAGCAGTGGCAGCTTCCTGCAGATGTGAGCATCAGTGGAGAAGGGCCTGTTTGTTGACCTGGTGCAGGGACTATTCAGGCACCTTCAACAGCCAAACTGACTCAAGAGAAGTGAGCATGTTGCTCTCATTTTCACAATCACAGAACCACAGAATCATTTAGGTTGGAAAAGACCTCTAGGATCATCTAGTCCAACCTTTGTTGAACATCCAATGCCTAACCACTCTTTCAGTAAAGAACATCTTCCTGATATCCAATGTAAAGGTCCACTGGCGCAACTTGATCATATCTGCATCCATAACTTTAGTCATCTTGGTCCAAATGGGATTGTACTTATTCATAAGGGAGATAGCGCTCTCCTCCAGAGCTTGCATTGTCTTGCTGTCTCCAGGTGCAGACCGCTGGATTCACCAAACTTTATAAGCTGGAGCCCTGTTCACAATTTGTGGACTCTGGCTGAAGAAGAAAAGGTCTTGTTATGGTTCTACAGTGACATGTACAGATCTCCAGAACCTTGCTGTGCTACAATTGATCAGTTTCCGAATGAAATATCTACCACTGGCTTTCTAACAAGCACCCCACAGGCCTCATCTGTCACTGGTTATTTATATCAAAGTGACCTTAGAGTGATGTACAAGCAGAAGATGCTTAGGGAACGTTGTATTGATGATCAAGGAAAATGTCCTACCAGGCTGTCAGTGGCTGCAGAACACACTTCTTGAGGGTAGACTGGCGCTTTGCCATAATTCTCCCCGTGCCGAGCACTGTGGTAAGTCCCGTGGCCTGGCATGATCACAGGTCAGCTCTCTGTTCAAGTCACTGAAGGAAGCAGGAGTAGTGGAGACAAAAACACACTATTTACCCCTTCCATTTTAAAACCATTCCAAAACCATTATTCAGAGAAGATCCCATTGGAAGGGTTATGAAGATACAGAGCTCCTCATTAGGAGCAAAAACTGAAGAGCTGTATTGTTGTTCTGCCCCCTACCAGGTCAGAAAAAATATGCCGTATTTAATTTGAGAGATTTGATTAACATGTTGAGTGATCATGCTTTATAGTCTAATAGCTCTGCTTTCATGTGAGTTCAAAATGTAGCTAATATGTCTGCTTTGAGTTCATTGCAGCAGTTTTGAACAGTAGCAGAATATTTATGAACTCCTACAAACCTTACTGTCAGCTGTAACTCCTTTTTCCTAATGAAAACTGCAGCTGCCAAGCATCATCATCAATAGATTGAACATGATAAAAATTCACAGACATGAAGCAGTATTGCAAGTCTGAGGCAGAATAACATGACTGGGTTTAGGTATTCACTTTCCTGGTGGCTCAGTTTATTCATCTTCAGCATATGCAGAAAATATCAGAAATTTTTCCATCAGGGTGTAAGTATACGGAATAGGAAATATAAACAGATACATGATTCTTAACTACTATTTCATACTTGCTATAAATTCAGAAATGTTCATTTCTTGAACAACCTTATGGGGTGGAATGAACAGAATTCCAAGTTGCTTATCATTTGGTTATTGCCTTTAACATTTTATTTCTGTATATGTTCCATGTAATTATGATTCTTGGATTACATCCCATGTAATTATGATTCTTCTATTTCTTTTTCACTAGCTAAAGTTGCTATTATTTTTACTATGAAGAAGCCTAATGTAGGAAGTAATAACTTACTTTTACTGTAAATTCTAGTGCACTTGAGTAGATGCAATAAAGCTTTTTAATTTCTATTTTTCCAGATTTATTCATGGATACAATTTCTGAAAAAAAATATTTTTTGCTTCATGAAACTTAGAAAAACTGTTTGGGGCTGAATTAAATGTGTAACTCAAACTATTTTTGCTTTCTTTTCAGTGAGTTTTTTTTAAATTATAACAAATTCAAACTGTAGCTGTAATACAAAAAAAAAAGAAATTAAGCTATTTCAGCTTTTACAAAAAGCTATTCTTCTTGCTTTCTCCTTCTCTTTTGTCTGAAACTTAGCTCAGATTAATCAATGTGTCTGGTCTTGAAACAGCTGTTTCATGAAATAAGCTCTTTATATGAAAAATATCACCTTCTGCCCACTGGAATGCACTGGTACAGCATTTGCACAGACAGTCCTGTTGTGCTGGTTCCTTTTATGTTACCATCAGTCCCCTGATCACACAGGCCAACACTGAACTCAGCAACATCCCCTCAGAAGTCTTCTTTCAGACAGTCCTGCCACAGGTTCCTGTGGGTCCAGCTCCTCTGCTGCCCACTGTGGTGCTGGCATCACCTGCTGGACACAGTGGACAGAGATGGCTCCCTCAGTGGCCCTTCACATGGAAGGACACCACTGGAGAGCTCAGCAAAATGCAACCAGCCCCAACAGAAGCCACACCCATCAGCTCCTGGTTAAAGTAGCCCTGGTCTTGCCCACTACCCCAAACATGACCACCTGGGTGAGGGCAGAGCATCAGAGACACAGGTGGGCCAGGTTCTGCCTTTGGAACGTGAAGCCAATAGGGAAAACAAAACATTCTGTGATTCTGCTAGGTTGTGAATCATTCAGAGGTCAAGTCCAGCTCCGGGCCCACAACTCAGACCCCAGCACTTCAAGTCCTGAAGTGGGTTTAATGTTTACCTGTCCATTTGCTGCATATTGTTACAGTGAATACATATAATCACCTGCAATTGTTTGTGATGTTTTTCTTCTAATAGAACTTACTTAGCTTAGAGGTAATAGGAAATAGTGAGGTAAATAAAATTAAGTATATATATATAAAAAACATACTGAAATTTTAGTTAAGCAGTGCAGTTAAAAAACAGTACCTCAGTTTATATACCCTGAGGATGCATTAAGTTCAGATACAGCCAATAAAAACAGAAGCCCTGACGTTTAAGCTGTTCCTCAACCCTCCAGAGTCCTCCTGCAGTGAGCACAGCCAGACTGACCCTGATCAGACATGTATGAATATGTGATTTCTTTCCTTCTGAAGAGATGTTTTCCTTTTTTTGATACCTTTGTTTTCCTTTTCTTCTTTTTCCCTTTTTTCTTTTTTTTTCTTGGCTGACATTGTTCTTCAGATATTATTTAGTTAAGAATAGAACTCCTGCTTTTCATGATGCCCCGAGGCCTGCAGCAGTCTCCTTTCTACTACTCCTAATTCTGTGTCCTACAAGTAACTTTGTAAGTTTTCCAAGACATGTGAGAAGATCGACTTCTTGCAGAGGGCATGAGAGGAATCAGAAGAAATTCCCTCCCAGCAATTTATGCCTTGAATTAGTAGTATTCATGCAGGCTCTCTACAACTTGGCCAGAAACTCTCCCCAGATCCCCAGTTTTTAAGTCTTTTTATTTAGAATCCGTAAGCTGTGATTTGACTACCAGCATTAGGGAGCTAAATGGCCACAGAAGTATTGTACCTCTCCAACTATTAGTCCCAATTCTGGATCTACAGCTAGTTTGTGGAACTGGTAGGGGACCCAAAATTTGCTTTAGCTGTAAATACCAGCTAAGAGATTTGTCTTCCCTCATACAAATAAAGAGTTGTCTCTAGGGCTGGCAAGAATTACATTTATTTAACAATTTGAATCTTATTTATGTACTTTGAATAGCACCTTCTTTTCAGGCTAATATTCATGTGCTTCTTGAATGCTACAGCACCAGTTGTTAGTGATCACACACAATAATTTTTCTCTTCACAAATGTTTTACAGTTTTTAGTCAATTCTTGCTTTTTTAGCAAACAGCCCAGATCCAGCCACAGAAATGTAACAGGGGTATGGTGGCTGACATTCCTCACTTCAGTTTACTGTATGCCCGACTCATACAACCGTAGCATTTCACACCAGTAACAATGATGGCCCTTGGGGTAATAAGAGAACAGCAGAGGGCAACAACAACAAAAGACATGCTTCCAATTGGCACTTTTTCTCCTGGATTATTGTAATGTCCTATTTTTAATATTGGAATAATTTATTGTCATTACCTTTTAAAAGACTGCCACTGGGAGGCAAATCCAAGCTGACCTCATCACAAATAAGGATTTAGTGAAATTACACTTTAACTAGCTGTAATTGCTCCTGTAATCTAAAAGATTAAATTGTATGGGTATGCATTAGAATCCACATGATCTAGCAGAACATCGAGAAAGGAGCTATTTTTCTAGGTCTGTCAGCTGCTCACAACGCCAGGAATTAATCTGTCTGGAGCCAATTCTGCTCACACAGCAGTTATACACGTGCTTAATTCCATTATTTCATGACTTTTGATTTACAGTGGTGCAGGTGAAAGTATTGTCATTTGTAGGTGATGTTACTCTGATGTTCAGTGTTAAAACTGCAACATGAGGCAGAATGACACTTGTCTATTCTTTTGATAGTGGGAAAGAATAATATACCACAGAAATTGTTCAAAATTATAGGTAAGCGCTAGCTGTGATTACCAGTATAGGGGGTTGTACATTAGCATTAATGACTTATTTTTGGACAGAATCTGTAACATAAAAATTGCTTCTTCATGTCTTTTGGGAGCTTCTTTAAAAATACAGATTACATGGAAGTCAGAATGGGAACATCTGTTCTGTGGCCTAAACTCTATACATGTGCTGTCATGTGGCACCAAGCCCCTTCCCAGAGATAGATCTTGTGCACCCAGACTATTCTTTTGAGATGTTTTACATATGTTAGCATGTGGGCATTTGTATAACCATGTCTTGCATCAATGGGTTCTGCAGTTACCCAGGGAAATAAACTGCTCTGACTGTAGATATAACTACCTCAGGGCTCCAGAGACAGTTCTGGCACAGAGCACTCCAGTTCAGTCAGGCTTTGCAGACCTATTGCTGCAGCACTTTCAAAACCTTCATTAAAACTAATGGAACGTTACTTTTGAAACCTAGGATTCCTTGAATAGATTTTAGTGGAGTTTGCTACTTATTTATCAAGCAAATAATTAAAAAAAAACCCATGGAATTGTGTTCTCATTTGCCTAAAGTTGTTTCTAAAATCATAATATTTTAGCTTTTAGAAATACTTTATTTACTCTGAGATATGAATGAACAGCAAACTAGTAACCTTTTTTTTTTAATAAAAAAAAAAAGATCAAACTTAAATACAGCCTGGAAAATGTAAAAATTATTCCACAAGATCACTACAGAATGAGTAATCTCTATATTAAGTCTAAAGCTAGGACTCTTTTTTTGTGATCTTTTGAGAACTGGTATGTTGTGTGTTTCAATGTTAGCTTTTCAGGTTACATAAAATACTTTTGATGACTAGACTGAAGCAAATAACACACACTGTGCAGTTTTTCTGGTCAACAGTGGGTTTTTTTTTCCAAATTTTCTGTATTTATAATATCTTCTGCCTTATTCTCTTGTTGAAGTTAACTGTTAGCCACTTAGCTGAAGGTGAAATATGTAACTTGTTCCTTGTGGTAGTAGTGTTGGAGCTATAGTAGTCCAAGTACATAAGCAAGGCAAGTTTTCTAAGTGGCAGTCATAAAACATCTAGAAGCTTTGAAGTTTGATGCTTCTACTTCAGAGCTGAAAGACTGTGTACCCAAGATCTGCCTATTTTCCCCCAATACTTTAGCTGTTCTAAAAAAAGTGCATTGTTTCCACCCACAAGCACTCCCTTTGTTCCTCAGTACTCACTGTCTTTTATCTTCAGCTTACAATACATGTTGGCTAGCTGTGTCTAGAAATACTGCTTTTACAGTTTTGATTCTCATTCCTGATTGGACAATCAGAATATATGCTATTAAGTCTCTTGTGAGCATAATTTAATGTATTGATGACCCTAAATATTTGGATAATTTGCTTACCCTACATATTCCATTATACAGTAGCCTGTATTAGAGAACCCTTCTTCCAGGTAACTAAATCATTAGAATATTTTCAGAGAACACACAAGAGGTAAAAACATAATTTGAAGCAAATCCAGTTTTTTGTTTGAAAACATATTTGTATAAAATGTATTTTTGTAGCTATTTTACTGAGCTCCTGAGAAAACTCATTCCTTTCCAGACCTTTCTGAACAGCTGAGTAAAGGCAATGGGAGAGATTTATAGGGTATCTGTGGGCAGATAAGCAAGCAGCTCTGCAGAGAATTTTAAAAAGTTTCATAGTTAGGAGCAGTATAATGAGATTGCAGCGTTAAACCATGATACACATCCCAGTTGTAGATCTTCAGCTGTTCATGGACTTAAGTCTGTTTGCACTAAGTAAAACACCACTAATAGCAGATTTCTCCATGAAAGAGATAGTAGTTCATCTATGTCCATAAGCACTTAATGAGTATTGCAAACTTTATACTTACAAGTCCAGAACTAAACATCTTCACTGAAAAAATTCCTACTGGCAATCTCCAGGCATTCATGTATGTTGACTATTGGCATCATTTCTTCAAATGATGGACCATGATGAGCTAAGGCAGATTTTAGGTAACCATGTCACATATTATGCTGACAAGCTGAAATGAGTTACATGAGCTGTATCTTGTGCAGCCATCAGGGAATAGTTGTTTTTTAATGATCCTTATTACTGACATCTGTAGGGGAAGCAGCCACAGTTCTCCATGGAGTACACTTACATTAATCATACTGGAGGTCAAAAGGTATAGATTGCTACAGTAAATATTTGCAGAAGGTGCATGAGAATTTTAAAAGAAGTGATCCAAGTGTCTGACATCACGTAGGAATGTAGAAACAATGGCGATACTAACTTCAGTTTATTTGATGCTTACTGATGAAAGACAGGCATGCCCTTCCACCTCTGAGGATGATACCACCTCAGTAGTTTCTTCCCCATGATTCTCCAAAATATGGGTATCAATGTCTTGTTGACAAGATTGTGTTTTATATTGCCTTCTAATTTGGTCAGGGAACTGGACCATGAGGCACTTTGCCACAACTGAGTAGAAATCTCTGTCACAGCTACAAAACAGCATTTTTAAAGGTTTAAAAAAACATGTATACTGCAAAAAACACCAAATATACCGTTGGCTTTCAGAGCAATCTGGGTATTTTGTAGACCTGTTGAGCGTCATTGTTATAGTCTCACTAATTTTAGTAGATTCATTTTCTCAACCCAGTACAATGCTGTTATTCCTGTGTCAAGAACAATACATTACTGTCAGATAGATTATGCCCATTGAATGCGTCTGTTCTTAGGTCAATTTTTCAGCTATAATTTCTCATATATTGGCATTAGGTATTTGATACATTGTTAAGTAGGAGAGAAATCTTGCATCTCACTATTCTTTAATGCAATGAACTTTCCTAAGAGGTTGTTAACAAACTATGCATTACTTCAGATCTGGAGTTGAACAGTTCATTTGCTTTTATAGAGGCATTGCATGGGCAACACCTGTCAAATAAGCCAACCATGTGATCCTCTCTGACACTATGGGCCACAGAGGTAGGAAGGAAGGGTTAGCAGATGGAGAACACTGTTTTTTAGCCTCAATGTGATATCTGGGTCCTTAAAACCATTAAATGAATTGCTGAGTCTGACACTGTAATGAGAATCTCAGAGACCTTGAAAAGTGTGCTTTTACTATATCCAGAGAAGACATCTAATGGATTTTTTAAAAATCCTGAAAGATCTAGGTCTAAGTGTTTTTTCCTTCATAGTTTTTGGGTAAATCTCTTATGTGCTTGCCTACTTAAAATCCCATGCAAGTATTTCTGAAGGAAGGTTTTAGCTACTGTGAAAATTTGCTCTGAGGTTTAAGTTTTGCATTCCTGATTTTTCCTTTCATATAAGCCATGCATTCCCAATAGGATTAATGTAATTCTGTTGACTAGAGAAGAGTTATTTAGAAGTCATAGTTCGTAATGCCTTAGGTGTCACTGTAAATATTCAGAGAGACCTTGAATCATCCTAAGGGACCTTTTAAGAGGTTCCAGGTCCATTCTGGACATCATTGCAACACTCTACTTGTCAAGGGGCTGTGCCATATACACATCTCGCAGGCTGAACTGAGTGGAATATTATGTTTCAAATTGCATCTGAGTAATCATTAACCAGCCGGTGATGGTTAGCAAGGGTTCCATATGCTTGTGAACAGGTTATATAAACCTCTGAGCTCAGAGTAGATCTATGGTTTTGGAAAAGAGCTTCTAGACTGCATCCTCAGCTGACAAAATTTGGCCTGGCTGGGTGGAAACAGGCCAGCTTAAAGCAGCCAAGGCTCTTCTCTCTTCTCTCTCTTCTTCTCTCTCTTATGTACGTAAAATTCAGCAGCTACCCATGATGACTCTATACAAACTTTGTATATAGCTTTGTATATAGCTTTGTGGTATTACAAATGATAAAAATGTAATGTGCAAAATTCACATCCAGTGACAGTTCCTCCATTTTTATTTTTTCTTTTGTAAAAAAAAAAATTTAGGAGACCTAAAGAAGGACAAGAAAATGCTCTTGAAAAGGCATGCAATATCATTTAGCTTCACCTAGAAGCTTTATAATTCCAAAAAACTCTACACTCAGTTTAACTGTGCTCAGTGAGTAAAGTTTGCAGTGCTTATTATTTGAAACATTGATTCGTGTTCCTTATCTTCATACAGCCTCAGAATCTTTCACAGACTGTAAACTTCCCTGTCATAAATTCATAGATAATTCATCTCAAATTTTAATGAATGCTGCTATCATTTACAAAAGATTAGGCAACCATCTGCAGGACTGTCTGTGGTAAATAGTTGCAGGGCAAGGAAATGGTCTAGATGTCCTTGTGAATCCTGCATTCTATAGTTACCTTTTCTTACTTTTCAGTGTTTCTACAGCAGAAAAAAAAGAGAATGAAGTGACTGAATCAAGAATAGCTTAGAAAATTACAGTTTATCCTCAGTCATTTTCTCTTAAATTGTAAATGTATAGAGCAATAAGGAGGCACATACTAGACTGTGTGTAATATATAGGTAGCTCGCTGCAGTGTTCAGTAGAAAGAGATTGTATGTATAAAAATGCTACTGTTGTGAAATAACTACTCCACTGGCTAACCGTATCAATAATTCCATTAATTAAATATATAACAAAAGCAAAATACTTAATGCAGAAGTAAAATAGTATGAAATGTAAAAGGCAGTGAAGATACCATAGCATTATTATGATACTATGATTTAAATTTTTAAAGGCTGCACATGAATAAGTTATTATAGTAGAAACATTAAAATGATGAGAATACTACAGGAGAATGCATTAAAGGACTTACATTTTAAAAAGCAAAAATAAATAAACGTAATCCCCTGTGTTTTCATTCTTTAATGTGTTATCACATCCATGAATCTCTTAAGAGAACAATAGGGAATATGAGAGCATAATATACTGCTGAATTTAGATTTTAATGTTAAACTCAATAATGTAAATTTCTTTAATCAGTTTTATTATTTTGATTTGAATATAAACATTTTGGGATGGATTGCTATGTAAAAATTTGAATAGGAAAATTGTGAACTACAAAGAATCTTCTGCATACTTGCCATAATAATTATAAAATATGTCAGATTACGTAGAGATATAAACAGGCAAATCTGGAGTTCAGGCCTTCATTCACCCCTCCTTTTCTTCTTTGCCTAGTTACAATTCTGCAAAGCACATGTGAAAACAAACTACCTGCTGTGGTGACATTTTACATTCGTTTTGAACAGGTATGAGTCACTTCACTAGATTCACATGCTCAGTTTCTCCTGCCTAGGTGTAAGATGATGAGGAATTGGGCCCAGGAAAGCAAGTAATAGAGCTTGCACCATTTCAAAATTCTGTGCACATGCAAAGTGATTAAACGTTACCTCTTTATGATATTCTTCACTAACTAAAACTGTGACCATGAATAAACAGGTTCAGATCGCACTGAAGATAATGACTGACCAGGAGTCACTGCAGAGATGCACAGAGAGACAGCATATTGCATGACTGAGACTAGATTGCATGACTGAGAAAGTCTAACTCATCAGGATTTGTGCTATAATTTATATTTTAATTCAGTAATATTTCATTTCTTATGTCATTAAAAATAGCAGCAGTAGTATTAGAGAATCATAGAATGGTTTGGGTTGGAAGGGACCTTAAAGATCATCTGTTTCCAACCCCCCTGCCATGGGCAGGGATATCCTCCCCTACATCAGGTTGCTCAAAGCCCCATCTAACCTGGGCTCGAACACTTCCAGGGACAAGGCATGCACAATTTCTCTGGGCAACCTGTTCCTGTTCCTCACCACCCTCACAGTGAAGAACTTCTTCCTAATATCTAATCTAAATCTACCCTCTGACAGTTTAAAACCATTACCCCTTGTCCTATCACTACAATCCCTGATGAAGAGTCCCTGCACATCTTTCCTTTACACTCCCTCACTATGAGCCTACTCTTTGCCAGGCTAAACAACCCCAGGTGCTCCAGCCCCTTGATCATCTTCATGGCCCTTCTCTGGAGATCTATGTCTTTCTGATGTTTGTGGCCTCAGAGCTGAACACAGTACTCCAGGTGGAGTCTCATGAGAGTGGAGTAGAGGGGGAGAATCACCTCCCTTGACCTGCTGGCCACACTTCCCTTGATGCATTTCAGGATGCAATTGGCTTTCTGGGCTGTGAGCGCACATTGCTGGCTCAGACTCAGTTTTTCATCCACCAGTGCCCCCAAATCCTTCTCCACAGGGCTGCTCTCNGATCTATGTCTTTCTGATGTTTGTGGCCTCAGAGCTGAACACAGTACTCCAGGTGGAGTCTCATGAGAGTGGAGTAGAGGGGGAGAATCACCTCCCTTGACCTGCTGGCCACACTTCCCTTGATGCATTTCAGGATGCAATTGGCTTTCTGGGCTGTGAGCGCACATTGCTGGCTCAGACTCAGTTTTTCATCCACCAGTGCCCCCAAATCCTTCTCCACAGGGCTGCTCTCAATCCCATTCTCTGACCAGCCTGTATTTGTGCTTGGGATTGCCCTGACCCAGGTGCAGGACTTTGCACTTGGCCTTGTTGAACCTCTTGAGGTTCACAGGGGCCCACCTCTTGAGCCTTTCAAGGTCCCTCTAGATGGCATCCTGCCCCTTGAGCATGTCAAGCTTGGTGTCATCAGCAAACTTGCTGAGGGCACACTTGATCCTGCTATCCATGTTGCTGGCAAAGATGTTAAGCGGTGCTGGACTGTTAATCCAGCACTATTTCCTAGGAGCAAATGGTTATCCCTAAAGACAAACACAAACTAATTACCTATGTACAGTATGTTGACTGTTTAGCAGGCATAATTATTTTCCCTAATATATTGAAAGATGAAGAGTGCATACTTACATGTATTAGTATATCTCTGTGTGCGAAAGGAAATCTTGTATCTAATTTCCTAAAACTGTTAACTGTCCTTTTCTTTTACTTGATAATTGCTAGAGTGTATTATAATTTTTAAAAAGACTTTGTTAGTATGAATACTATTGCCTCTCATATTTCAACTACTATTAAAATCTTCTCCATGTTTTCAGGAGTAATAGGATATCTTTCTCACTGTGTTCATGAATGCAGCTCAGTTCAGATCTTAATTCACTCTAGTAAAAGAAATTATTCCATTCAATTTGAAACTGGTCAAAGCTCTTCTATACTGTTTTGGAGAGCTGAAAGAGAAATTTGTATGGGACCAGGATTTACGTAGGAAGTAGGCAAAGACTGTTTTAAGAATGTTTTCCACATTTGCTAAGAAGAGTTTCCCATGGTAATCTAATTCAGCTAATAGCTATGTTACCATTTTGGCAACTTGCCTGCCTGGTGAGGAAATATCATTTTAAGAGGTTCCCATAGAAAGCCATAGCTTAAATCTGCACTGCAGAGTGATTATATTCACTGATGCCCTGAAGCTCTGTGTCCTGCCAATGCAGCATTCGAGAACAAGTGCTTCCTTGTGGGGCCTGGGTGCCTGCTACAGTGGAGCAGGGCTGAAGACAGCGAAGGGAGTGCTCCTGGGATTTTCTTCTCTTTTGTCACAAAGTGTACCGTAAGGGAAAAACAACTGCAGCTCGTGTTTTTTTTTTTGTATGAGTGTTTTGTTTAATCTCCAGCCCTGCAAAAAAAGAACGAAAAAGAAAAACAGCCCAAAACCTCTCAGTCCTTTGAATGTAATGAATTATTTAATTTTTGTATGTATATATATATGAGAGATAATTTTATATTGAAAAAGAAAGTCCCAGCTTCTCAATTCAATGCAAAATTGTGCTTCAAAGTCAACACACATTCTGCCATCTAGTGACCAGAAGAAATTGTACTGACCAGCTACAACTGTGACAAGAAACCCCAAGTGCTGCTACTACTGTATATTGCGCTAGTATCTTTGTGGGATAAACTGTGGAATGGGCTACAAAGAAATTAAATGTGCAGGAAACTTTTTCAAGTTCCTGGAAGTCTGCAATTAATCAGATCTATTGAAATCAGTTAATGGCTCAGTCCAAAAATTATTTTAAATGAACTGGTTCTTTACATATTTATATAGCTCTCTTCTTTCTTCCCTTCTTCCTTTGCACCCCCTCCCTCCCCTTCACCTGGGACTTACAACAGCATTTTGCATAATTTCTGAGAAAAACATTTGTGTGTTGGCACAGGGAAGATGTGATGCTACTGCATGTGAGAGTTTGCATTAATGCACATTGTGGCTGCAAGGCCTTTAATATTCATTCCATAGTCAAGAGTAATTGAAGACACTCATTTACAGTTCAGGAGTGGGTAGGATAGTATGAAGTACATTGCTGGTGTGAGAGAAGAAAATGACAGTAACTTTTGGGAATCTATTGCCTCTTCTTGCTTTTAAGGTTCTGATCAGCCTTCGGGGAGTTGCTCACCATCTCACCTTCCAGGTGGTGGTTCAGTACCAGCTGAGGATGCTCAGCAACTGTCAGAGGTTGCTTTACCTTTTAAATGCCCTGAAGCAATAACCTGAAAGGTCTCAGAATCACTTTTGTTTAGTTCAACAGTTCATTCATGCTGTTGTCACCAACTACTGTGGTGAAAAATGCTTTTTTAATTAATGTCAGTGTGTTCTGTGCCATTAATAGCACAATTCATAGTGGATGGTACACCTATAACCAGACCAATACATTTACACTGTGAAGATTGCATGAAATGTGACATAAAAATAGCCATAAGAGAAAACCCAATATGGTTTATAGTGTCACTTGATGACTAGGATATGCATGTAACAGGCTTACAAATATTATTAAACAGCCTAGGCATAAAATCTGTTTGACACGTACTTTAATGATTATCCAGTTGTCAAAAAGCAAAGACTAGGCATTCATGAGTAGAACCTTGCAAAGGCGGTATTTTTCTTTTGTATTGCTCAGTCTTCCTGCTTTGCATTTTTATACTGTTAACAGATGTTTTTTCTTCTTTGTTCCTACAGAGAGCACATGGCACCTCTCTTCTCTCCTAAAAAATGTACACCTACATTGGCCGTAAGATTTTAGCTTCTCCTTTAAAAACTAAAAAGGTTACTCAATAGGAATAAAAATTCCCATAACATAACATAAAAATAAAGGTAAAGCCAATGGGACTACGGTTAAGAGTTGTTTGAAATAATACTCAACTGTAAACTTTGGAATTTCAGAATTTATTGTTGAGGTTTTTTTGCTCCTACAAGGCATGGAACTATATTACATGTTTCAGAGTTATGTGTGAAATGAAATGATAAATCACATCCATTTTAAGGTATATATGCATTGCTAAAGTACTTTCAGGTATTGATCCATTGTGTACAGCTGAGGAGACAAAGAATATGCATCCTATTGCAGGAAACTGTTGTATTTCCATAGCCACCAAAGGATCATTGACAGCAGGATAAATTCTTTTATAAGATAACTAAACCTCAGATTTTCTACCACAAATGTTTGGAATACGTTATGATTTGTTATAAGGCATGGTCTGGTTAAAATGATCCATTCAAGGTTCCCAGTAATGCTATTTCTTATTTATCTTTTGAGGTATTTATTTATGAGTTTTATTCTCGTGCAGGTAGTTATAGCATTAACAATGTAATTAAAAGCATTAAAATCCTTTCATGTTTCCAGGTCTAACTTAGAGTCACACTGATTTCTGGATCAGGTCTGCTGCTGAAAAGATTCATTGTTCCTCTTTATTTAATGAACCAATATGATTAAAATCAGTGTTTGAGGTGGAAACTGAGGACTGTCCTGTTTCACCCAAGGGAAGATTAGGAAAGACATCACCAAAAAATTCTGTTCAGAAACTGATGTAGGCAAAAATACCTTATTCTGGGTTAGAAAACTAATTTCAGCAGCAAGAACTAGATAAGAAGAGTGTGAATGAGAAAAAACGCCTTTACTCAGAATCTCAATTCAAACATCCAGTATTATAGCCCAGACACCAGGTCTCTGACTTTACCTTACAGGACACCTCTATGCCAGATAGAGGGTACGGTCTAGGGTAAGACAGTTCCTATCATCTTTCCTGCACAAAGAGCTCCTTGAAACTACTGTGCCATTTAGTCATACTTTAAACTGACTTGGGTTAAAATGCTTTCCCAGCCCAGAAAGCGTTTAAATACTTCTCTTCTGTGAAGTACTGAGGGAAAAGCAATGTGTAACTGGTTCATCTTCTTCATCTACACTCATTATTTAGCTAGGATCTGAAAATGGAGGAGTTTTATTCTATTTTGTATTTATTGTAAACTATGGCAGTCACATAAGTAAGATGTTTTATTATAAAATGCTTCATAGAAGTGCATTACTATTGAGCTTCTTAGATTAAACAATTTTGAGAGTACTGTTTGTACTTAAACGCAGAAACTGGACACATCTGATCCCATTACAAAAATGTATTGACCCTTATATTTCCTTTCTTATGAGGCCTGAATTTTAATGAGGCCTTAAAGTCCTCACTCATGCCAGTACACTGCATTTCCTGTTACTGCTTTTATCCTCATGCAGCATTTGGTAAAATACTTCAGCTGAATATGAAAATGAGAGCACTGCATAAGTCTGGTTCCATTTTTTGACAAAACTTATTTTAAAAAATGTTTATCTTTGTTATGAAACATTTATCTTTAATATATATTTATATACTTACTATATAAATGCTTAATATATCAAAGGGAGATTAGTTCAAAACTGCATCTTGAAGATCACCAGCAATAGTTGAAGTGTAATGAATGTGTAAATTAAAAATGTGTCGTCGTTAAGTGGAAAAATGAAAAAGTTGAGGCATGATTATATTCTGCATCAACAACTCATATTTTGTGTGGTGATATTCATGAGTAACTCCATCATTGTGAATGGAGCTACAGTGGGTATAAACCACAACCCTGAAAACTGATCTCCCGGACTTTCCTTTGCCTCTTCACCAGAGATCTCTGTCCATCAGGACACTGCCTGTGCCTGCGCCCAGCACGGGATGCTGCAGGTTTGAGACCAGAGCATTCACCTCCTCCCTGTGTGCCTCTGGAAAGCCTTCCTCTAGCAAAGGTCTCCCATTATTGCACTCTGTTTGTAACTTTAAAAATAGAATTAAGTCTTCTGCAAGAATGGTGCCATATCTTCTAAACTGCCCGACAAGCAAGGCAGTGCCCAGGCGGCAAACTGCGAGCAAATGTGCCTTGCTTTCACAGCCTCTTCAGAGAGAAGGTAGTCTCTTGTCCTTCAACATGTTGTTAATTACAGTTTAAATGGTCATCTGTACTGCACCTCTTAAAAATTGTAAAAGTATCATTCTAATCTTAATTTGCAGTAGAATATTGATTGTAAAACTTTAATTATAGTAAGAGATTTCCCACAGAATAAAAAGCTATCTTAAACCAGAGGAGCTGTAGGAAACTATTTTCTAAAAATATTTTCATAAACTTTTATAACACAGACATATATGTATACATATACACATACATACATATATGTATATATATTATGTATATGTATGTATATATGTAATTTATCTTTTCTATGTATTTCCGGGATGTATTAAAATGTTGAATGCTTAATTGTCAAAATATATTTTCTTAATTAAATTTGCAGATAGTATCTTTAGAATGCAGACTGCATTGCTGTTCTCAAATGAATAATTAAATTTATATTTTAAGTGGTACCATTAATGAATATTTACAAAAAGAAACACCAATTTTGGGAAATATATTAATAATTTACTAGAAAGTGAAAAACCTCTCTCTGCTGATTGACCCCTTAAAAATATATTTACATTTTATGATTTCTTTAAATAGAAATTTAAATATATTTTATTCAATGATTTATCAAAACAATGTGTTTGCAAATAGTATTTATTAGTAGCATTTACATCCTATATAATTTTTTACATCTTTTGAGGCAGGAAGGTAAGTTTTATTATCTTCATGTCTTTCAAATTGGGGAGAATTTTCAATTTTGCATTTGCGAGGTAGTAGTTTCAATGTTAACCCACAGTTCTCAGCACACACTTCCTAATTTAGAGTCCTATCAGAAACGGAATAGTTAGCACCAAGCTGCGGACTGCTGTGTGTGCTTGGGAGGACCAGAGGGAGCTGTGCTGAAGGTGCAGCAGTCCCCCTCTAAGTACAAGGTTCCTCCGCAGTTCCTCATAGAGAGGAAAAACGGAGTCTGGGGTGGAAGACTAGGAGGTTTGCACAGGACCAAAGAGGGAAAATGGCAGCAGTGACAGGGTAAAAAATGAAGCATTCTTGTCTTCCACACTCTGGGCATTTATGCCCCTGATTTTTATGTGGCTTTTGCTCTTAAAATCAACAAATTTCTCTACTAAAATCAATGGGGACTTTTTAAATACTGAGGGCAAGGTTTAAGCTACGGTCTCTAACTGTGAAAGTCTTTATAACTTCAGAAAGGAAACAGTTCACAAGCACTTGTTCTGCTGGATTCAGCCTAGAAATTAAGCAGTTCATTGGCTAAATTGTTATTATTCCACATTGCTGCCATTCCCAAAGATGACTCGTTATCTCTGCTGAAGGCTTCATCAGCCTGAAAGATGACTGCAGAAATGTCCTCTGGAGGAGCAGCAGGCTCTGCTGTAGAACAGCAATGTCTAACACTGTCACAATCATTTTCTGATGTGGTTTGCACTGATTCAAAATATAGGAATAAAATGTCTGCATTTGAATAATTGGTGTTTTTTTCCCTTGTCATACAGCTGATTTACAGTATGTGTCACTACACTGAATGTTGGTTCATACATTAAAACCATGTTTGAAAATCTGCAGACATAAATTTAAGTATTTATTAAAAGCTGAGTGTAGCAAAGTTAAGTTGATGTTAACTGCCATGATCACTTGCCTGACTTTTACCAGCAACTACCAGGTATGTTTAGGAACATATTGCATGAGACAGTATGTGACTTTTGAGAAATGTCTACACACAAGCTTTCATAAACCTTTATTCTGTCTTTAGAATTTGGAATGATGGGAGATCATACAATTAAAAGTCAGCGACCTCGATCTGTTCATGAGAAAAGGGTCCCTCAGGAACAAGCTGATGCTGCTAAATTTATGGCACAAACTGGTAATACATCAGTTACATTTTTCTATTTACTGTTGTTAATTTTAGCAAAACCACTGCATGTTTCCATAATCTTTTGCTGCATATTTGTCAGTATTCTAAGCTGATACTTTTTTTGAATCATTTTTTTTTTTTCCACCAGTTAAAGTCCATAAATAAAGTAGCTGAGAATTAGGTAAATCATGCAAAAACAGGCACTATGAATGTGGATACGGAATCATTTTGTGTAAGCATGAATTTCTTTAGTAGTAAATGCAGTCTCACATGTACAAGACACAGGACTTCTTACTGTGACATATTAACTTCTTTTCAAAGATGTTAAGAACATGCTTCAGACTTTCTTTCTAAATAGACTGAGGTCTAATCCCAGCTTTAGGCATTTATCAAATTAATTAATTACTAGGGAGACTTTAATGTGCATACATTCAGCATTTACTATCTTTGGCCCAGCACAACGCTCTATTCTCTAGCTTCTAGATTCATAATTGCTAAATGAAATTGGCCGTAAGTACTTTTTAATTGGATGTGCAAATTATCTAACATATTTGCTAATTTTGTTTGAGCAACTTCATCGTCTTTAGATAAAGATACGAAAATGATATGACAAACCTAGAGCTGAAGTAATTAAAAAAAAAAAAAAGCGCCTGTTTACCAACAGTTACCACAGCTGCCTTTGAGGTCAATGACAACATTTTAGCGGTGAGTTGAATTAAGCTCTCATACATCAAAACTACTGCCCATTTTGACGCCAGTAATGATGTGCGTATCTGTTGGTAAAATCTAATTCTTTAATGGTTCCCTACATACTCCATTCCAGTAAATTACTGTGTTGAAAATCTTGTGCCCCATAATTATTGTATGGATTTGAAACAACTCACTCTGTATTCCATAGTTACTAACCTAGAAAATATGCCTACATCAGTCATACATAATGCTTCCAGTTTATATTCACTTTAGTAAAAGAGCTATAATTGCTTCTAGTTATGTTGCATGTTGACTTCCTTAGTAATAGGGTGCTTTACTTAACAGATTTGCGGAAATCAACATATTAAGTAATCTAAATACATGTATAGTAAATCAGTGTAGGTCTATTTGGTAAAGAATTTAGAAGGGGAAAAAGTCTGTTCCCCCCCCTGTTAATCTATAGGACGACTTTCATGGCTAACTCTCAGTTGATACTGCTGTAAGCAACTGCAGTGGAAGAAGGGAGCCTAGAACCCTCTCGGTCTCCATGGAGTTTTTGTTTAGGCAAGTAGAACTTATTACTTACATGCCTAGCTCAGACTTAGAATGTTAGTTGCTTACTACATAGAATAACACCTTTGCTTTTATGCTGCTTCTTGAATTCATACAATTACTCCAAAAAAATAAGTAAGATGATCTGTTTTATTTCCCCATATAAATCCCTAGAATTTTCATATTATCAAGTAAAACCTATATTTGATAATTTCTAGCAATGTGTTGCAGTGCATCTATTATGGGTGTCAGAGAGCTGCATTATAAATGCAGCACTTACACCATCACCTTCTGATAGATTGTGTGTGTGGAGTGGGAGATGAACGTTCAAAATTATACAGGCTTGGTTTTCCAGGTCCTGTTCGGAAAGCACGTGAGATGGATCAGCAAAGCAAATAAATTTACATGCCCATCTTCCAGGAAATCTATATTTTACATACTGCAGGTTAACACATTTGAAGTAATACTGCGCTCTTTTTGGACATACTAATTTTCATCTCTTTTTCATTTTGATTTTCTTTTGTAGTGATCATTGCATATTTTCTTCACCTCTAATGCATTCATTTTATTGTGATATAATTAATGTGATATCTTCTTAAACTGATTCATAAAGTTTTTTCTAACATATCTATCTCATGAATTTACCCATGTACTAAGAAGTATAATAGCCTTTAAAGTAAATGGATACTGAGTTTATAACATTTCTTATATTTTAAGCCTTTTTTAATACTTTATTTTGTGTAATAGTAAAAGAGATACAAAACTGCAACAAAATGTTTATATGATTTAAAAAGGCAGAGAGATAGGAATAGAGAATTGTCCTGGAAAAGACTTATGGGAAGCATTTAATACTGTTAGAATAGTGGACTTAATCCACTGAATTTTGCTGGGAATTAAGGAGTTTTAAAATGTTCATTTTCCTGTTTGTTTGTGAGTGATATGAGGCAGTGAAACATTTTCTTAAAAGAAATATTGTGTGAATAATTTACTGTCCTATATTTGTCATTTTATGTGTTTGGACTGATCCTTCCCTTAGGTGTTATGGGATTTAGAGAGTATAACACAGGTAAGTGTTACACATATCAATGAGGCCTTCCATACAGTAAGTTATGTTTCCTCTTACATGTGAAGCAACAGGGGAGAATAGGGGCTTGGTAGCTTGCCAGTAGTTAATTTGAGATTGTAGGTTTAATATGATAGATATAAAAATTTAAGTGTTCAAGTAACAGAAAACTAGAAGGAAAATAAAAAGTAGCCCTTTTGAACTTTTCATTTCACAAAAGAAAATAATGGAAAAGAGAGAAAGAAAACAATAGAAGATCTATTTGCAGATTACACAGGTGATCTAGGTTTATTCTAGAAAATAAAGAAGTCTTTATTTGCTTAAATTAAAAATTATTAGCTACAGTATGATATGTCTATGAAGATCTTTCCCTCCTATAAAATATTTAAAAATAAGTAATAATCATACTTGCAGCACTACAAAGTACTCTGAAAAGTTAATAATTTCCAAAAGATCACAATACATTGTGCAAAAGGAAGCAAAACAGCTGGCAAGTTAAATTAGTTATTTATTTTTTCTTATTTCATTTTTTTGCACCATACGTCATGTTAGTGTGGAGGATCTTGCTCCAGCAAATGTTTAAACTGTCTATCCTTTACATACATTGAAGTATATTGCTGGATTCTGCCTTTTGCGAATGGACAGTACATGTATGCTCAGAACACCTAATAATTAATATTCATTTCAAAATTCGCTCAATACAACACACAGTATCATGTCAGAAGTACTGTTATTTTTCATCATATTCCAAGGGTTAAGAGTAACTTTATCACTTTAAGATATGAAAAATATTAATTTTGTAATCCTTCATTTCTTTATTTTATTAGCTATGCACTTTCACCATGTTTGCGTTGGAAAATGGATAATTTACACTATGTGTATATGACTGTTTTACATAATGAGGAACATCTTGAGAAACATAGCTTTGACTTCTTCTGCCGTTTAACCTTTAATCTAAACCATTTTAACAAAGGCAAAGTCAAAGTTCAGAGACAAGAAATTATAGCCCAGAAACCTATAGTAATACAAGTATTTTTACCATGTAATAGGGCTTATAGTACACATTATATAATTGTTAATATCTACCTATGTATTAGCTATATTTACTGCATTATCTCATCTACCCTGAACCCAAGCCATCTATCAACCTAATCAGTCAGAAACCTAATCATATCAGAAAAATTATTAAAACAATAATTAGTGATTAAATTAATTCATTTTTTCACCTAACAAATTAAGAAAATAAGTACAAAACATCACTTTGGTGGATTTTTCTTTGTAAAAAAATCTCATAATTTTGCCTTTGACCATAGAAATCATTAGAATTGTATATAATTCTATGAAAAGCAGAAGGATATGCATGCTAATTCTAAAGTATTCTGAATAAGAACCATATTTTTTTAAAAAAAAATACTTAACAGCCTTAGAATTGCTTCTTAGAGGGCTAGCAGAGACAAGCATTTTGCAAAGGTCTCCTGCTTGCACTCTGGAAACAAAAAAAAAAGAGCTTGGACAGATGCCTGCTACAAAATCACAGTTTCAAGAAATAGTATATAATTTACTGTCTTGGAAGATAGCACCAGAGTTCTCCCAGTTTGCTGCTGGCTGTTCATGGAAATGAAATTTAAGCATTCTTTCCTGCACTTCCATGCAAAAAGACATTATATGTTACTTGCTTTCAAAAAAATAGAAATAATACAGTGTGCTATTTCTCAATGATAAAAAATTTACGCTATTCAGTACTAATAAATCACATCTGACAATTTTGAACATAGTGGAATGTACTTTTAGCAGTAATGAGTTCAAGCATATCTGAGAGTTTAGCACACCTGGAGGTCAAAAGCAAGGAGCAGATCTGTGTAGTAAATGATCAACCCAAAGTTCCCATCCCACTGCTCGGGTTAAAATTTGGCAAGCAAAGTGCTTCTTTTTGCCAGGGAATTTCTCTCAAATGCTAATGACTCTCCTCCACTGAAGAAAAGATAAGAAATTATGGGGTTGGTTTTGGTTTATATTTTAATCAGAATTCCCTTACTCATAGAGTTCCTTAAACTATTACCTAGCTTTCGTTCTAGAATGATAACTATCAAAGATAAATCCTTTGCTATAATATAAAAAGAGTTTTCTATGTTTTCACATCCTGAGGGCAGTGTTGTTTCTAAAGTGTTGAAGGGCAGTAGTTCTCATAAAGTTGTAAATATGCTAAGTGATCAAAGTGTATCCCTCTGACAGGCGTTATGTGACTGCAGCATTGTAGGTGTCTTTATTTTCTATTCATTGCACATTTTCACAGCAGCTTTCCTCCATGAACTTTTAAATATTTATTTTGGTGTGGTGCTTTTTTCTTTGATTTATACAAGCAGATGATAATGAGCTTCAGCAAAAATATGTCTCATTAATACTTATGTCTATATTCATGTTTGTTTATTGTCTTGAATACAGGTGAATCTGGTGTTGAAGAGTGGGCCCAGTGGAGTACGTGTTCAGTTACTTGTGGTCAAGGGTCGCAGGTGCGAACCAGAACTTGTGTATCACCTTACGGGACACACTGCAGCGGCCCTTTAAGAGAATCAAGGGTTTGCAATAACACTGCCCTCTGTCCAGGTAGTGTTAGCAGCCAATCAATAAAATTGTGGATGTTTTTGAACTGTATAATTATAAGAACTTGAAACTGTATCTTTTAAAAATTATTATTATTTTTAACACTAATTTTATAAGAGCATTTCAATTAGAGCAGAGAAGTGCAATTCTATTCAGCTGTGAAATATTTCGTGGAGATTGCTATTTTTACTTTCAGAACAGTCAAAGTGTGGAACAAGACTCCTTTTTTTCTGACAGTTCCAGATTTTTTTAAAAAGTCTCTATTATCTGATTTTCACTCAGAAAAGTGAAGGTATAGAATAGGTACAAAACAAACTAGAGAAGAAATCCAGATCATCAATACATTAAGAAGCAGAGACTGATCAACAGAGTGGGTTAAGTTACCATATATTATTTGACACTGAAAATGTTTCGCATATTTGAGGTAATTGCTGAAAGAGGACATCTCATTTCTTTAGACTCTACATGTGGATCTGATTAATCTGGGATGGGAAGCAAAAAGGACAGCTTGTATCCTGTGACTACATTCATTTTCCTCTGCTGTGTATGAAACACACAAAAGTTATGCCTCACTTCAGATTCATCAATTCCTCAGGTCTTTGTTACATTTGATCAAAAGAGTATGGTGAGCCATCTTCAGCTTTTGGGAAAGTTCAGTCCATTTTTGAAGTAAACTAAACTGTCATACACAGAGAATCCCCTGGACTGTATCTCAATGAGTAGTAACAGGTAGAATCAAACTGTCACATTCTTACTGTGGCTTGAAAAATATCCAACAGGAAATGCATATGTGATCCCATGAGAGTTTGCATGTCAGCATTACAAGCATGTAGGGAACCTCTGTAATGGAAAGCAACTTAAATGATTATCTAGATAAACCATCACTGTAATAAGAACTGCTCTCAGCACTTAATGCTTTACTACTATGCTTTAGGTAAGCAATTCATATGGAATTTTCTAATATTTCAGGGTAGAAACCCCCAGGCAGAGCTGAATTCAATAACTTTAAGTGTTTCCATACAAAAATGGCAGCTATTTCTGAAAAGGTTAGGCTAGCTTAGAGTCTACCAGAGTTGGGATATATTGCAAAAGAACTCTCAACTGGAAAGTACAAAAATAAGAAGTGGGAAAAGAAAACTATAAAAGAAAGAAACAAGCATTTCAAACAATCAAAGACAGATTTCAAGACTCCTTTGAACGTGCATGAAGCATGAACGTGAAAACACACAGTCCAGAACTTAAAATGGGATGCAGTTCTGCTTGCTTTCTTCATCATTTAGTATTACCTAGGAAGAGAAAAAGCATTTAAATCATCTAATTTTACAGAATTTTATCTTTATTCTCTCTAATAAGGGATGAGAACTTTTCATATCGAAAGAAACAAAGAAAATGTAATGCAAAAGCCAGTGTAAGTAATTTGCTGTCAAAGTAAGCTAGAGAAAAGTTAATTCTTCAAAATCACATTGTCTTGCAAACTTCTAAACAATGCTCATACAAAAATACTGCCCTATATTTCTCAGATTACAAAGGAGCTCTTTCCTTACACATGAACTCCCAGTTCAGAGAACAGCTTTTGTTTCCAGATAACTGGTATGAGCAATGTCTACCCATTCTCAGTGGCTAACAGGGATTGCCAAGATATTTTCCTTTTCAGGTCACCACAGCTGATTCTGATAATCTTTATGTATATTGAGTTACATTTCCTAAATAATTAGCCTTCTGGGCTTAATCTTGCATGTTGTTTCACATAACTACAACAACCTTACTAATTTACGTTGTTGTCTGTCTGGCTGCAGGGTCACTACTGTGTGGCAGTGTGCAAGATTAGCAATTTAGAAACATACTTTCCCAGTCATAGCTCCACTAATTTTTCAAATATCCCATTATTTATTACCCTAAATATCCTCTGTCTTCATTATATTTTGTATCCTGACTCAGAGAGTTGCATGGTTCAGAATTATCCTTGGTCCATGCATAACAAAATGCATAGGTTGTATACTAGTATAACTAAAACATGTGTTTGACAAAAGAATCCAAACATATGCAAACACAGATGGGATATCTGGCCTATGTACCCAATCTTATACCACTCATTCCATACAGCTTTTGGACTATCTTTATAGAGCATAAACTAGAAGCAGTAAACATGCAAAAACATTACAGTGGTCTCTCCTTGTAACCTACAAATACAAAAACCTACTGGGTTTATATTTTAGTCAGAATTCCCTTACTCATAGAGTTCCTTAAACTATTACCTAGCTTTCGTTCTAGAATGATAACTATCAAAGATAAATCCTTTGCTATAATATAAAAAGAGTTTTCTATGTTTTCACATCCTGAGGGCCTACTGGACTATACTGCAAGCATCTATCTACAAGCTTCACAGGAGCCTGTTAAACTTGCAAATACTAATGCAAGGCTTCCTAAGTATTTTTCATCTATTGCCCTCATATAATCCCTTTAGTGACCAAGGTGCTCACTGGGATGTTAGAGAGTACATCTCTCTGTGATCTCACCATCCTGGAAGATTTTGAGAATGGGAATCAT
>VZZY01000769.1:0-16642 GCA_013400335.1 Eurystomus gularis
GACATGTTCTCCAGACCCCTCAGACCTCTGCATCCTACCAATGCAGTAAACAATCCATTTATTCATGGAAGTTCGTAGGGCTGTTGCATAGGTATAGCGTTTCCCATCTCAATCTGAAGAAAAGCATTTAGGAATAAATACCTAGTAGTTCAGAACACATTAATCACTGAATGTGTTCAAACCAGGTTGGATGGGGCCTTGTACAACCTGGTCTAGTGGGAGGTGTCCCTGCCCATGGCAGTGGGATTGGAACTACATGATCTTTAATGTCCCTTCCAACCCAACCATTCTGTGATTCTATTCTAGGAATTACTGTGGAAGGATTGTAGGAGTAATAGGATTTTATATTTACTTTATACAGTGTAAGCAAATACAGCATTACCTCGTTAATCTGTTCCAAGGTCTTCTGGTTTTCTATTAGATTTAACAGTGTAAGTTACACTTGAGTCACTAATGGGCTTGTGCCTCTTACAAAGGAGTTAATGAGCAACACCCCTTGTCAAAGCTGGAGTGAGGGGCGGTTGGAGGATACCGGATATTCTACTGCTTCATTCTGCAGCCTTAGGTTTATACCTTAAGTTACTTCAAGAAAAAAAGTAAATCTTTGCCGCACAGCACTACTGTAAATCCTTCTTCCTATGCTCAATGTTACACCATACAACTTTGCTTGCATTTAATAAGTACCTAAAGAATTGCTATATTGTACAAAATAACTGAGGGATGGGAGAACACTTTCCCTGACTTGCCACCACCTTTATGTAATGGGTTTAAAAAAAAATAAAAAGGAGAAATTTATCTAAGCAATGTCTAAACAATGGTGGTTTAGAGGACAGGGTGTTGTCACCAATACGTTTAGCATTTAATAGACTGTGCTTTAAAACCCTGTACAGGATTGGCATAGTAGAAAGCTTTAGCTAGAAGGAATATTCATGAACTCATTTTCTTGAGTACCAGGTTCAGTGTTGGAAGAGGACAAACATTTCTATTGCAGGTCTACTAGTTATGATGGCACTGCTGTAACATACATGTAATGGAAGTCCTCTGGGTAAGGTGCACCTTTTCCTAACCAAAAAAAGCAAATTTGGTAGCTCCATACCAAAAACTGCCACATAGAGAAGTCCACATTTTACCTAAAGCATGAAGGCTTAGAAACCACTATTTAAAGCAAACCACACAGTAAGCGAGAAGACGCTCAGCGCATGGAAGACTTTAGAAAGTTGAAATAAGGCACAGGACAGCATCACGTATTTTAAGTTTTTAATTTTTATTACATAATGTATAAACACCACTTAAAAAAAAAAAAAGGGCAAAAAATGACAGGTCTAGTTTAGCAGAACACAGTGTGGACTGGCACTAAATGAAAAGACTATGCATTTGATTCAGCAGGTAGAAGAGGTGCAGAGTTTACTGCCAGTCCAGACAGATTACATCAGTGTTAAACCAATACTCGGTCCTGTCATGGAATACTGTCTACCAGTTAAATTGCCTGTACTTCAATACTATGCAATAAAGGATCCTTAAAAAGGATTCTACATTTCTTTAATAAAAAAGGTAGCTGCTTACTGCTTATCTATTATAGATCTCTGAAACATCCTAGTTATTTAAATCAAGCATTCACCAGTAAATGCTTCAACAGAAGTGCAATTAGAGACAAAACCGGTAGAGGCCACTCATGAATAGGTCAGGTTTCCATTTTGCTAAGCAACTTAGGAATCTGACTGTGAAATCTCTTACTCAGCCCTAATCCAGATCATACTTTAGGTCTGCAGGGCCTGAAAACATTTTGTTTTAGTTTCAGCAGTCATAATAAGTAGTGACAGGCATCTTTAAGAGGTATGCACCCTGATCAGGCTAATTATCCCCATTAAAACATGACAGCACACAAGTGTCTTCAAGTAAGGAAGGGACAGAGTTTCTGCCATAAATTTGTCTACGCAGGGTTTCAAGGACACTTTCAATACCTAAGTCTCTGATCTAACACAGTAGTGAAGTCACAAATTAGTGTTAAAGGCATTGGTGGGTGGTTGGTTTGTTTGATTGTTTTTAATCTTAACAGCATATTGACCAGAGGCACATAAACTATCCTTATGGATGGTTTAGGAATAACTAAAACACCCTAGTCTCTGTGCAGCCAGCTTTCTAAAGATTAGTCTTTTGCATCTTTACCTTTAGACCAGTTTTGCTGATTATTTTAGACATTAAAAAACCTTTATTCTGATAGTTCCTGAACTTACCAAGTTTTCAAGGAGTATTTGGCTACTTTGATTTTTCCCCTTCTGGTCTGCAGTCATGATAACTCAAGCAGATAGTGTAAATAACACATTCTGCAGCACAGTTAAAAGGTGAAATGTACACAAACAGTGATGGCTTATTAAAAAAGCTCCATCAGTCTCACATTTTCCTAGAATTGAATGGTCTAGTCAAATTTCTCTAGAATTCTCATTTACAGTGTATGCTAGCAGTTACATAGTAGAAGGAAAAGAAATACTTTATCCACTTCCTCCACCTATAAAAATCAGTTTACATTTTGTGATTGGCAGTAAATACATTGATTGGTCACATTGGAGAACATTTCCATTAGACCTGAGAACATCTGTTACAGAAGTCTCTTCATGCAAAAGTAGTTTTGACAAAAGCTCACTTTTGGAAATAGATCTGTATTCGACAGGACAAAACACATTAGTTTCAAGTTATGCAGCAGAAGAGTTCCTGCTGTAGCAATCTTCATTTTATGACATTCTGCCCATTCATCTATGCAATTATCAGCACAGACTTTCAAAGGCAGTCATAGTTCACAGTTTCTCTAAAACATCTAGAAAGTCACTTCCTCTTCTAAAAGCAGCTTTTTTTTTTCCTACCCAGCACATCTTTTTCAATTATAAAGAAACTTAGAACCTAAAATGCCAAACCATTCCACCTACTAAGGCCAAATACCTTTCTTAGTGATAGCTACCTACATACACTACTGTGACTAAACACCTGCTAGCCAGCTAATCCATTCAATGAAGGAGTACATCTTACTTCAACACGTTGTCTATAGTTTGTGTATTTCTATTAAAGGGCTCAAGAAAGCCCTGGGCTTTCAAGTCCCTCTCTAGTGAAAGAGAAAAGGCGAGAGCTTCCCCATTCAAGATATGATTAAACCAGACTGTTACTTTTGATGTAAAACTACAAAGTAGAAAAAATACTGGAAGAGCAAAAAAAATTGTCAGAAGTTGTATGAAACTGCAAAGTTGTAAAATTTTTTAAAAGCATACAAAAGGTTTGTGTTACCATCTAATCCTTGCATCTAATTGCTAATTGACAGCCAACTTTTCTACAAAAGTATATACGTGACAGTGTTTAGTTTTATCAGTCCCAGACTGTTACTAAAAAACTGTACATCTGAGTATTTAATGCTACTGACTTAATACTTGAACCCATCTACCTGTGTTTAAAAATATGTTCTTTCGTGTTTGCCACACAGGTTAAAAATGTCAATTTTCACTGAAGTTAGAGATAAGACTTCAGATGTTTCTTTCACATCAGATGCAAAAAGAGCTTAAATATTAGGTTAAGGTTTCCCCAACCCAAAGAATTGAAAAGCTTCCTCCAAATGCTCTCATATCCAAAAAGGCCAACTTCCAACATAATGTAGCACTGTGAGGTGCTGTCTATCTCCAGGGGTTCCTTCTCCAGATCCAGAATTGTTTCAGCTGAAGACACTAGAGTTCTTCATTCTTCCAGCAGAACAGTGCACAGTGCATCCTCTGTGTCAATCATTATTGAAGCTATTGCGCCATCATTGAACTCAAAAGATGTTCCTCCATCTACAACCATACAAGCATCCCAACAACGGGAACGGACACAGACTCTGAAAAAAACCAAAAAACAAGTTTTCACAAAACAGCTTTGTGTCGGTTTAGTAAGAGCTGCGGGGTAGCCGAGCCGTGCGGCTGGCCACTTCTCCCCGCCCCCTCCCCTCTGCCATGGGCCGTGGACAGAGAAAGGAAAAGAAGGTTTAAAAGTGCCTTTTTTTGAGTTGAGGTAAGGAAGGTTTAATATATATATAAAAGAAAGTAACATACAATGGGCACTTTGCAGTTAAAAAGAACAAATACTAAGCAGTAAGGAAAAGAGCAATACAAAAAAAAACAATACCAGAGAACAACGGCGAGGGACTGAACCCGAGCGAAGTTCAGGGCAAACTGAACTCCAACTGAACCACTCCCAACAGAACTGGCCCCTCCCCGGAGGTGGCCCCGGGGCATGACGTCAGCATGGTATAGAATTACCTGGCTCCACACAAAATTAACCCTGTCCTGGCCAACCCAGGACATTATCCACCCCTTATTCTATACTGGTAGCTGAAGACAGCAACTGGATCCACCCTGCTTAGTCTTGTCTCCTCCAGGCTAAACAACAGCACCATTTGAGCGTCTCCTTTTTACACCATGCATTTTGGACCCCTGATTATCCCAATGGTCCTTTCCTGAATTCATTCCAGTTTGTCAATGCTGGTGTGTAACACTGAGGGAAATGGCACATGCCCAAAACCGGGCACAGTTTGATTCTTTTATCCTGTAAGACTGTGCACAGATCAAACATTAACAAGGCATAATACAACTTGGAAACATTTTCTTCCTGTTGTTATGAGAACAATACTTGAACCCCTCAAAACACAAACTGGCTGCTAAAACACTTCAAGGGAAACTTCTGGATTACTCATACTTTGACAAATACACAGAATGAAACAACTCTTCACTGACTGCTACAGCCACCACTTACTTTGAAGAGAAGCCACGCTGCCGGCTACTTGAGAAAACTCTGTTTACAATAGGTTCTCGAATACTGAAAAACATCTTTGGTTCTTCTGGACTGTAGAGTAGCGATTCGTTGTAATCATTTGTTACTGTAAATAAAGAAATCAACCATTAGTTTTTCCGGAGAAAATCAGTTTTTCTCAGAAACACACATTCCTCCAGGAAAAAGCAGCTTCCATATAGAGAGGGAATACTGAGTCTTGCCAGATGTTTAATAGCCTTCACCTGCAAAAAAAATAATTTTACAGAAGCTTCCTTTCACTTCTATTGCATGATGAACACTCAACAGCTCTCTACAGGTGATTAAGTGTCTCAAATCTTCGGAGAACTGAAATTCTCCTGAAGATCTATACATACAAAATAAGTGCTTTCATATTAAGTCAGACATTTTTTACCAAATGTACCTAAGTAATGTTTCTAAGAAGGAGTAATATTGCGAGAATGCTAAAATACTGGAAGCAGTGCTGAGTATTAAGAGAATAAATAAAATGAACTGGTTAAGGTTAAGATACTTTAAAAAAAATCTTGCCTTTTTCACTAACCTTTTTGTACTAGTTCCTTGTTCAATGCCATATTCAAACTTCCATGCTTTTTAGCTGTTAAGCCAAGAAAAAGAGCCCCAATTAGACAGGTGTATTTTTATATAAACATGGCCAGTAATGTCACACTATTCACTCACCAATCTTAAGGATCTCTTCAACAGCTTGATGTGTGATCTTGTTAATATTATAGGACCTAGACAGAGAAGTAGAAGTCTTGTTTGCTAAGCAATACAACTTGGGAGAAAAAACAAACAAACAAACAAATATTGCCTATAGATGAAGAACTATGCTCAACATCAGGAAGAAGAAAGCTATTAAGTGTGAGCTGACATCAGTTTCTTTAAAAAAAAAAAAAATCATTAAATTAAGTCTTAGTTTCACATCTACCTGTGGCTTTGTAAACCTTAATAATCCATTAAGAGAAGTCTTCAGGAAAGAAGAGCACAATACACAGGATGTAATCTTGTTATTAATCCTCCTGCCTTAAAACCCCAATAATTGCTGATTTAAGTCTGCATTAAAAACACTTGAAGTGTGAGAGTTCTACAAATTGTGTTTGTTCTTATCCCTTCTATCCACCTCTTACTAATTAATTCCTTCTGTTAGTTCTCATTTACAGGACCCAACACTTTTTGACAAATATTATGCCTCTTTGTCCCTACCCTCAGGTGTGTTCTTTAATCTCACAAGAATCAGTGTATCTACAAAATGAACAGTCAAGAGCAGGCACTTTTGCATTTGCCACATTTGGATGCTCAAGTCATCAGCATAAAGCCTCAGTCTGAACCAAGTCTAAATGGCAATAAATGTCTCCTCCTTGTGCCCAGGCTCAAAAGGAATTGAGTACTAATCACAGCTTCTGTGCACCAGTACTGTGAACATCTCAGTTGGCTACATCTCAATACTGCTTAACATGCTCAGCACTTCTGTCATGGCAGTAAAACACCTCAGACTGCAACAGACAGCCACTGTACATCTAACAGACTGCAAAGCTGCTGAGGGTGGTTGTCCAGGCCTCCTTCTCTTGCACTAACTGCCTACCTGCAAGCTTGAGAAGATGCTAGCAAGAAAGGCAGATGCACCGTTTGAAATAGTTCTCACTCTCAACTAGATACCATTTGATGCAAGTTTTGGCAGCTGAGGGAAGCACCGGGCCATTTAAGTGCTTCCCAGCAGAGCCCCTAAACCACAGGCTAAGGAAGGGGAAGGTCACTCCACCTAGAGAAGTCCGGCAGTACACACTTATTACAGCAATGGAAATGGGCAATCCTGGAGCTTGGTCCCTGCTTCTGGGATTGCTCAGTACAGAGTGTATCAGCAAATGAAATACCTAAGAATGGCTTTGAACTAAGACTGTACATTCCCAAAGTACTGAACACTAGGAAAGTTCCCCTAGCTGTCTGCCAATTTCAACCTTGGCAGCCTCCAGACCAAGTTATGCTGCCTGAATACAAAATTCTGAATTACAATGAAGAGTAAAACCCAGTAACCATGGTTACAGCATGAAGATTCATTTCTGAATTTTATTAAAAGCTTCAGTTTTAGTTCATCTTAGCCTGCTGCATAAATCTAGGGCCTGTTGTACAACTTTAAATTGTAAGCACAGACAGATTTCTAAATGAAAGAGGCTCTCACTGTATACATCTCTCAGATCTCAAAACTAAATTGATTAGATTTAAATGCAGTAGTGCAGCTTGTTTAAACTGAAATTATTTACCCCTTTGATTAAGCTAGCACAGCTCTGCTTAGATATGCCTATTTTTCTTTAGGGGGCTATTTTGGCAAAGTCTGTGCCCTTTCAATTAATTCTGAAAGGGGCAACAGGATTGGAAAGAGAAAGGACAATAGATGTGGCAGAGAACATTTAACACTGTTTCCAAGTACATGTTTTCCCATTCCTCTTCCAGCTAAGATTTTTGGAAGTTTTCTGAGCTACTTCATCTAATTTTAGCCAACAGGAGTAGTTCATAGATTGCCCCAAATATGCTCTCTAAGTCAGAGCAGAATCTCTTTCCCTCACCACCCCCAATCATTCACCTCCATGCGCTGCATGCAACCTCTTTCATCAAAATTACCTATGATAAACTTCTGTCTCAATGCCTTAGCTCCTCGCCCTTTCAACTCTTCTCTCCATACCTACAAGTGAGTGGTACTCTGTTCTCATACACCTGAGACAGCTTTATGCCATACTGACAGTGAGAATATTTAGACATAAATGACAGGCACTGACTTACCCACAAGACCAAGAGAGTCTCAGCAGGGACAAAATACTTAAGCAAAATAGGTCCACCTAGCTTATCTGAAGTGATATATTGAAGCAGCAACATGTACTTACCATGCTTTTGATCCTGTTCCAGTGCACACATTAAGCCCTGAACTCTTCTGTTTTTCCCAAGGACCATCATCAACTGATATCTCATAATAGGAGGCCCTATGAAGCGAGAATTTAAAACTGGGTTTGCAGGACTTAAAGTTCTCCCTGAATAAGACAGAACACACAGCCTTATCAGGCACAGAAAAATTTAGATGGGCCAGTTTCAAATCTGGATGACAGTTTCACAGGCTTTGCATAGTGTTTCTGATTTGGCAGCCATTTTTGATTCATTGTTTTTATAGCAGATCTTATAATGGACAAAAGCGATTTGCAGCATGAACTTTCAGGTAGTTTTTCTATAACCACTTTTCGTACAAAATTATGCACAAGGAACTCTGGTTTATCTAGGGAGAGCTTTGTATGCAAGCAGTGTTTGCTGGACTTAAAATTAAACTGCAAGTACATTACCTTCCTTGCATAACTACTGAACTACCAAAAAACTGTGTTTATGCTGTGATTTGGTCTCATAAAATTATATCAAGAAATACTAAGAGGTAAGGCACTCCAACTTCAGTAAGTAATAGCATGGCTTCAAGCTGAATTCTTGATCACTTCAGTAATTAAAAATTCACCCCAATTCTTCATAAGCAGTTTTAGTTTTACAACAGTCAGCAGGCTTACATTTCTCTCCAGGACAGATTCTTCCTAAAACTCAAAATGTAGTAAGTCTTGGGGCACACATATAATTCTGCATAGTATTATTCATATTATCAAGGACATATGTTAGGGATTCCTAATACTTTCTCTCTGTAAGCCTCAGAACATCAAGAGATATATTTATGAACTAAAGTTATTGATATTCATAGTGCCTAATTCAAACAGTATGATAATAGTCTTCAGATTAATAGATAACCTCTTAGAAAAACACCACATTCACTGTGTTCAGCATGACCGAGTTTCACTTTTCTTAGTAAAAGGAGCTTATTGAACTGTTTTAGAATCAGAATCATTCAGGTTGGAAAAGACCCTTGGGATCATCGAGTCCAACCATCAACCCTACTCTACAAGTTCTCCCCTAAACCATATCCCCCACCATCACATCTAAATGACCCTTAAACACATCCAGGGATGTAACTTAACCACCCCCCTGGGCAGTCTATTCCAGTATTGGACTACTCTTTCCATGAAAATTTTTTTCCTAAGGTCCAGTCTAAACCTACCCTGTTGCAGTTTGAAGCCATTCCCTCATGTCCTATCACTAATTACCTGTGAGAAGAGACCAGCACCAACCTCTCTACAATGTCCTTTCAAGTAGCTGTAGAGAGAGATGAGGTCTCCCCTTAGCCTCCTCTTCCTCAAACTAAACGGTCCCAGCTCCTTCAATCGCTCTTCATAAGATTTATTCTCCAGACCCTTCACCAGCTTCATTGCCCTTCTCTGGACTCGCTCCAGCAGTTTTAGATGATAAATGTTTAAATCTGGATCACTAGGAATATACTTCTTGAATATCTGGCGTCAAACAGTTTAGACTCTTAGTAACTAAGGGCATTTTGTGTACTCACTCTTCACATGATGGGAAGATGAAAGAACTGGAAGCAAAGTTTAAGATAAATTTTTGGAAGCTGGGTGTGGCAGTGTGTTTTTTTCCTTCAGTTACCTTATTTTCTTAACTGACATGCAGAAGAATAAGGCCTTGGAAGAAGCACCTACAGTAATTTTGTCTTAATATACAGCACACTTTTGTATTTAAACCCTACAGAAGATTCATCCATGTGACATAATTATGTCTTCAAGTGTAAGGTCCAGTTAACACAATATTTACTACTAGAGATTTATTCTTACAGGCATTGTGTTCTTCAGCGCTTTTCAAATGTATTGGAAAAATGTATTTGTGACACTCAGAAGTAGAGTGTCATCACTGTTAAAGAAACTTTTTAGAATCTTGATAAAATAAGGTTTGATTTAGCAGACAGCAAAATTTTTATCTCTTTGAGAATAAGTCCTTTTGCCAGTCTGAGGCTGCAGTCCAGATGGAAGACAAAACTTTCATGGAACATTTATACTGTTTCCAGCAGCAATCGCAGTGTTCCAGGCACTGTACAAACACAAGAACATACTACACTCTGAAGTTTGGTTTCATTTGTTGTATTGTTGGTGGTGGTGTTTTTAAAAAG
The DNA here is from genome assembly GCA_013400335.1 of Eurystomus gularis. Classification (NCBI taxonomy): domain Eukaryota; kingdom Metazoa; phylum Chordata; class Aves; order Coraciiformes; family Coraciidae; genus Eurystomus; species Eurystomus gularis. The sequence goes on from VZZY01000769.1 coordinate 9,833, forward strand.
ATACAGAATAAAGGGAAAAGGGATACAAAATACAAGTAAAGTTTGGCCAAATCCTGACCAAGAATCATGTTTTAACTCCCTTCCCACAGGCCCTATCACGTCTCCCACATCCTTCTTGTTATTGTTTGGCTGGCAGAAATACCTTGATCTTCAGAACACGGAGGGCAGTCAAAAGGTATCCTGGATAATGCAGTACTAGGATTTGACACAAACTTGTTTATTAAAAGAAGGAAATAAGTTTTTTCCCCACAGTAACAAAGCTTCTGCCAAAGACAGAATGACCAAGAGGCAGGGAAAGGAGTACTTGGTCATGCTTAAAGCTATTTCTGCCTGGTCATGCTAAAAGCTTAAGAAAATATATTTAAGAAGAGATGCAAGAGAGGAAGCAGTTTAAGGACAAGATATATAATTCTTCAATTCATTGTAAAGATAGTAACTGAAGGCATTTCGTTATGTAAGACCTAACCAGGAAAGAAGTAAAACAATGAAGAGGAAAGAAAACAGCCAGGAATGATGAAAGATGAAAGAATGGCCAGATAGGATGGTGAAAAAACAGAAATTAACATCACAGCACTTAACATCTATGAAAATACACCTTGTAATCAGCAACAATAAATCAGTGTTACATAGAACTGAAATTTGACAGCAAAGACATCCCATTATTGATTGTCCACTGCAACGTCATAAAAAGAAATTAAGTGAATCGTGCCTCGCTGCAACAACAAACAATTAAACATACCTGGATGAAAGAGATTCCCCAATGAAGACTTCATTGAGTGCTCTCACTGGTAAAAGATGTGGACCAGAAATGTCAGATCCTGCAGACATTGAAAATAACAGTTTTAATCATGGCTCTAAAACCCGAATTTTTAAAAACAATTCACAGCTCTTTGGAGGACACACTCTGATATCTCGGTTTATATTCTAGACACTTGCATTCAAGTGGTTGTGCACTGTACTCAACACTGGTGAGGCCACAGCTTGAGTACTGTGTTCACTTTTGGGTACTGCAGTGTAAGAGAGATATTGAGGTGCTGAAGCAGGTCCAGAGAAGGGCAACCAAGCTGGTGAGGGGTCTGTAGAACATGTCTTATGAGGAGTGGCTGAGGGAACTGGGACTGTTTAGTCGGGAGAAGAGAATGCTGAGACCTTATTGCTCTCTACAACTACCTGGAAGGAGGCTGTAGAGGAGGTTGGTGCTGGTCTCTTTTCCCAAGTTACTAGCAAAAGGATAAGCACAAATGGCCTCAAGTTGCACTAGGGGAGGTTTAGTTTGGTTTTTAGGAAAAATTTCTTTACTGAAAGAGTGGTCAAGCCCTGTAACAGGCTGCCCAAGGATGTGGTCGAACCACCATCCCTGGTGGTATTAAAAAAACATGTAGACGTGGCACTTCAGGACATGGTCTAGGAGTCAGGGTAGTGTTGAGTTGACAACTGAACTTGATGATCTTAGAGGTCTTTTCCAACCTTGATGATTCTATGATTCTAGACCTAGTGCTCCATTTTCTTCAAGGACTCAATTTTTCACTGATTTAATGGCCAGCCAGTCCCTGTCCTTTACTGGAGACCACAAATACTTGAGCCAAGGCCAGTAAGGTGATGACACTTGCATTCACCCATTGCTTTCCCTGAAAACTCATGGACAGAAGGAAGTCTTCTCTTCTGTAAGTCACTCTTCTAGCCTAGTTAAATTCACTGGCAGTAATTTAACAGACATTTCTGATAAAGTTCAAAGAATTAGACTTTATACTACAGGGTAATTAAGGGGGATTAAAACATTGTTCATGTTGACTAAGGACTTCCTAGTGAGAAAATGCAGCGTTCAACACAGGTTAATGATAGAATCATGCATCTTCAATTCATCATGAAGAAAACCATCGGAAGCATCTGATGACCAAAGAATTACCCAGGCAGACATTCTCGTATCTAATTTCTCATTTGCTTGCTGGCAGTCTGTGACTAGCTTTTCAACTGTGAAGTAACCTACCTCAAATTTAGCACAAGAGCCTTCATGTGGTAACCCCAATTGTCTTAGTAACCCTAAGAGACAGCATTTTTAAAAAGCTCAGGTATTTTGACCGTAGCTAATATTGTTTAAAAACATCTATAAATGAACTGTTACTACTAAAAACTGGTTGTAAGTGTACAGTCCAGAATAAAAATACTCCCTTCTGAAAAAAAACCACCTTAATCTGGGTCTTCAGCTAAGAGGAGCTGTCTCTGCCTGGTTCTCAAATCTAGCAACCAGACTTCAAATTCTTCAACTCTTATAAATCTTTATTTTCTATTCCAAGTTATCATAGCAAAGTGATTATATTCTTGTCATATTTTAACCTACTTTGATCCTGGAATCTTTCATTTATGTGAGCCCTGCTGTGTTGCTCTTGGCTCAGCTGCTGTTCATGTAAATCTACAGGGGTTGGGTTAATACCAGTTCCTTCAAGATACAGTCGGATTCTTTGCCGCCACTGCCACCTTAGAGAGAAGAAAGAAGTTGGTATCAATAGCCAAAATACTCATTACAGAATTAGACAGGATCAGAGAGAATTCACTGTGAAAGCAGAGCATTTTAAGATTAAAAGTTAAATATATTCAAAGTTACATTTCAAGTTTTATAGCTTCCACTATCATTCCTAAATTTAGAAAGTTAATCATACTAAAATGTAAATATTTTTCACTTAACAATTTGCTACCTTATGTTTTTAGTATATAAGAGGATGCAGGCCAAAAATAGACTATAAAGATTATAGACTACAAACCACTCATCTTTTAGGCATGTGATCCCACCTTACGAATTTGTGACTGATGCAATGATTTTGAGAACAAGCTCTGAGGAGTTTATACACTGCTACATGCTGTATTTTACCATCTTTCGTTTGTATTTGTAGCTGTCCGGTAAAGCAGCTCTATCCACCCCTTACCCATAAAGGCCACAAGTATCCTCTCCCTTTAAGAATCCCTCCTAGCCTAGGAACTTTAGGATGCTTAAGATGAATTAAAATGAAGAAAGACAAGGCTATAAAAAGACATTCTTCATTAAGCTATTACAACACTCAGGTATTTTTTCCTAGGACACAGCAATTTCTTTTTTGTCTTACAATTTAGAGATTATATAAAACAGAACAGCAATAGCGGTTTTGATTAAGAAAGCAAATCACAAGAGTGTTATGAGCACACCCTTCCCAGTTCATATTGTTGATATCCAGGTGACAGTAATCAGCTTACATGTTTCTTGAAATTACAGTAAGGAAGACTCACACTTTATATGACTACATTGCTACTTTTTCCTTGTTGTCATCCTTGTAGAGCATTATTCAATACATCCTCAGTATAACTGCCTATCTGCCTTTAAATTCCACGTATGGTTTTAGGTGGTCAGGCAGATAGCATGCAGTAAGTATTGTTATGCTAGCCTCCTTAAAATACTCATGCTAGAACATACCAAAATCTCTATGAAACTGGAAAATTTTATTTTCATCTCCATCCTGTTACACTACTGACCATCAAAAAAAAACATGGGTAGTCTAATATAGTTTGTCCTTTATAATGTTCCTGTTTTATGGGACTCCAAGGTAAGTGCTTACAGACTGTTGCACTGACTGACACTTCAAGGATAAAGAGAAAAGACAATCCCCTTTTCCAGTCACTGTCCTTATGCAATTCTGAGCCATCAGAAGCTTTTCCAGACAGGCTGATCCAGTAACCCACATATTTTAAAGTTTCCTTAAGGGTCAAATAAATCTGAGAACTGCCAGTTGAAACATTCACTCAGGTCGTTGTGTAGGAGTATCAGTTTCTATTACTCTGGCAAAATAACCAGGGAGATCCTTTGTATTTCACTCTGGTGAGACCTCAGCTCCATAACGAGCAACAACAGGAGTGTAGCAACAGAAATATAAAACAGCATCCAAGAAAACATTAGAAGTGCCTAAATTATCAAAGATGTTATCTGCATTAGCATTACCAGCTTTACATAAACAGCTTAGCATGATGGAGTGTTAAAAGCTCCTAAGCCTCAGAATATGTGAGTTGAAAGTACCTTTTCATTTAACAATAGCTAATGAAACCCTTTCAGCTATTTATAATCAATCCTGATGACTGCATTCACCTCATTTCAGAACTCTTCTATGGCGCAAGCACAGTTACACTTCAAGATACAAGTTAAATTTGCTAGAAATATAAGCAAAACTCAACTGCAATATATTTTCATGTGAATTACTTATTTCAGTTTGATGATTTGCCATCACAAAAATGTTCTGGAATGTTAATACAGCAGAGAACAATGTCTCTTTTTCAACAGTTATTAAAAAACTCTTCACTAGTCTGTCCTTTAACATTCAGCTTGTTTCGCTCTACTTCAGGTGAGAATCTTGTATTTAAAGATATCTACTATTGCAAACATCAGGCTATTTTCATAAAGAAAAGCTTTGCCCTACACTCATCTGTTAACAACATTTAAGCCACTATACCTTAATCACAGTCATGGTTTAACCTCAGCTGGCAATTAAACCTGAGCAGCCACTGGCCCACTGCTTCCCCTCCTCCTCCTGTGTTGCAGGAGGAGAATCGAGAGGGGAAAAAAAAAGGTGAAAACCCCTTGGGTTGAGATAAGGACAGTTTAACAGAACAAGTCAAAGGGAAGAAGCAACAGTAGTAACAATAATACTAATGAAATTATCTGTAAAGTGTGGGCTCTACCTGGTGCTGAGATATGCTGTCCTTGCTCTGGCCACTGAAAACAGGCGCTGGCCAGCTGCTTCCCTACTATGCTCCTCTTAGATAGAGGACATGATGTCAGTACAGTATTGAATATCTCATTTGCTGGTTTGGCTGTTTACCCCAGCTGTAGCCGCTCCCAGCTGATTGTGAACATCAACCCTATCTCAGCCGAACCCAAGACAACCACTTAAATCCCAGATGCCACACAATGACCATTTCCTAACGGTATAGGTTTCCTTAGCTTCTATCAGTATGGCACAAGACTGTACTACATGTTTTCAAGTGTTAAAATACACAAACCAATACACCCTTTACAAGAATGCAGCTTCTCATTTATAAATTTGGTAACTCAGAAAAGGAAATCAGTTACTGAAGGTCGTAACAACAGCCTTTTTGCTGGAACTGACAGTCAATTCTATCTTCTGCATTCCAATCTCTCTCTTGACCACAAACCCATTTTTCAACACAGTAAACATCTTCACAGAATTCACAATTTGAGGCGTTAAGATTTTAATAAGCATCATCTGCTCCTTCGGAATTATACATAATTAGTATTTTCCAATCATAGTATATTATGGAAAACCAAAGATCAGTGAATCCTACCTGAACTCACCACGATAAAGCTTCTGTAGTGCTTCAGGAAACGAGCGTGTGTATCTCACAGGCAAGCATAAGTGACCCTCTGATCTGGTAGCAAAAATGGACAATGCAAATGACAGTATAACTATTGAGTACCTTTAAAAAGCAAAACAAATCAAACATGTCTTTCTGTTACATAAAGCAAAGCTACACTTTGACCTTTATGAACCTATATTACTCTTACATAATAGCACAACAGCAACAATACACCTCTTCCAGCTCCCAGGGTGTATGTGTGGACATAGCATATTTCTCCTACATTTCCACTAAAAACTGGCTGTTAGCTGCAGGAATAGGTAGGTACTAATATAGCTCTTGTCACCATAGTTCGGGGCAAGGAAATAAGCTTAAACATTGCAAGTTTAAAAGAAAATTTCCCCCACTTCCACACAAGTTAGTGATATGAGACAGGTAAGCAACATGCCTAAGATCAAAAGAATCTCACATTGAAGCCAGAACACTAAACACTGCTCCCCTTTCATGAGCGATATTTGATAACTTGAAGGCACTTGTTATTTGAACCTTGTTATTCAGGCTTGATAGTGTAGAGTACTCACAGCATTTGCAAAGTTTCGGAAGAGGAGTAAGGTATGGAAGGAATTAAAACTTTAAGTCACCACTTTCTTATCTACTAAGATTAAATTAAATTGTAATATCAAAACCAGAAACCTAAATCTGGAAATCTCAGCAGACAGAATTCTGAGACTTACTTGCCATCCATTTGAAGGTTATACCAACCAGGCAGTACTAACACACTGCATCCACCTGCCCAAATCAATCTTATGGCTAGGTAGACACAACTTGTGTGGAGTTTATAATATGACAACTGAATGCCATTAACTGGCTGAGGAGACTGTGTCCTCTGAGGTATGACATGGTTTGCATGAAGAAACCAGAACAAACTCCTTCATCTGAGGCCCTGCTGGATCCTCAATAGGATTTGCCTTCTTCATAAAGAAGCCAAGCTTCCTTGTGTGTAGGTACCACATCTGGTTGCTTTTGTCAAGTCCTTTTTCCTGTTTATGGTCTACACTGCCCTCTGTAGCCTCAAACTTCTGGTTAGTAATACAAGTTAACTAGCTGCAAGTGCTTTTAATCTGGTATGTGAACACAGTTGTGGCAGTTTAACACAGTTAGTTACACTTATCCAACAGTACTTAATACCCTCTCAGATGAGACAGGATAACTCATTGTGGAAACTTCTCCAATAGAACAGTGTTGGGGGTTAGATATGCTTTCTGTTTGTTCCTTTTTACCTATAGAATTTTTTCCCATAAGTTACTAGGATGCTAATGACTGGATACTTAAGAAAGAACAAAGGCCTGGGGAAGAAAGTGTCAGAGTTTCTAGTGGTGGAGGGACAGAGATACTGCGAGATTTGGGCAGATAAAAGGGGGGGCGGAGGTGGCTGCGCTCTCTCTCTCTTGCTCTCGGCTTCGTAGGAGGACGGTC
>VZZY01000774.1:0-78586 GCA_013400335.1 Eurystomus gularis
AGAAAAAATATTTCTTGTGTCTAGTTTATCTTATGAGGTAAGCCAAGTCTTCTAGATTGAGTTCGTGTTGTAACAAGTTTATTTTTCCACAGTGATTAAAAATTCTGCAGGACTGCGCTGTCTTACCCAGGGCAGCGAGGATTGCACCTCCCCACCTATCAGAACATGTGGAAACAGTTGTCCAATAAAGCAAAGATAAATACTCAGTCTTTAGAAGGCACAGTGCTGCTCCACAACTAGCACGTCATGTATAGACATCTGCATACAATTCTGTCTGTGTTCTCAATAAAATGTTTTAAACATGATTGCTACTAGCCTTTAAGTGTCAGAAAGCCTGCTTTTGTTGATTGCTATTTTAGAAATTACTGACTTTTATCAGTCAGCAAGATATATTAGTGCATCTAACTCAACTGTTTCTGGGATTGTTCACGTTTATGGCTAGGAATGTTCATATCCAGCTGCTGGATTTGGATCCTCACAGGTTTCCAGTGATAGGTTATTACTGTAATGAAAGATGTGTTAATTATTCACTACTTGTAAAATTAATTTGCTTTCATCCATGAGGAAGACAAAATGTTAGCTACGAAGTGAACAACTTCATGATTATTACTCCCAGAAGTACGCGTTTTGGCTGCTGAGACATCATTTACTCCAATCTTCTAGTTCTCATCCATAAGCAAAGAGGATGTATCATTAGCTACATCTGCTGACATATAGGACGTAGTGTAAGACGTAGGACGTAGTGTAAGTAAAGGAAGAAACCTCATCATCACGTGATTCTCAAGAAACCAGATCACAGGATCACTATGTCTGGAAAAGACCTTTAAGATCATCAAGTCCAACCATTATCCCACTCTACCAGGCCCATTTGTAAACCATGTCCCTGAACACCATGTCTAGACAGCTTTTAAATACGTCCAGAGATGGCAACTCAACCACTCCCCTGGGCAGCCCAACCAGATGCTTGCACTTGCTTACCTTTTCAATGTTTCAAACAGCAGACATTCCACAAAGATAACAGACACATGCATAGGTAATTACTCATTTTAACTATATTGAAACAAAAGATGTCAGCATGTGTGAGCTATGTAGAAGAAACTGCCCCACTTGTATGCTGTTGGTTCTGTGCAAACTCATGGGAGACCTGACTGGTGGGATCTCTCACGGTGGTTGTGGGAGTCCTTACCAAGAGAGCTCTGCTGAACTGAACATGCATGTGCTCATACCCGTTTCAGGGATTCTGTCATGAAGTTTCTCTTCTCTGATCTGCTGTTCAAAATGCTCAGCATCCATTCTTTACGTGACCTACTTAAAGTCTGACACAAGGCTGCGGAGTGCTCAGAGAGGACTGTGTGTTATCTCTACTGGTGCTAACACCTGTCAAAGCAGCAGACTTGAGGACTTGTGTTTAAAGATACTCTGTCACTTTCTTGAAAAGAGGGCAGAGGCCAAACATGCAGGCAAGTTTCTCATTTTGTCACAGTTAGAGAATACTCCTCCTTTGCCAACAGGAATCATATCCCCTGTCTTTTATATTGTTATGTAATGTCTGTAGCATACATATTTTCTGTCATTTAGGATAAAATACTTTGTTTAAAAGTGGTCTATTGTAATGAGAAAAATTTGATATATCAGTTGCCATAAAAATTGAATCTTTCTGCTTGGTGTTTAAGTCCAGTATGACCATATAAATCAAATACATTTTCTTTATCTGACAAATGTTTGGTAAAGTTTCTCAGTAAAGACTGATGTGTTTTACTAAAAGTAATTCATCTAATGAATTTGTGTTTGTCAGTTCACTAACCATGTTTCTTTCCATTTGTGATCTGTGCAATAAACCTCTATAAATTCTTGTATGATTTACAGCTCCTTTAGATCTCCAGTCTTTCCCAGCCATAAAACCATGTTAAGCAAAGGGACTTGGCAAACCTGACCCTTACAGTGAAGCTGTATCTGGATAATGATGTAACTAACCATCACAATTGTTCCGGCAGAGTAAAACTGATGCTGATTTGGTGTTAAAAGAATATTACATATTTGAATAAATCTTTAAACCAGATGTTTGTGGAGAAGCTAACTAAAGCTGTTTCCTCCTGCTCTTTAAAGGATTAAATTCTGAGATTCATCAGATGACAGTACTTGTTGACATTCAGTGTTCCTAATGCAAACACAAGTGCTCTTCTCATTTTAATTTGCAATGTGCTAGGAAAATACACCACATGTCTTCTCAGAATTTAAGGTTTATTCCTGGTAAAATTTATTCCAAATTTGCAAGTCAATTTGTAGGACAAAAGAGTGATTAATCTGCCAGATACGGTGTACCTCAAACAGAGTGTGTTGTTTGTAAGACACTCTGTTACAAAACACAGGCTATTAAGATGATATACGAAGTCTAGCATCACTGTCTGACATTGGAAAAACGTAATTAAAAGTAACAAAATTTTAGGGTTCAACAGTTTATTCAAATACATTTCAAAGTCTCTGTACCAACAGACTGTGTTGAGTCACCTCAGTTTGAGGAACTCAATAACTAGGGAAATTATCAAGATTAGCAGATTGGCGGATGGAGTTTGCTGGCCTAAGGTACTATTGGAGTCCAGCTAGATTATCTGAAGCTCTCATTCAGTTGCAAAATTCCAATGCTTCTTTTCCCTCCAGCAAATAATATGATGTGGAATGTATCTCCTGTCCTAGTCAAGTTTAGGCTTTTATGTGAACTAAAAGGATGAAGCATACGTTGAGGATATATCTGCTGATACACATTAACTTCTTCTTGACAAAAATATAAATAATTCTAAAAATCAGTTTTACCTTTACTTCTTTAACTGGAAATGCACAAAACCCAGAAAAGCCTCTAGTTTTTTCCCAGTCTCCAAGATCATATTTAGTTATTTCTAATACTGGTGGACTAAAAGCAAAAGCAAGCTGTGGGAGTAATATCACCTTTTAGATGTTTATTTTAGCTAATTTGTGCAAATTCATGCAAACATTTTGTCAGCTTGCTACCTAAAGCATTGACTCTGATTTCTCTTTGAAGTAACACACTTTTGGATCTCCTTTGTATTTTTAATGATTAAAAACTTCCAGCATCTTTTGTCTGAAACTTCCCATCATAAATGCACATTCTCAGTTGCTTTTCACTGTTTATAACCCTTACTAAGCTCACCACTGGATGGTATCTTGGCTTCCTGTTGCCCACATGACGCAATTTTTTTACAGTGGTGGCAAAAAATGGGTTTAGCTGCTTCAAAGAGTGAGATTAGACATGTGTTGTTTGCCATTGTTGCTAAAGGAAAATCATTTTATAACCATTTCATGTGGGAGTTACAGTAGAGAACTTAAGGATTCAAATTTGGTGCGGAAACCCATGTCAGGGCTTTGCTTTTGATTACCTAAAACTACTCAAGACTGACCTTGAGGCAAAAAAATCTCTTATGAACATATTATTTAGAGTCCTGCTGAAGCTTTTTACTAGAGGTAAAACCTCCATCCCATCACAGCTACTGCCTGTGGCTATTGTGTATATATATATATATACATACACATACATATATATATGAATCACTGAACAAATGAATTTGCTCCGTGTCTAGGCAACCAGGGGTTTAGCAGGCTCTCCTTTTGCATTCTAACTGTTTGATCTGAGAGCTGGAAGTGAAAGCAAGGAGCATGACTTTCTTGAATTCAAGAAGAAGGAAGATGCTTTATTCACAGAAGGAATCAAGACAAGTAGTTGGGATAGAAGAGGCAAAGCAGACAAGCCAAAGCTGGGGACATTAAGGAACCAGACAGAAAAGTCTGTGATGGCTGGAGGAGCTCCTTCAGCATCAAGAATGGGATCGAAGATCCCTCACTTTCTGCTTGTCAGCAAACAGACGTGGAACCCTTGAGCAAAGCAGGTGAAGCTTTGCAGATGCAGAAGGACACCACCCTATAGTTACCTTATGCTTTGTTAGTGAAAGGGGCAGGGGCAGTGCACCTGAAGTGCAGTCATGAGTGTGTCTGCATGGTAACCCAGGTACTTCAGAAAAGAGTTGGCTCGGGTGCTGCAGAACAAAACTGATGCCAGAGTGGTGTAGTGTGGAGACATTTCCAGGCTTTTAAAAGACAAAGAAATTAGGCACTGGACAAGCTTTGCAAAAAATTAGCATCCAAATGTCTGAAAAGGCACAAAATTGTTCTTGGCTGATCCAACCATAACGATACAGCATTGACAGGAGTGGTGGTCTCACAATAGCCTGATTTCTATGAGCATCATTACTTTGCATCTCAGGTTGTATCCAGAAATGACAAGAAATCCCACTGAGATGATCATTCTGCCACATACTTAGTTGGTGGTGAAACCAGCATTTCATTGGAAGACTAGACCCTTACCTGAAGTGCAAAATTAAAGTCAGCCTTAACTATGTAACACCAGTATATTCAGCATGCAGCTTTTTTCTTTGTCCCCATTTTAGAGTTGCTTTTTTTTTTTTTTCCTCCTGTTTGGTTTTAGTTTTGTTTTCTCTTCCTCTTCACAGCAGGATTGCTATTCTGAAGGACCATATCCCAGTAACCTTGCCTGGAAGCAGGGAAAGTGTGGGTAAAATATTTACATTCGAAAATATAGCCCTGCTTATTTCTTCACTTGTAAATGGCAAAAAAAATATTAGGGGACACAAGTTACAGTGTGAACTTTGCAGTCAACAATAGATCCAAAGATTGTACATCCTTTAAAGTATCGATCACAGCTCCTCATTGATCTGATGTATAGACCACCTTGCTTTATTAATCTAAGGATGTGCCAAAAAACCACCACTCTAATATAATTCAGGTTAGGTCATAGCTAATTTGTCTTCCTTGAGGCTCCAGAATCAGAGGAAGGACAGACTGGAAAGTAGGTTGAATGCTAAGGAAAAAACATTTGATGGCACTTATGGAGTCTTTGATACTTTTTCCTCCACTGTGACTGAGTAGTTCATCAGGCACTTGCAAAAAAAAAAAAGTCTAAATCCATGTGTTTTTCTGAATTTGAATTTACAGGTATTAAAGGAATGATAAGACCCCTAAATGTAGCAGTTCAAATCCTATTTTTTCATATGCTTCTTCAAAATCTAAGGCTCAAAAGATATTGGTATTTGGAAAGGTCTACTTGACTTCTTAGGGAAGGACCTAAAAGCTTTCTTGAGCAGAGCTAGCATCTTGCCTTCCTTCTTGTTTATTGATACCTGGGACTAACTGGGCAAGCTTGTCACGCTTCTGGCAGCCAATAAAAATTAAAGACAGAATCAGTTTAATATTATTCTGGTTTCCGGATGATCAGAGTTTGCCTCCTGCTGATATTGTTCCAAAAATTGTATCTGACTAGATCTTTCTGTCCAGTTTATGCATCCAAAAATGTCAGGATCTCTGACTGTTGAAGGAAGTGATGTTTTTCACAGTTGCTACACACACAACTGTAAAATCCATATTTATTTTTTAAGTGTCATTCTGTTTGGAAAGATGACCATAAACAGGTTTTTACTCAGCAAATTTGAAAAATACTTAAAGTCATGTCTGAAATCTACTGGCAAAAATATATTTTGTGACTCTATAAGCCCTGCAGAAATAATGCTGGAGGAGGGAAAACCATCCCTTTTTCTAGTTCTTTTCTCAGCAGAATTATCTTAATTCTGACATTTATTGTTGGTGACAGCACATGAGATGCAGAACAGAGCTGACTTTCAGTGTGCAGTTTGAAATTGCTGTGCTGAAAGTGCTTTTTCAAGTTGTCTGTTGAAGAAATTTCTCTGGCAATGGTAAACAAGCCATTAATGGGAGTTGAGAGGGTGGGACAACAGTGCTTCAAAATCAGCCTTTTATATTAAGTTCCTGCTGACCTCACACAGACTCACCATCCTAACTTCTAATCTTCCCATAAATGGATGTGTGCCTTGCATGCAGAAAAGTTAGTCTTATTTAGCTGGAGAGCTGCCCAAAGTGAAGGGGGGAGCAGGGGGGTGTGTGCATGCGTGCACATGCATTTGTCATGGTGCAATTCGTACCCTTTTCTCCATCTCCTCAGAGTCATATTTCCATCAGGCTCATTTACCATGCCATCCACAGGATACCGTAGAGAGGTTTCATCAGCTTTTCAAGATGTTTAGTACAAGTCTTCCTTTTTTTTCTTTTCTTTTCTTTTCTTTTTTTTTTTTAAATCTGGTTGCTTGCCAGATCTTACGACATGGAGTTACTATGTGGGAAAGCAGCAGTTCTTGGTGGTTATTCAGAAGCTTTGGTGCTAAAGTGCTGATTTAGCACAGTAAGGAGTGGCTGAGTAAAGAAAAGAAAATCAGGTAAAGGATGAGACAGGTACTAATCATTTCCTGGCAACATCTAAAGAGCTTTTGTCATGAGTAAACTTCCATCACATCCATAATTCATTTATAGAGGTGGTCAGTTTTCAGCTTTTGTGTAGCCCTGCCCTGTCTATCCAGCCCTGTAATGGTTTTCCTTGACACATTTGTTGCTTTCCCAATGTCCTGTAGGCATCTCAAGCAGTTAAAAAAAAGTATAGTTACTAATATAAACTTTCTTGCCCCTTGCTTTAATTATAATTAATTCTCTCTTCCCTAAGTATGTTCACAGTACTGAAGATCACTGGTTTTGCATTCCATGATTTGTATTACTTTACTGCTGTTTGTTTCTGTGTCCTTGACTCTGCTCATGGCTTTCCTGTCCTGTTTTCCCTGGTAACGATGACAGGATACAGTTCTTCTCTTTCTCCCAGAGCTGCCACAATGCTTTCTACTGCATCACTCCAGCTACCAAATTGTCTGAAAGAATCCCTTCTGTCATGATGCCTAACAAAGTGGTGAATAATACGGGCAAAGACAAAAGAGCAGTGAGAACAATTTACAAAAACCTTTTTATTTCTGATATTAAGAAGAGATGTATTAGTCTTCAAAGACATTCATCCTTTTGACGGTGATACTTCTAAGTTCTTCTTCACTAGACATCAATGACCTTGTTGTTTTCCTAATTGTTTGGAGGACATTATAAAGCATTGCCAGAAATAAAGAGAAAAAATGTGGAACCAAAATTGCCTTTGTGATTCCCATACCTCTTAATTGTATTCTGATTTGTCGATATACACCTTTTTCAGAAACAATAGTATCATCAGTCCTGGCAAACAATACTTCCTTCCTTGGTTGAAGACAGGGTTTGTACTTAGATGGAAAAATAAGGAAATGGATTCCTCGGTTGGTATAGTCTTCCTTTTTTTGGAATCCCCCAAAAGCATTAGACTTGTCACCAACTAAAAGGTGGTTTTCAATAAGGTTTATGGCCTTTGAGATGGGAAACAGTGTCCCTTGTAGTAGCTGGAACTGACCCGTGAGCAAAATCAGAATTTTCTACATGCCCTTTGTGCTGGCCAAGTGTCTAGCAGGCAGCGCACATGGGTGATAGGTCTCTCCATTCCTCTGAATACGGGTCAGTGATGAGGTCTGCCTTGAATAGTATGTGAGGATTAGGACAGAAGAAGAGGGCTGCGAGCTGAGAGGGTGGAAGCTGAAGCACATGGTTCATTGGCCATTGCAGCTTGGCAGATCAGCCCATAAAAGGCTATTAAAGCCACTGTAGATTTGAAGCCTTTTGTGGCCTTAGCTCTTCTTATGTCATCCACGGGATTTCTACCTGGTTGTGGCTCAGCAGGGTAGTTAGGCTGCATGGACCTTGTGCTGTCACACTGAGATCACTCGAGGTATCCAAGTTAGCCCCTGTTTGCATACTTGAGGTATATATATATATGCATATGCATACTTAAAATATGCAGTGTAGCTCAGATGAGCACTGCTTTTGTATCCTTCATAAATGAAATTCTTACAGTGAAAATTTCTGCGTATTTGCATAAAGAGTATCATGGTTTTTTCCTTCCAATACTGATGTCTTGTGTTGACATTAGCTCCCAAAGGGATGGAGGAGTGTCTTGATATGGACAAATTTAAAGTGTTTGGAAAAAACTTAAATGAAACTTTGACGGGAAATAGTTCCATTGGTAATAAGTTAAATACTTTTAGAATAATTTTTAATATAGGTTTAAAGTTATTTAGAATACTTTCTAAAGTGAAGATGTATTTGAAATTAATTGAGTTAATGTCAAACTTCTAGTATGAGACATCAACAGTGTGTGTGTGCTGTATGCCCAGTATGACATTGGGCTTAACGCTGGTCAGAATTAGCAGCCTTGTAACAAATATCTGTATGGTTATCAGAGTCCTTTTTCAAGTGTTCTCCCTGGAGTAGACCCTTCTATTGTTAGAACCTTCTATTGTTCTATTGTTATGTGTGTTTGCCATTATTAAAAAGTAAATAATTAGTATTTCTTTACTTTGTAAATGTACTATCATTATTTTATGTGTGATATTCAAATCATATATATGTTTCTCACTGTTAATAAAATTAAGTACTGATGATTGAGTATCCAGAGCAGACAAAATTCCCCAAATTCATTTAAAATTGGGAAAGGAAAGAATACTTCTTTAATCCCTTCACAATTACTGGAAATCTTCCCTCTCTAACATTATCACAGTGACATAGCTGGATACCAGACCTAGTACGCTTTTGAAAAAAATTATGCATATATGTGTTTTGCATTTAATCTGGGATTTGCAAGGTTGATTTTATCAGTCTTTTATGCATGAATTGACTCTCTGGAGCAGCTGTCCTTTCTGTGTATGGATTACAGATTGCACTGATTGCAGATACATCAGTCCTACTTGCATTGCTGGAAGGTGCAGCCTGGTCTACAGGTAGCAGCACCAGTTGCTATTGGTGTAGACATACAATGTTTAGCTGAATAACCTAAGGGTTAACACACAAGTTCATGTTGTTTTAATAGAAAAAATGCATTAGATTCCTGTCACATTCCCCATGATTAGATTTCCCTGGGAAAAGGTAGACAACAATGGTTCATTGTTATAAGCAAGTCCAAGTGTTTAAGACGGAGGTTGATAAGTTTATGGATGGGGATCGCAAAACAAGATAAGAATAAGTCTGGAGTTAGAATTAACACTTGAGATAACTGTTCTTTTGTATCCAATTTATGAGTAGGGCTGGTACCCACATGCATGTTAGAGAGGAGATTCTGTGTGTTTGCAATGTTTTAGCCTCCCACTACAGGACTTCTGTTGCTTAGTTATGGGAGTTGGGTAGGGGGTGGTGGGCTTAGTGCTTGGCGAGACGCACTGCTGTTGCTTCTGGTGTTAGAAGGTCTTGGAACATCTTAGGATCTTTTGGTCAATTTACTTCCAATTCTTACTATTATAAAGATGTTGGGAGATGATCACTCCTGCTTTCTTCTTGCGGTACACCAGAGGTACAGCTTCTGTCCTTTTTCTCCGTGTCTCAGGTCTACAGGCAATCAGGAATGGTGTGCACTCTGAAGAATGGGATTGTTCATGAACTAGTCGTATGACTCCTTTAAGACTAAATATCTATTGCAGTGGTTCTTGAGTTGCCTGGGACATCATTCAGTGACCTAAGCAGTCTTTTTCAGTCCTCTGTTGCTATGTTCTAGACCATGCTAAGATCTGAATCCAGACAATGAGAAGCAGTGCTTGTAAGCTTAGAGGGTTAGCCACCTGTAACTCTGAACTGCTTAGAACTCTTCTTTCTTAATCAAACAGAATTCTTGAGAAATCTCAGCTGAGCATATTGTGGATGTTGAATGTGTAATACGAGCTGGGTTTTGCTCCCAGTATGGAAGTACATTTTTTGTTTTCTCCTATTTACATGTAGATGTGGGAAGTGGCACAGCTCTTTCCCTGGGAAGCAGGCATTTCTTGTGCTTCACAGCTCAACAGCCTGACTTGGTCTTTAAAAAAGACAAGTACTAGCATGCTGGCTGCATGACTTTAGAAGTAACTACAAAACCCAGTGTGGCATAATTCTATATTAAGATCAGTGAAGGCTATATGAGATGTACAAAATTGTCAGGAAAATTCTTTCAGAAAATCTCATATGTATTAATGAAAGTATAACAGAGTCCTCACACTAGCGTGTTCTGATGCATAGACATCTTTTACTTTAAATAGTGTTTCTATTCCAAGAAAAAAATCCTATGAACATGACAGATTCTTACTTAGCAAATCCATTTATGTTTCTGTAAGGATTTTACCTGCACACACAAGTGGCAAAAGTGATTTTGCTTTGTTTTTTATTCCTGTTAGACGTGGTAATTATGTATTATGTAATAAGCTGAATTCTGTTCCTTTCTATACATGGTCAACAGAATTTGCTGCACTGCTAGCAAATAGATTTGTGTAACTTAATGAGAACACTGAAAAAGGGGAAAAGGTTTGGTTTGCTTCAGACAGGCTTCCCATGAGATTGCTGATGTTCATGGCTTTGATCTCTCCTCAAGGTTCAACATTAAAATAAACAAAGTCATATAAACAAGACTTTAAAGTTGCTCTCTACTGACTAACTGATTATTAATTTTTCCAGATTACTTCGCTCCCACAAAGGAAAAATAGACAAAATAACCATATTTTATCTGTGAGAACACCATTTGTCTGCTAATAACTTTTTTCAGAGAAATGTCAAGAGAAAACAGATTGTCTAAGGAAACATCATATACCATAGTATACAGAAGCCTTGGTATTCATGGTCTGCAGTCTGGCTGGTGTCCAAGAAAGTCCCTTCAGCATTTTGACTGGAGAAAGCTGAAGTTTGGTCTGCCAGAGAGATGTTAACCATTCTTTTGTTGACCTTGCCTGGGGCAGGAGGCTTCTTCGAGTGTTGAACAACTGGAACAGTTGAAGCCTAGAGCAGATTTCACCTAACCTATCATAACCATCTAGAATCTAGTCTTCCTAGTCTCCTCTTATAGTCTATGGACAAATTTAAATACCCCAGAAAGTGATTTATGTCATTGCAAGACAGGTCAGATACCTTGTCCATTGGAGAGGCCCATGTACCTTCTGTTGCCACAAGAAAGAGCCCAGGTAAACTGACTTAGCTTTAGACAGCGAAACCCTAGATGCCTAGAGCTTAGGTAGGATGAATACTGAGTTGGACCCTAAGTAGGGGAATTTTATTCAGATGCTTAAATTTAATCATGGAGCTCTTAAATGTAAATTTGAATCCACCTTAAGGAGATTTCCAGAAAAACTGCCTATAGTACCAATGCATTAGCCTAAGAACATCCTTTTAAATTACACGATAGTCTCAGATGTGCTGCACATATTTAGTAGGCTTTTTAGAACAGGTTTTCCAAAGCAGAGGCTGTATATGGCACTCATTTGAAGGAAAGGGTTCGAATGATGTAGAATCAGATTGGTTCTCTGTCTAGGTTTTCCAAAGATCAAATAGAATCCATTAAAGTGTTATTGATTCAAACTTTGAGCTGAAGTACTCGCTATAAGAGCTCTGTCATTAGCCCTCTGAAAGGGCTGATTAGACTCTGACATGAGTTATGAGGACATAGAAGCTACCAAATGATATTTGTGTACATAGTGAAAGGCATAGGACGTTAGCAGAGGAGCAGGACTAGACAATCTCCAGAGCTCCCTTCCAGCCTGAGCTCTTCTGTGATACTGTGATAACTGCACTTCTGGCACCTACGTACGTACACCCCTTACCCTCCTCCCCCCATGCCATGACTTCTCAATTGTTCTGTCCACCTTTCTATTGTACTTTCTGTATTAAAAAAACCCAAACAAACTGAAACTGGCTTTTAAAATGTTTTAAAGAAACCTTTTGCTTTTTTTTGTCAAAGAGACAAATCTGGCAAATGCTTGTAGTATATCTGAAAGAAAAATAAGAAACAATTATGGAAATGAAATGGAATGCTGTACGGATTGACTAAACAGCCTGCCAGTAATGAACTACTATGTACGTGCTTTTCCCACCAGGTAGGAACAGAAACTTCATTATCAATGAATGCCTGCATGTCAAATTGAATGAAAACAAACTCTAAGTACGGAATTGTGTAATGTAATTATCTACCCACACAGGGTTAAAAAATTTGATCTACTGATGTATTATATGTATTTAACTGAGACTTTGCAGTGAGCAAACTCAGACATTCCACTGGCAGAGCACAGCATACGATTTTCCTTTGTATCATTTAGGGTCTATATCACTTATGTTTATATAATATATTGTTTATCCTATATAATATATCATTTTACGTGGATATCAGAGTGATCATCTTTTTTGAAAGGGACAATAAAGACAATCACATGAAAAATAAGCTACCATATCTTTTGTTAGAGGATATTTTTGCTACTTTCTTTTTGTCTCTAAATCATGGAATCACAGAATGGCAGGGGTTGGAAGGGACCTCTGGAGATCATCTAGTCCAACCCCTCTGCCAGAGCAGGTTCACCTAAAGCAGGTTGCATAGGATCGAGTCCAGGCAGGTTTTGAAAGTCTCCAGAGAAGGAGACTCCACAGTCTCTCTGGGCAGCCTGTTCCAGTGCTCCGTCACCCTCACAGTAAAGAAGTTTTTCCTTATGTTCAGGTGGAACTTCCGGTGTTCCAATTTGTGTCCATTGACCCAACACTGGGCACCACTGAAAAAGAGAGTAGCCCCATCCTCTTGACCCCTGCCCCCCTGCTTCTTATAAGCATTGGTAAGATCCCCTCTCAGTCTTCTCCAGGCTAAACAGACTCAGGGCTCTCAGTCTTTCCTTGTAAGAGAGATGTTCCAGTCCCCTAATCATCTTTGTATCCCTCCACTGGACTCTCTCCAGTAGTTCCCCATCAATCTGAGGAGCCCAGAACTGGACACAGTACTCCAGATATGGCCTCACTAGGGCAGA
Organism: Eurystomus gularis; assembly: GCA_013400335.1. Taxonomy (NCBI): domain Eukaryota; kingdom Metazoa; phylum Chordata; class Aves; order Coraciiformes; family Coraciidae; genus Eurystomus; species Eurystomus gularis. The sequence continues at coordinate 12,789 of VZZY01000774.1, forward strand.
GAAGAGAGGGAAGAGAACCTCCTTTGACCTGCTGGTCACACTTTTCTTAATGCACCCCAGGATACCATTGGCCTTCTTGGCTACAAGAGCACACCTGTTATCCACCAGGTGTGGAGCTGCTTTCCAGCAGGTCAACTCCTAACCTGTACTGGTGCATGGGGTTANCCCCTGAGCTCTGTCATTCAGCCAGTTCTCAATCCACCTCACTGTCCACTCATCTAACCTGTTTCCTGAGCTTACCTATGAGGATGTTATGGGAGACAGTGTCGAAAGCCTTGCTGAAGTTGAGATAGACAACATCCACTGATCTCCCCTCATCTACTCAGCCAGTTACAGCATCACAGAAGGCTATCAGAGTACCGTGTTTCAATAAGCTCCAGCTTATGAGAGCTTATTAAATGGTCCTTATTATCATTTAATGTATTTCAATACTTTAGGATCAAATCATAAAACTCTCAATGTGTGCAATCAAAATTAAATTTAAATAGAAGTCTCAATATTTTGAAATCTTCTCCAAACTTTTCAAGTTCCTTTTCCCAAGATAATGTTTTCTCTGTTGAAATTGAGTTAGAAGTGAAAATAATAAATTCCACGTCATTCGAGATGTAGGATTTGAAGATAGGAAATGGTTTAGTATTCTAATACCAGACTCCTGAAACAAGTGCTCACAGGCTGCTTTATCTGTATCTAATAGTCCTCGTTCAAACAGTCTCTATGATGTTTTTTTGTCCAGTTTTAACCCTGCAGTAATGCTTTCCTAAAGAACTGAAGGAAGTTGATGAATAAGGCTATGGGAGTTTTATTTGTTGAGATCAAAATATGAAAGAATTATTTTGATTGAATGAATTTCCTTTTGATTTTTTCTGCTTTGCGATATTGTGTTTTCAGATGAGTCAAATTAATGACTGAAGAACAAGTATCACCGCTTAACATTACACTTGCATGATGACACACTGCCAAAATTCAGACTCTTTGACTGCATTACACTTGCTTTTCAAATTCTGTTAATGGAGCTTCAGGGCTGTCACAGAGATAATCAATCAGATGACAGATGATTTGCCTTTGAACTGTGTAAATGAATGCAATGGATGTCTATCATAAATGTTTTGGTATTTCTGAGAATGTAGCAATAAAATAGCCTTTTCAACATAATCCTTAGTTATTTTGTCAGAGGAACAAATATGGACAAAACTTTAAACATTTGCCCCAGTAAGCTACATAATTTGAAATCACAAACATTAGGTCTGTACATCTGACTGTATTATATTACTTTCACAATATGCTGATTGCCTGCTGTCTGTCAATCTACCATGAGCAATTCTGCATAAAGTATTTTGAGTCTGTGCTGAAAATATTTTCATTCATTTTGGAGAGTACAAACTGTTTTCTTTTCTTAGGGTTGTACTTTTGCTTCTCAATGTGAAATTATCATTGTCATCTATGATCTTGCAATTCAGGTTGGGAATGTAACGAGGTAAAATTGCAGAAAGAATATGTAGAGTCAGCCAAACTCATAATCATTATGTTTGCTTTGCATCCACTGTGTTTTGTATCAACAGATTCCAAGTATTGGCTTTTTACAACTGGCATTTAGCTTGAGATGCATGTAAAAAACCTTTCAATATCAAAATGTTAATTAATAGGGTAATTCTAGCTGCAGATCAGTCTGAGCTATTTTGTAGATGCATTTTAATCTTACCTTGTGTATCTGTGTGAAGTTTGTAAGGCAATATAGGGTCCTTCAGTGTTGAGGCTGCTTGGGTATTCACTGGATGTATGTTAAAAAAGCATTCCTGATGCCCTTACAAGGCAGGAACTGCTCTTTACATAGGCATTGATAAGCCTTTCCAGCACTTTTCTCCCTTGCATGTCATTTCTCTGCCTGGGTTACGAGTGCAAAGACAAAGTCCCGGTGGCAAAACTGGCAAAGAATCAACCACAGAGCCATACCCCTGATCTCTAGTTCAAGTCGCAGATTATCTTCTTTTCATACCTTTTCATTGCCTAAGGTTGGTAGGGGTTTTTTGCATTTTGTTTTACTTTGTCATTCCTGCCTTTTGCTCTGGAGAGCAAAACACTTGTATTACCTAAGCAAGTAATGAATCAAAAGAAGATCACCCACTGTCTGTATGTATTTAGAGGGCATAGCAGGTCAGCTGCATGTGAAATACACATGGCAGTTCATTATTCTGATTTATTTATTTCAAGGTTTTTATTAGACAAGAGGTGTTGAACAGGAACCAGCTTTTGTTTTTCCATTTTAAGGCCAAGATTAGACTCTGCATTCAGTAACGGGAACAAAAACAGGCAGAGGTTTGAAGAGTTTCCTTTCATGCTTAAAGAGTACAAGAAGACCCTTCCAAATTTCTATAATGCCCAGGTGCTGTGCAATGAGAGGCATAACCTTAGGCTTCTAAACAAACACTTCAGGTCAACCCTCCCATCATCATCAGTGGGTTACTGCCAGGCGTTTGCTAGGAGTTCTGTAAGGAGCAATAGGCCAGTTCCAAGCACAGTGTCTTCAGTGCCCAAACTACCATTTTTCACACGTGTGAGCAATCCGGGCAGCAGCGAGTGGTGGATGAACAGAAGAGTGACATAACTTTCCCATCCTACCAGTGGTCTGTTCAAGCGAGGACTGAGACACTTCAGCAGTGGGAGAAAATTGCTGCTGCCGCTGCTCCCTTCAGTCACGCAATCGCAGCTGTAATTGCAGTGAGCTCAGAAGGCCGTCACAGACTATTATTAAAGTTTCCTTAAGTTTTAGTTTGGGCATAGTGGGGCTGAAAAGAATGTATTTTAACTATGCCTCAGAGCACAGTACAGCAGCAGTGTAAGCACCAGCGCTTTGCAATTGTCCTCTGAAAACAATGTTCTTCTCCTGACCACAACCCATGGTAAAGTGCATTACCATCTTGGATGGGATTTTTCAGCTGAGAAGCAGAATGAAGCACTAAAACATTCTCATCATATTTTGGTATTTTCCTGTCCTGTCTTCATCCAAATTATATCCAGAGATTTCTCTAGTATAGACAAAAAAAGAGTTACTATCCTGCTCTCTGAAAAGAACTCAGCATTGCTATTCTGAACTAGAACAAAGTAATTTGGGGAACAAGTCAAATCTAGAACTAATTTTTAACTGGAAAAAGAAAACAATTACTGCTTCCTTGGTGATATGATTATTCCTCCCTCATAATACTGAAGTGGATTTCAAGGAAAATCCGTCTTCAGGTACCTTATGGAAGCCATAAAGATGTTTGGCTTTGCTGACAGCAGAGCCACAAGAAAAAAAAGAAGTAAAAATATATTGAGCAGCCTGTGTGGTAATTATAAACACACACAGAGTAGGCTTCTCATTCCTATCAGTCCTCCTCTTGCCAACTGACCCATCTGGTCACCATGAAGGTCCTCTCATGTGATTTCTGTATGAAGTGTTGAGGTGTTTTCTGAATATTGACAATGGTCTCTTTGTATGCTGAGCAGAGCAGGGTATACTCTCAAGTCAGTCAGCTGACAGGGGTAATCAAGAGAAATTCTTTTAAAGTTATTTCTGGGTTGAAAGCTGGAAGAAAGGTTATTGTTAGGATTTTATAAATAAATTACTTTTTTTTTCTGTTCAATCTAAAAGGAAAAGAAAAGGGGAATTAATCATAAAATCAATAAGTGGTGTTTGAAGTTAAGTAGATATGTTCTAACCCCAGCAAAATTTCCTGAAGTATGGCTTAATCCATGAAAAGAAGGATAATTCTTCCAGCAGTATCATGTGCTTTTCCTCTTTGCAGAATCAGAAACTTCATTTGCTTTCTCTGGTGCACCCAATCTAATTTTTCTCTAGGAGTGCACAGGGGCTATGAATTCACATGGACCAAAGAGGCCAAACAGTGTTTTGGTATCCTTCTCTCTCAGGAATGAAGAAATGGGTGACACTGCCACAAAGAAAAGGGCACAGGGACTCTCACTGACCTGTACAAGTGTCTTTTCCCAGAGTCCAAAAGATCTTTAGTAATGAAGTCTGGGTACTGCAATAATCCTGCCTCCCCCATCGCCAAGGAGAGAGTGCAGTCAGTAGGGTGAGGGTAGGGATATGTGCCAAGCCTTCCTGCTGGACCAGCATCTATCCTAAGACTATTTAGCAAACAGCCAAAGTTAGCTGGGGACAAATGCTACTCTTGCCCGCAGCATGTCTCTTATCCCACCCACTGAAAGGAATCCTGCGCTTGGCACCAGATTGCCGGGAGCATGGGATTGCTCCCACCTGCTAGTTCCTCAGCCCATTGTAGTCCCAGCCAGAGCAGAAGTCAGCCTCTGGAATTCAGATTTTGGAAACTAAGCAGCAGTAATTCAGCATTTTGCTTCCACCCTCCAGCAAGTACGTCTTTCTAAAGCATGGATATTTTTATTTAAAATTTTTCCTGGGTGGGTGAAGATTTCATCTGTTCAAGATCTCAGGAACTCATTTTGACCCCAATTAATGCTTTGAACAACTAATCTAATAAGTGTTTGAGACATTACTTTACCATCACAGGAATATATATATATTGGAAACATGTGCTTTGCTAAAATGGTCTTGGAACAGTTTCTGCATGCCTCTGTGTCCCCTTGGATCAGTACTACCATTCTTTCTGTGCTGGCATTCCAGAGCTGCTGATTCACAGCCTACATCTGGTTCTGTAGCGTTCTTGCCAACTCAAAGCCCGATGCATTATTTGGACACTAAACTTGCTCGAGTCATTCTCCTCTATCCCTGACTTGTTTGTTCTAACATCCTGTGTGTTATAAATACATATCTGCAGGACTTTTCCTCATTGTATTTGGTTTATTGGGAAGGAAGTGTTTTCTTCTTTCTTTCCTTCTTTTTTGCTTTGGGCTCAGTTTTGCAGTGGAGGCTGAGAAGACAGTTGCTGGTACATATATGGAGGCCTGCTGATTTCCGAAAGGCATGGGGTGGGTGAGGAAATCTGCTCAGGAAGAGTGACCCAGCCCAGGATTGGGATCCAGCTCTGTAAGCTGTCACTGGTGAGAGCAAAAATTGAGCTTTCCAGACGTGCTACTGCAGACAGTTACTTGGGATTTTTGAAACTTAACATTAGAATGTTTGTAGACTGACATAAATCCCAGCTGGTTTATGTTTAATTGTATGTGTTAATTCATTTGTAATTGTTAATGAGTTTGAATCCTTCAGCCATGTAATACAACTTGGGCATCAAAGACAACTTGAGACGTCAGATAGCAGCTGAGATTTCTGCCTAATTTGTAGGCTATAAAGAGGCTAGGAACAGTAGAATAGCGACTGCGCATTGGTACATGCATGCCAGGAAGGAAGCCCTTCTTCAAATTCCTGCACTAAACCATATGAAAAGATAAATGACTTGCCATCCTATGGAGTTCATCTCCTCTCCATTAAATGTGGTCAAAAGCCCATAATATTGAAATCAATGAAAATTTGCAGGTAATTTCAATGGATCTAGGATTACTTCCAATAAACATATATATCCCTTGCCTCAAGTAAGGCTGGTTTTTCCTCGCCAGGAATTTTGGTGCGAGTTCCTCATTGAAGAAGCTGCTTAGGGCATGAGTGACTTTAACAGAGCGAGGTTTCATCACTGAAATGTTTAATATGGGCAGCAGCTGTGCAACGCTCTTCATCAGTGCACTTCACAACTCTTACTTCCAGGGTGGGATGTGAATTTGATGTCCATGGCCATTCAGTCTTTTTCTGTTGAAACATAGTTATACCACCAATGTCATTGTGCATTCAGTGTTAAGAGCAACGCGTGCTGAGAAGCGGGTGGGCAACCTCCTAAGCCATTGCACTAAGGAACTGTTTGTACAGTGCTTTCAGTGAGTGTTGGCTATTGTCCAAAAGCCAAAATCAGATGTCTTTCAAGAGACCTATCTATAAACTGACACAGAAACTGTGTCAGAAACCATTACTGACTAATAACAACAGCCGTATTATATTTTGAATGGATGGAGATGGGCTACACACTGATCATAGTGATCATTGTCCATAGTATGAATAAGCAAAACAATCCAGGCTCAACAGGGTCCTGGGTTCCTGCAATCTGAATGTTGTCAGCTGCACTCAGTTCACAGCAAGATTTGCAACACTAAGGTTTTTTCTTCAACCCATGATTCTTGGAATCAGATGGTTATGTGGAAATTTTCACTTTCAGGGATTTTCTTGCTAAGAAGAATTTCCTCAAGTCTTTGAAAAACTGTCAAGTGTACACTTTACTGGCTCAGAGCGAAAGGGCACAGTCTGTGGGGGTTTTATTTGTTTTCAGCCTGTCGTCATCTTTTTGATTGCTTGAGTTCAGCCTAAGGACTAGTAAGATCTATTCTTCAAATGCAAGGTGTTAACTGCAAGTTAACTAAAGCAGGCAGCAGATTTAAAGATCCCTGGTGTAGTTTCCATGAGCTTTGCATCTCTGTGCTGTCCTGCCTCCTTTCTCTATGTTTCTCTCCTCTGAACACATGCCCTCAGTATCTTGAAGCCAGTTTGTGCCTCACACCATAGCAGCAGAACAGCCAGTGCTACAGGACAAGCCTGCCTACCTACTGAGACCCACGCACCAAAGCTTGATTTCTAGTGGGGTCCTAGCCAGAAATCTGCTCTGCACGGCAGACAGTAGCTGAGTTTCACAAGAAGCCACTCATAACCTTTCCTTACATGCAGGAGGGAGGGAGACCTGAGCTCAGGTTTTCGTCTTCCTTCTAGACATTGTCTCAGAGCAGGATGCTACAGGAAACATTATGAATTCCATTGCAGGCATCTCTTCGGACATTCATACTGAAGGTTTTCAGTCTAAATTATTTAAAGCAAAAATAATGTTTTTATCAGCAGATGGAGCTGAACTGAGGTCACAACGATCCCACTTGCCATATCCTCATTAAAAGCCTTCAAGCTGAAAATTAAAAAATGGTTCATGAGATTCTTACTTTATCAGGGCTGAAAACAGCCTAGTGTAGGGCTGTTCCTGGCAAGACAGCTGTGCTTTCCAAACAAATACGAAGTTATAGAGTTAAATGCTGCTGCCTCATGCAATAGCTCATCTGTTTCAAGTGTCCTGATAGCCCTTGTGTCTGCGCATGGAATGACAACACATGAAGGCCTGCTACACATCCCTGCTGATGAGCAATCCTTTTCTTTCTGTGGAATGATAACTGCTATCAGACAGTGGAGCTCCATTGCCAAGCAGTGTACTTTTCTGAGCAGAATTCCTTTCCTGTACTTTCACTGAGGTTGTCTCAAGCCTGAGAGCCGGCCAAACAGCCACGTTCACAGTGAATTGGTAGACATTTGTACCAGGAAAGGGAGTGGGAAGGACTGAGATCAGCAAAATGGCTAGTGAAGAGAGGCACAAAAGCCAAACTAAGTTAGAGAGATGATGCTCCTGGGTGCCAAATATGTAGTCATTGAAAATCTTCTAATATTCTATTGGTATTTTAAAGATATTTGAGGAAAAAAGTAAATAAGTAGAGCTAGATACTAAGTCACTGTAGGAATATATAGCAAGGGCCATATGAGAAAGGCCACTAAGATCAGTGGCATGGATGTAATTCACTCCCAGGCACTGTTCCAACTCAAGACCTTAATCTCTGCTGAATTATTTTGGGCCTGGTCTCTGTGGTTGCTGATGAATCTGTCTTTTTCCATCTTACTGTACCAGGGTGTTTAGCCCCAGCACACATATGAAACTAAGCAAGCAATTTATTTCAGGGAATGGGCTTAATGTTCCTGACAATACAGGAAGTTACCAGCTGGGTCATCTTCTGCATCTAATCCATGGAGTGTCATATGCAAAGTGATTCCCAATTCCAGTTAGATTATTTTGTTTTCTGGTACTTCAATATTAGGAAGATTTTTTTTGTGCATCGTGTTTTCCTTACTGCTTAGTCTTGTTGCTTGCCTCTTTCTGTGATTCTCTGCTGAGATGACAACTTCTCTGTGGAGAATTCCACAGACTTGTCTTACCACTCTGATTTACAAGGAATGAAAGAAGGTGTTATATCCCTGATAAATCATCTTTGTCATCACTGGACTTACTCTGTGGGGGGTTTTTTTGAAGGCTGTCAGCAAGGAGGTAATTACATAGCTGGATTGAGTGCATCATCTAACCCTTATTTTTGATGACTTTACTTCTGTAAAACGCAGGTTTTTTTCTCATACCTGCTTGATGCAAAGGTGCAGGATCACTTTAGTACCACTAAATCTGAAGTGGGAAATAAACACAGATTCCTATTAAAAGAGATCTGTTATGTCCTGTGTTGGTTCTGTTAAAAAACTAATCTTCAATGTAGATCATTGAAGCACATTCTTGTATTTTTTTCAGAACCGAGACTGTATCACTTACCAAACCTCGTGTGTCTGCTTACAGAGGTCCAAATTAATTGCAGCTGTGGTGATTGGTTTAATGATAATGATGATCCATGTCTTTCAGGACCTGGCTTGAGACCAACTACACTTTTAAGCTACCAAACAGCTAAAAGATGTCCTTTGTTAAGCTCTGGTCTGTGCTGCAAGCAGACAAATGCAGTGCAACCCTAAAGCAATGCTTTTGAGCCTTCAGAAGTCTTTAAACCAGACACTGTAACTATACCAATTTTGTTTATGTCAAGGGAAACAATAAGGTAAAGCAGAAGGACATTGGCAACCTGGACCAGTGGACAAATGTAGAGGAGTGGCAGGAAAAAAAAAGGAGTGGATGATTGGTAAGCAGCTTGGGAGGAGAGATCTGTGAAGCATACACCAGGAGAGAAACAAGGACAGTCTGATATACTAGATGTAAAAATGCCTGGAAGTGGGTTTGGCTGGTGGCAGCTGACTGCCATTACCAGCCACAGTCAGGCATTGCTCCAAAGCACCGAGACGAGCAGTCTGACAAAGTGCTGATCCCAGCAGCTTGCCAAAGGCTGTGCTCCAGCAGAAAGACCATCGGTGCCAAGGAGACTGCAATAGAGGCTGTTAATTTTAATTCTCAAGGTTTGTTCAGTGTGTGCTCACATCCATCTCCTCATCCTGGGGCAATCTTCTCCTCCTACACCCCCTCTGCAAGCCGCACACAGTGACACAAACGTTTTGCAGAAAGGACTCTGTGCTCTTCCCTCTGCCAGCCGTGACCCTGACGGACAGTGGTTATCGTGGACATCAAGGCTGTGCTAGTGCTTACCCACACAAACATCAGAAGCATTTGCTAGTACATTACTCACCTCCTGCCAGCTCATACAAATAAGGAGGCTGTTTATGGAAATTATGAGTAGAAATATATAATTTCTTGATGGGCACACTTTAATGCCCCTCCTGAGCCTTAGCATATGCTTCACTTTCCATGATACAAACGATACTGATTATCTCTAGCGCACAAGCAAAATGTTAAGTCAAAGAAAACTCAGGAAGTTTTTCTCCTGAAATTCTTTATTTTTATTGTTTTGCCAACAAAATACTAAAACACACCGCTGTTTCACACTGTATGTTGCAATCTCCTACACTAAAGCAACAGCTATACCTATAGGAAAGATCCAAAAGTGTTAAGCTTTAAATCAGGCATTTTTTGAAACTGAAAGTTATGCTTGCTCTACTGATGGCATCAATGGACCACAAAGTAAACACTCTAAAGAATAAAACAAGCTTTGAACTCGCAAGAGATTCTAGACTTCAGATTTAGCTATGCTATATTATGTCTCTTCTGATTTTTTGTATGACTGGTTTACTTTGCCTGTGTGTATACATACTTTAAGAGAGAGGATTATCAAACTGAAATGCACAATTATAAACAGAATGCAAACATTCAAGCCTTATGAAATACACATCTCTAATATTGCTCCTAAGATGATGCCATCTTTATGCTTAGAAAATACTATTGAACATGGAAGTGCAATTCTTTAGGCGATTAGATCCCATTTTATCCATAGTCTCAATTATACTGTCAAACACATTAAACTGTTTCTTTTTTCAACTTCTTTCATGATTAAAGCCAAATTTATCCCAGAAATATAATAAAATAGAAGACAATCTAGAAAGTGTGATTTCTAACACACTCTCAGAAAACTGGACCATGATATCTCAAGTTGCAACGTTGGGGTATGGTTGTTGGTGTCTGCAGAGCGGTGACCTAGTGCACCACTTTGCTCTGTTGTCATGAAAAAGCCACGATCCTGGTCCGTTTGTGTATATGACATCAGCTCAGACTTTTATGGAAATCAACCGCTTTTTCAGACACCGAGTTTCGTTCTGACCACTGGCCCTTGTGTGCATGCCCTGTACAGCATGAAGTTTACCTGAGAAAGGTTGTTCTCTTTGATTGCACCATCCGGGCCAGCCTGTTAAGATTTTAGATAACATATTCAGTGAAAATTGCTTTAAAATCCCACTTGTTTTCAAAGGTCTGCTTCTCAGATAGATAGGCGCCAGCACTCACCTCTGAAGTTCCAGTAAAAACCACACTCCTGTAAGCAGTATGGGAAATTAGCTTCAGTGACAGTGACCAGAGTGGTTTTGACCCAGTGATTGAGAAATCCTCTCTTTTGCCTCCAAGAAACTTCTGACTTCCCTGTACGCACTGCAGCCTGAACCTCCACTGTGGAGCCTGCATTGCCCCCGAGTTAGTCCTTCCCTTTCTGCGGGTAGTATAATTGTACTCATCTGCTGAGACCTAGTGAATGTGTCATTTCCTAAGACAGCACGTTTATCTTGTGAGGATTGAAAAAGAGAAAAGAAGGGACCCCGTGTTTTTCACTGTGCTTTATGGTCACCCACTGAAGAGACCTGCTCAGCTTCCCCTTAAACAAAAGCAAACCCTGCAGTCAGGTCAGTATTTCCTTTGTACGTCGCACTATCAGATGCGTGTTTGCAGAGATAGTTTTCATCCAAGCAAAGCGTACTTGTTAAAATAGCTGAGAAATGATACTATCATTAATATTGCAAACTTTTTTTTTTGTTAAAATGAAAGTTGTATGGAAACTTCTAGTTTTTGAGCTGATTCAGATTCAACAAATTAATTTCATAATTTTATAGATGTCTGTAAGAGCAATATATGCCCCCCTAAGCTTAAAGTACTAAATATTGGCTTCCTAATTTGACATTTAAAATACGCCTTGTTTTCTGAATGCCTTCTCAGTTCCCTTCACTTTTGCAGTCAAAGGAATTAGTTTTGAAAGTAATTTGCTCAAAGCTACAGACTCAGCTGAATACAAAGCTGAATTTATGCCCTGCTCTTTAATGAATGTTGGTGATTCAGGTTAGCTACAAGAACAGGAGCTAAGGTTAATATCAAGCTGCAGTATCACATCTGCGACAACTGTCCTAGATGTGTTTAAATGACCAAAATGAAGAGTGAAATTCTCAACCAGGAAAAAATTCAGTCTCTCGTACATCATCAGAATGAGAAGGAAAATGCATTTGAGGCCATGAATATTTCCATATTTGATTACACATGCAAATTAGATGCTGAGATATATAAAAGCCAAATTTGCTTTGATAGATAACCATGTATAAACTGGATCAAGAATTTGAAATCTGGCCCTAATTTGACAATTATAAATTGATGTATATCAAATCAATCAGGTACTCTACATATGAGTGATGTTCCCTAAATTTTATAGCCACACTGAATTCAATAAACATTTATGTGAAAACAATAAAAAGAAGAAATATTGACCAGTAGGGCCTCTAATCCACCAGTTTCAGAGTAAATAGTGTAAATGTCTAAAGGAACTTGAAGATGCATTAGAAACTCATGCAAAGCGCACTAGGAATTCAGTAGGAGTCACATAGCAACAGACGCTGATGCTCTGATTTCTTTTTTTTTTTTTTTTTTTNTTTTTTTTTTTTTTTTTGTATACTAACTGTTCTTGTTCTTTATCATGTTATCTTGCCTCCCGCAGGTTGGGGAGGATTTTCATAGAGGCAAAGTATGGCTCTTATTCTTTTCTCTACCAGGACTTATTTCCTATGTGATTGTGTTTGCTATAGCCATAGGAGACTAAATTAGCTTTTATCTATAGGACACTATTTTATTCCTTATTGCCTGAACAGTTTGCTTACAGATCCTTTCTGTGACCCATTCACAATTCAAGAACGTACAGCCAGAAATCAGTACCAGGCGTAATGCCTGTGCCCTAAACTCCAGCGTACTTCTGGTCTTTAACCACTATGGTATTCGCTACTAAAATGCTAAAGGTATTCAGCTGCGCTGCAGAGGTGTGTTGAAAGGCTTTCGCTAAATATGGATTAAAAGGTGAATTACCTCTGCTACGTGTACTTGAAGATTAGGGTAATCCCTCATGGCATACAGCTGAAATCCACTAAAGCCATAGACAGAGAGTCCTTGGCACTGCTGTGGAGAACACAACTTCCCTGCTCATCACAGGAACCCTTGGGGTGTCAGAGGGTGGAGACCTTGCCTTGTTTCCCTTTCTTCTCAAATCCCCATGTGGAGGGTGCCTACCTAGCAGGGAGGGAAGGAAGGAGTATAAAATGGGGAGAATGGAAGCCAACTGTCATGGTAGAACCAAGTACAGATGAAAAGATGAACACAGAAACAGTCGGAAATCTGTCATTTTTGCTAATCTTTTCAGATGACTCTGCATATGCAACCTGTATTCCTTAGCAGTTCTGAGAGAATAATAAAAATGGCTCTCCAGAGAATAGCTGGAAATAAGATAAAAAATAATGGGAATCCATGGAACAATGCAATACGTGGTAGCAAAGACAGGTACCTCTGAGTCCGAGAAAATGAATCGTAATGCAAATATCACCCTCTGTATCATTCTGCCATTAGATGTGCCAAAGAAGTGTTGGTGTCAATGCCCGGTATTTATGGCTGCGGATTGATCTAACCTCAAGTTCTTTCATTTTGTTATTCTGCCAGTAGTTAAAAGTATACATTGTACTACCAGAACAGTGGCGGCCCATGCCTCACTTCGGGCACTTTTCTTGTTGGCCTGTCTTGCCTTGGACAGGGTGAACTATCTCGTGGCCAGAAGCTCTTATCCCATTTAGCTTATACCATTAGCCTATTTGCTGTGCAGCTGGGAGAGCAAGGGGTTGATAACTGAGACATCAGAATTAGCACGAGTAAAGCACAGGAAATTTTACCAAAGGGAATTCTGCAGCAACAAGGGCTTTTTTTTAATGGATAGTTCTTGTGGTTTTGATAGGTAAAGCTATAACTCCTGGTTTTACACGAGCAAATAAATGTCAGATGGATGTGGTTTGTCATCATACATTGACAAAAACTTTACAGATTAAAAGAAGTTGACTTGGAACAGTGACCAAACTCTCTCACACAGGTGAGTAAGTCTCACTGGTTACAGTGAGTAACTAATGATGTAGTTATCCTGACTGTGCTTCCTCTTTTGTTAAAATGTCTCTTACAACTTGCAGACCACAGAATTCTTGCTTTTGGTTGCTATTTGTGTTTCTTATATTTATATGTTATCAGCAGGGGATTTATTTCCTGGCACTAATAGACTTGGGTCTTTGAATATTTATTAGCTAGATGGGAGATATAAGTAAACATTTCTATACCACTAACACCTCCTACTTCCAGAGACATCACTAAACACTGGAATAGCAAATTAGCAATTATAAACCTGCTAATCACTACAGTGGAATTCACAAAAGCTTTCTTTAGCCCAGCCAGGTTAATCTCCTTGTGCTTCCTCAGTCAGGAGGAAACACCTATAGCACAGTTCAAAGCAGAAACCTAAAATATAAGTGCTCTAAAGGATTCTGTAGAGTAGACATGACTATATGGGGTCTTCAGAGACAGCTTCCCTACACTGCAGGGATCTCTGCATTATACTCCATAATTTTTTTTCTGTTTAAGAAAATAAATTCTAATAAATCAAAACAAGTAGCAGTCATTGAAAAGACAAAAATGAACAAAAGGAGAAAGCTGCTGATCTCATGCTTCCCTGCAGAGAAAGTGAGGAAAGGGTGGAGAATTGCCCAGACACTTTCTGATTATCCTGTGAGATAGGATGGGAACAATGAGGTGGCTGGGCTGAGTCTGAACAGAGCACTTTCATTTTGTCACTTCAACAAATGTTCGCAGCGTTTTCCTTTTTAATGTCAATATTGTGTGCACAGCTTCAAGGCAAGCTTTCCAAGTCACTCAAGTCAATTGATACATCAGGGATGTGGAACTGAAGCTTTATGTCCTTGATGCTACTTAAAAATATTGTAAAACTTTGGAGGAGGGACTAGAAAAATCCAAATGTGTTACGGAAGTGTTGGCCAGAAATAGGGGGATCCACTGCAGCTATTTCATTTAATGTGTGTCTCAGATTGATTGAAAACCTGTGAGATTATGTCTTCTGCTCTAGTTTTCATGAGTAAATACTATCCTGCCTCTTAAGTTGGACCTACTTTCATCTTATCCAGAACTTTCCTTTTGCTGGCTGGATGTATGTTTTTATACAAAAGAAGTGGCTTTTGCTCTGAACTTAAGGCTGACTGCCACAACATAGCCTCAAGGCTTCAAAACTAAGGGCTTTGAATTTGGTGCAAGAGCTTTTTAGAGCACAGACAGACTCCTCTGATCTCTGGAGCGAAGTAGCTCCCCCAGAAGCTGTCGCCTGTGGGATGTATCATCTCTAAATACACTCAGGCCATAGAGGAACATCAGTGATGCACATCTCTCAGACTCTCAGACCACATCTTCTTCTATCTTACCTTGCACTTGTAAGCACACTCAGACCCTGCCCGTCTCATGGCCATACAGGGTGGAGTGATGTCTGAGCCATCGACTGCCTCAGCCAGCACCCGCAGGAGACTCAGTGAGAAGAGGAGGCGGGTGCCCCATGGTTTAAAGGATGATGATTACCGACCAATAACTTTTTCTTTTTTTTTTTTTTCATCCTGTAAGTTATTGTCTGTCAAAACTATCTGGTGGAAAAACGGATGTTGCCTGTGTTCCGGTGGAAAGAACCCTGACTGAGAGGGGAATTCGCCTCTGGGACTCCAGCTCCTACAAGAATCTAGAGGGGCTATCAGAGCTCCCAAGACTCCGACTCTGCCCCCAGAAGCGACAGCTGTAGCCTGCACAAACTGAAAAGAGTTATGGTCTGCTCTGCATCACTGCAGGGGCATTGCTGCAGTTCATCTAATCCAACAAGGGCAATATGCATCTTCTAAGTCAGGCAGCGAAGACGTGTAAGACTTGTCCTAACTGTATTTTTATAATCATGCTCTTCCTGTGCACAACAGTCACTGGGTGTAGCTGTAAATAAGGATTGCTTTCATCCTGCAGTTCGAAACGATGAGGTTTCTCCATTGCTTATGCAGTGATTGTGCACTGAGACACAGAGGGATGACAGCTGCCAAGGCCAGCCAAGGGTTTGGTGTTCTTGGGAGGGTAGCTCCAGTTAAAGTATTTTCTATCTCATTGCCATGCTACTTTTACAGTATTATTAACTCTTGCAAATCAAAGCTGGCTTCATTGCAGTGTACCCACACAGGTGGAATCGGGAAGATCTTCAGTGCTTGAAACCCAGAGCACTAAGTTTCAACACCAGTTTTCAGGTTTTAACATCAGTTACTTGTCCCACGTGAGCAATACCCCTGCATTCATCTCACTGAAAGAGGAAATGTAGCAGAGGTGAGGAACTGCTCCAGCACTGTAACAGAAAATGTTGTGCTATCTTCAACTGAAGCTCAGAAGATCCTGGTTCCCATTCATAGCTCTCATTTACCTTGGTCCAGTACTTTGTTTTATGTAAGCTGTATGTTCTGCATGGATCAGTCACAATACGAGAAAGCGGAGACAGGGTGACACTTGCCTGTTCTGGCTGGTTATAAACAACGTAACTAGACGTAGCAACCTCCGTGGCTCAGAGGGAAGGACAGAGGCTGCAAGGGAGATATATTCAGAAGAACCCGTGGAAGCCATGCTGTGTGCACATTCTTCAAAGGTAACCATGGTTCCTTGGTCTCTCTAAGCAGAGATATTCCAACACGGTTTTATTTGATTTGAAGGGTGAGCTCTGGAGTTTACAGGGAGCTGTAATCGATCAGGGTTTGTCTTGCCTTAAAAGTTATGTCTTGTCTCCATGACCAGCAAGAGCTCCCAGGGCAAGGCCAGGAATCCCTGGGCCTTCCACAGATTGGCTCTTGCTTCTGAAAGCTGCTCCCAGCTTCAATTCTTAGTGAATTCAAACACAGTAAAATCCCTTCCCCTGGGACATGGGCTTGTTCCTTCAACAAATAGCTGCTCCTGTCCCTCTGCACGACTCTGCTCCCACTGACCTCGGGCCAGGAACACCTTCCTCTCCCAGTGTTAAGCAAAATGACATTTTAGATGTGGGGAATCCTTAAACTATAAAGAACTTTCTGAAATGAGACAAAATCAGGATTAATATCAGCAAATACATATGTATATTCTGTGCTGGCCTCTTTAACCAAGTTTGTTGAGAGGGTTTGTAGCCAAGATCAACTTTACAGACACAACAGGAACCCATAAAAACATCTCAGCCTCTGATTTCTGAGTAAATATGTGCTAAAGAAGCTAGCTTTGACAGTGGTCTTTTCAAAGTAACTAATTTTTAACCTTAATCTTTACTCAGTGTAAGATATATTTTTCCGATGTATACATTAGTTTTCAAATAAATTGGTCACATGTGGCAAGCAAAATCCATGTGTGATGTCAACGTAGGCAATATGCTCGTACAATTTCCTTCTGCTTTTCTAGTACTATGACTTTTCTACACAATTTTGAGGGGGCACAAAATAATTTCATACTGCATTAGCTATATATGGAACATTTACAGAAAATTAACATAGTTTTGATTTCTAAAGCTCAGCACCAGGTGTATGTGGGATAATTGTATTTAGATAATATTAACTTGTCCACAAAGTGCCCTGGATTCACCAACAATTATTTAGAATGTGTTCAAGCCTTAACCAATAGCAGCACGTGACCAGAATAGTGATTTTTAGAAGGCAGTCAGCAGCTGGACTGAAACCTATTCAGAATGAAGTCCTGCTCTCTGTTATGCCCCTTAGTATGGTGGGAATCAGTTCCACTGCCGATTTCACACAAACAGGAAATTAAAGAAACTGAGCAGGGAATAATGACCTACTCAGATCCTAAACCCAGGAAGATCACAGAATGGTTGAGGTTGGAAGGGACCTCTGGAGAGGAACGATTTTAGCTTTCCTATTAGATCTTCTGACTCTTCCTGCCCCGTTTCTTTCAGCTAGCCAAGCTATAGAGCTGTACACAACCTGCTCCCTGCTAAAACTGACCAGAAGTCAAGAGCGTGATCTCTTTAAGAAACAACATGCGTTGATCAGAAATGCTGTAGGCAGGAGGGAAGACACAAAGTCCCCCATTTTCCTGGGTGGTGTCTCAACACAAGGGCAGGTAGGTGAGAAGGGAGAAGTCCTGACCTGGCCGGAGTGGCTGCTCTGAGGAACACCAGCAGTCAGGCTTAGAAGTAGAGCTGAGAGAGGTGCAAGTTTAGGAAGATTTCAGGCCAAATCTGTGCTGGGAACGGTTTCTGTGAGGCTGTCTCATGATGCCGACTCAGCCAAGATACAAGCAGCCCCCGAGAAGCTGTAAATAAACTCCTAATGATGAATGCTGTTGCTTTCTTTGATTAGAACTTTGTTCTGTTTTTCAAGCCTATGATTCTACACAAGTATCACTTTATCTTAAAGTTGATCATGAGTAATCTGACACATGCTATACATGTTATTCCTGAGGGGAACAAATGGATTATTCAAGGGCATGCTGGGAATCTTTGGAGTCTCAGTACTGAATGTGCTGTGGGCTTTTCAGGAACCCGAAGGCTCTCTGCCCACTGGCCTGGCAGGCAAATTGGGCAGAGGAGCAGCTCACCAAAGCAGGCACAGCCCGTATCTCTCCAGGAAGCAGTAACAAAATAGGAACATTATCTAAGACTTGAGTCACTGGAAATTTCTTTAATATTTGTACCTATTGTTATCTGCTGCCCCTCCACTGTATCTCTGATGCTGAAGGTGACTGTTGTCTCAAGAAAGCATCTCAAGGATGTTGATGGCTTGTTGAGCAGGTACCCACAAGCAGAAACTACTCATGGGAGCAACACTTAACACACTCAGCATGGTCTCTGGCTGAATGGTACTGAGATACGTTATTCACATTCACTGTCCAGTACCGTGATCAGTGGAGGCCTGTTAGCGCTGAAGAGAATTGAACACATAGGAATTAATTGCTTGAACACTTCAATAGATGAGAAAATAGAAGCCACAGTGGAACCTAAAGAAAAAGAATGTCTTTTTACCACTGAAGCCATTGCGTCTGGTTAGTGGAAAATCAGCAAACAGCAATGTAAGTTCTGCAGTGTTAATGGAACTCCTCAGCTGTTAGCAGCACAGGTTCAACCTTGGCAAGGTAACAAATTACATCCCACACAGACCTTTGCAATCACATCTCCAAAAAGGTAAAATAACGTAAGGTAAGCAACATTATCATTTGTACTTACACTAGGTTTAGGAAGGACATGCCTTTTAAGAAAAAGGATATCATCAGCCTGCAGCAAGACTGGAGATGGCTTGCCTGTCAGCACAAGCACAGAGTCACAGGTTCAGTGGTGTATGACTGGGATGGATGACTTCAATATGCAAACATTTGAAAATGCTTATGCTATGAAACGGAAAAAAATTATAAAATGAACCCAGCAACATAGTGCTTTGGTAGTTTCATCAAAGCCCTGCTTTTATGATTTTTAGCTTCTTCCCAACTTGCCCATTACTACCACTTCCTAAATGGCAATTCCAGCACTGCCTGGATTCAAACCAACACACAATTCCTAAACTGGAATGGAAATTGCTCCCCATAGCCCTGACCATGGCAATCATTCCAGCTCTGGCAGAGGCACTCTCGACACTGGAAAAGCATATACCTCTTTCTCTCAATGTCTTCATGGTGTGACTCCTTCAGCAGGTGTGTTAAAATCGGTCAAGAAGAGAGATTTACATAAAAGTTTTAATAGAATTTTGGATGTAGGTGGTTTTACGGTTGCCTGTGTAAGCAGATGGTGTGCAGGAAGCTGTGGCACATCCCACTAACCCAACGACGGCTAGGAAGGTCAGTAAATGCTAAAATATAGCCTCACTAATCACTGCTGAAAAAGCGGCCCCCGTTATGCTCAAGAGCTGTGGTTCAGTTCCTAGCACTGCTCCAAGAATCTTGACCAGCATTCACTTTTTGTTGTTCTCGACAGCCACCTAATGGTGAGGAACAAGCTCAGTACTCAAGTTGGTCGGTCTGCTGCCCTCCCTCTACAGCCGCTGCTTACTTGGTAGCTCCACAGCCACAAATTGCCTCAGAGTAGCATCAGAGGCAGGTTCCTGCAGGCAGCAAACCTTTCCTTCCCAGTGACCCTTCTGCACTTCTCTTCCAGCTCCACTGCTCTAACGGGCTGATGTGTCGAGCTGCTCCACTTCTGCATCTCTGGTGCACTTACAGCACTGGGACTACTTACTTATGATTCTTTTTTTACGGAACTGAACTGCATGGCCTGGATCAGCACCACAGGCCTACCTCACTAATTACTCAGGACATTTTTATCCTCGAGTCTCATTCCTGTACATTACTGCAGCTTACTCTTACTTGAACGTAACTCCTCACTTCACCTCCCGCAGTCCATGGAGCAATCTGAACAGAGCGAGCCGTGGCGGGTTTGTTGCCATTTCTTCACTCTTCCTTCTGACAGGGACCAGCGCAGCCGGTGCTGCTTCACTCAGTCCCAGCTGCCTCCTGTTCCTGGGGAAGAAATTATTTCCTGTAAATTGCTTCCCTAAGAGACAAATTCTAATCCTCTCTTTCTTCACCCTAGGGATTTTTATTTTTTTTTTGGTACTTCTTGAGAACTTTTTGGGGAAAAAAAAAAAAAATCCGTGCACTTGATCTGACTCCCTTCTCTAACAAAACAAGAGATGGATTTGTTAATCCTGTTCGGATGCCAACAGCCCAGCACAGGCACTCCCCAGCACCTTCACGGGAAACAAACTTCTGCCGATCTCCCCAGTGAGCTATCATAGGCAAACAAGTAGAAAATGTCAATATACAATTCAGTGAAAATGCAAGCAGCAATACTGCAACATACCCCATTTTAATCTGCACCATTTTTATCAGTCCAGACTCACTCACCTCTTAAGCAGAGGCCAAGTGTGGCTGCAGTTTCAGCTGTCAGGGCTCATCCAGACTCCCCCATCGCTGCTCCTCCCACAGCAGCCACCCTGCACCGTCAGGAGGTCACATTTTGTGGTTTTCTGTACAGCCCAACCCAGCTGTATCAAGGCAAACCCTGGGACAGACAACCTGTATTTCTGGAATCCCGCCTTCAGTTGTTCACTCTGCCATTTGTTTACCTGCATCTGGTGGTACCTCACCAGAATGAGGGCAGTCCATTTATGAGTCATTACAAGAAAATTCCCCCTTTCACCCAGCATCATTTATTAGCTAATTATTCTCATGGATGTAGAATTTCTGCTCTGTGGTAATCCAATTTTCCTGTGTTTAGGTACTTGACATGTATTTGGTTTTTTTCCTCAGCAATGCAATGAAGAGCCACCCAGATGGCAGCCCCATCCTTAACCTTCATTTGCCAAAGACACCATCAGCCAATCACGAGGTAAGACCAGTAACCTGGAACTCTGTGGCACTGTCCTTCACCTCATACTTCCTTCAAGGAAAGTTCCTCTCCAGTGTAACTTTCTCTCCTTCAGCCACAAGGTCACGCTATGAACAGCGGCAACTGTTCCTTCTGTTTTCAAGGGAGGAGATAAGAGGAAAAGATGCCTCTCATTTTCCAGCGTAACAAAAGGGCTGTAAGGAAATAAAAAGGACCTGCGAGTAATCCACTTTTAAACAGATACAGCAAGGCTTCAGTTTTGGCTCTTAATTTGGGCCTTTAACCACTGGGAAAGGCAAGTAGTAGCGATGGCCTAGGAGTAACAACCTCCTCCCACCCCGTTTTTTGATCAAGCATTAGCACAATCTATTTTTTCAGTAGGGAACAGGGAGTTCTTGCCTGAAAGCAAGACAAGCCATTTAACTTATCCACCACTCTATGGTCAAGTCTCCCGTAGAAGACAAAAGGTCACAGCAAATGTCTACTCCTACCCTGACTAAACGCTGTGTGCAAAACCACTACTTCAGTCTTTCTGGCCTAAGCTCTTTGAGATAAGGCTGGCCAATGACTTGAACATTTAAACAGCGGGGGACAATATCTAATAGTTGATACCAAAACTTATAAAAGCTATTATTATTAAATAACAGCTCTATTAAAGTGCAATCTCATTTTTATTAGGACACATCAGCCAAATCAGAAGGACAAGATGTTCTGTATCAGTATTTTCACTTTTCTGTGGCAGATAAGACACACATTTATAAGAAAAAGTGCTTCCTTGTACTGTGGAAATCACATTTTCCCTTTGTGATTCTGAGCAGGCAACTCTGAAAAAAAATATTACCAGTAACTTCCTTCCCACTGGTATAAATACCCTTCTAGCAACTCTGACAGCCTCTATAAAAGGATCAAGAAAAATGTTTTTTCTCCCATCTTCAGTGTTATCTCAGGTAAAAAGCCTTGACAGCTGCCACCATATAACCATTACTTCCTCTCCAAATTGTAAGGATGGCTAGCCTAAAAGATCAAATCCTTTGGATAAAAGCAAGAATGATTACAGAACTTTAAAAAAACAAAAACACAACCACACTTTTTTTGTCAACATGTAATGCCCTGGGTTTATTTTGTGAGAGTTCTGTCACAATTCTTCCAGGTGGGATTAAAAACCTTAAGGATAATGTATGCCATTGGAGTGGGCATTCAGACTTCGGTACTGACAAAGCACTAATAGTAGTCTGTTAAGTACCATTCTCTTCACGGAAGAGAGGTCAAATATTTCCAAAGGAAGGCACCCGATAGTTGTGGTTCTGGCCTTGCAGCCTTCTGGAGAATCTTAAAAGGAAAAAAGCTGGCTGTTTTAGAAACTGGAATGATGATACACGTACAGCAATTACTGCATTCTTCTCCCTTATATCCTTTTTCTTAAGAACAAGTAAAGAATGAAGTCTTAAAAACAGTTATACAATAAAAAAATACAATGTCTTCAAAAAGGGCAAGACAACATAAAAACTCCAGTTGTAAGGACTCCATTTGCATACTAACACTTTTTGGTGTGCAAGGAAATGGGACTAACGAGGGGAGCAGCAACATAACCTTAGTGCTTTAAGTACCAGAAACTGCCCACGTGCCTGCGGACAAGCTAGGATGGGAGAGTTCAGACTTCATTATTAGCTTGTTACTTGCCTTACGATACTCAAACGGGAAGATCCCCATCAAACAGTACATTCCCCATTTTTAAACTGATGCCTTTTTAAAAAATTCTGTATGTATGTCACCATTTTTCACATGATACACAGAAAACTCAGGGACCCAGAGGGGAACCAAGTTATGTTATACCATTTACAAAATACCAAGGAGTCCACAGCTACCTAACACATTTACTACAGCACAGGAACCAATGAAGGTACAGTGTACAAAAAACTGTAAACACGGCACAATAAATAGATAAAACAGCAGGTTCCGCACCATGCAGATGATGTGATGACACTTTTTCATCTCTATACAATCTCACATCTCACACTCTTACTTTGTTGCGGTTTGTTTCCCTCCCTCCCCCCGCCCCAAGTGCAAAGCATCACAAATGAACAGTTTTGTATTCAAGTAATATATATACAAGGGTATTACAAATATGCAGTACTGTACAGATAATTGCTGTATTGTTAATTTACACGTTGATTCTTTCTTATTAACAGTAAGAAAAGAAAAACCAAAGCATGAGAGATGTGCATTGCTGTCAAGTCCCCACAGCTGCCATGGAAACGCAATGTGCGGCATTCCACCATCCCTTGCATTCAAAATGCTACTGATGCATAGCACCTAAACAAGTTCCCAAGGCTGCAGTTCCACTCCCACGGAAACTACGTCACCTCCATTGCTACTGTATTGTCCGCTATATTGTTCAGTGCTGGCTTCTCCGTGTCATGGTTTTCCCTGTTGAAATAATAATAAACGAATTAACAGGGCTGGAAAGAGACAGCGAAAACTATTCCATGGACAGCTGCTCATCAGTACCGGAGAGCTGTTAAGATGTAGCAAAGGCATTCAATTGAAAAGCCAGAAGACCGAGACATGAAATACTCTCATCTTACACTTCCGTATTTATTGTGTGCTGAACTCCCAGCAATGACTACTGCAACACTTGCCACGCTGTAAAACCTCCCCATAAACCACCAGCTCATACTGGAAACAAAAAACACTGTTCCGAGCATCAACATTTGTGATAAAGTAGTAAAAAAAGGTGCAATAAAAGAAGTTGCTGATGAAGTCACTAGTCACAAAATCTGGAATTAACTAAGAAAACACTGAACTGACTTCCTCTTTGACCTATTTTAATTCATCTTCTGGCCAAATACCCTAAACTAACGAAAACAACGGAACTTAAGAACAGTAACTTAGAAATGAAAATGGTTATTACATCTGAAGATTGCGACAAATGCTTTTCTCTGAGATACAGAGAATACATAATACATCCTCTGAAGTCCTCTGCCGCGTTCAATTACGGAAACATCTCCGAATGCAACTGGACTAACTCTACCCTATGCTCCTTCCTGGCAGACTTACTCTGAAGGACAGACACATTTCCCTCTGCAATAGTTCAGCCTTCATGTAGAACATAAAGGGCCAAAAGCTGTACTCAACATTGGAGAATTTTTATATGATATAGTACTAACAGATCAGAAATTTCACTTTTGAACTAACGCTTCTTTCTGGTCTGGTTGCTAGCAGAACATCCTGGAAAACAATCAGTGTAAAAGTCTGGCTACTCTTGCATTCCTCTCCAGGTAACTCGTTTTGACCACCATTATACACAACATTAATTTAAGCCAGCCTGATCTAACACAACTGTTCTTATTTGCCATGAACTTATTTATCAAGCAAAATAAAGACCAGAAACCACAAGCAGATGTAGGAAACCTACCTTGGTACTGCATCCACCGAGGATGAGGCTGGAACCTTGGGCACCTGACAATTTGTTGCTGCAGCCAGCTTTAAGGCAGATGATGGAACAGCACTTAAAGTCCTAGGTATATGTCGTGCATTGAGTGTGGTAATAGAGTTTACAGTGGCAACTGATGAGGGTACAGTTAATCGGATGTTGTTCCCAATCAGAACCTGAGTTGTTGCAGAATTGGCAGCAGTTACTTGGTGACTCAGTGCACTGTGGGAACTTGAAGTCTGCGTTATATTTGAAGGCTGTAACAAGGCTGAACCTGCTGTTGATGATGAACTTGTATGGACAAGTGCTGTAGGTGTAGTACTACTGAGATGTAAGCCCTTGTACACTCCTGGAAAAGAAGAACAACATTAAGCTCGTTTTTGAGAAAACACTAAACTCAAGACAGACACATTCCACTGTAAAAACCAAGATGCAATCAAATTCTGCCAAACAGCTGCATACCTGAGGCTTGAAGAATGCCATTCACCCCAATTCCAAGCACCACATCATCCTTCATTTTGAATCCCATCAGTTGTTCTGATGTAACCAAAGCTGAAGCAGCAAATTGAGCGCTAACAGAATCCAGTGTCTTGGAAACAAAACCCTAAAAAGAACAATGGTGGCAAATATATGTGATTGAGGCTTCTGGAAGTCAGTACTCTCCCCATTTTAAAGCTACGCACAAACTAGTAGACCAAAAACCAAAACATGTAAATCACAACTGTGACCCAGTCATTCTCTTAGACCAAACTGGCAGCATTTGGTACAGCTAGTTAAAATCTGAATCGTGATTTTTTTTCCATGCACTTTTAGCTCCATTATAACAACAGAGAAGAAAATCCCCACAACTATTTACAATACAAAAACTTATTTCCAAAGTTCTATGGAACAATGTTTGTTTCACAGGTCAGCTTATTTTCATAAAATTCTAAACCCAACTCAGAGACTCAGAGGTTCATACTGCTAACAACTTCTGAACCTCTTAAGTGTCCTTCACCACTGTACTCACTACACATTTATGAGCATTAGACACTTGCACAGCTGTATGGAGGACATACAGCTAGCTTTAGGTATAAACTAAAAATCCTGCTCTAAAAATCCCCCGCTACCATGAGGATAATGACATGGCTGGAGATCTCAGCAACTCATATTTCTAAGGCTTTGAAAACTTCATTAATTGACTGACCCATCTTTTTTTTTGTTAAGAGGGAGCAGAGGCAATGCCTGCCACACTCACCTGCAGTGTCCCTTCTAAACACTTTACAGAATGGCTATGATGTAGATTCAGGCGAAAGCCACTTTCCTGTTGGTTAGTTTCAAGGTTCTATGGCAACAGTTGACAATTAGAGATGAACCCTGGTGGGAAACAATGAGGGATAAATCATAGCACAGACAAATCCCTCACCTGTGATGTGTTGGCAGAGGAATTACTATTTGCTTGCTGTTGATGAATTTGTGCAAGCTGCTGTTTCTGCATTAGTGCCAGTTGCTGTTGATGTTGCTGGTATTGTTCGGCTGTAAATGCTGAACAAAATATAAAACGAGAAAATACTATATCAAAATACGTAGGTGTTGTGTATATAAACACATCTATTTTATAATCCTAAAAAAATAAGAATTATATATGTACACCACAGCAAGTTCCTAAGAGCCTTAATGCACCTTTATAGCAAAAAGGCTACCATCCTCCCAAGAATTTCTGTTCAAATTAAGCCTTCCTTTTTTTTTATTTTTTTGGTAGTATATAGGCTTTAATTTCTCTGCTGCATTTATCTCAATATACCAAAAAAGGGAGGGGGAGGAGGGAACCAAAATGCAATCAAACCCCACCAAAAACTCTAAGAGGCAGAAATGGCATGGCTGTTTTCACTTTGGGAAACTACAGCATCTGCATTACTAGTACACTAGGTTTATACGCAATGCTCGGGAACTGCACACTCTCAGCCCTCGCAGGCAGTTTTGAAGGTAGCAAGGACCTATAATTAAGTTTAGCTGAAAACATCAAACTGGGTGTGCTTACAACTGTGCAAGCTATCACAGTACAGTATTACTGTTGTTTTAAATCACACATGAACAAGCAACTCCATCAATACAGATTTTGACAGAACTACATCCTTCTCTTTCCAATTCCTGAAAGGTGACCCAGTAGTCAGTGCACCACAAGTCAACTGGAATTTCATCTGGCTAGCCCACAAGTATAAAAGTGATATCCCCCAGTGGTGCAGAGGTGGGGAGTCTTAAGTTCATTGATTAACTTCATAAAATGTTAGGGTGTCTTTGCGTTGTTTTTTGGTTGGTTGGTTTAGGGGTTTTTTTGTGGTGTTTTTTTTTGGGTTTTTTTGTTTTGTTTTGTTTTTTGGGGTTGTTCTTGCCCAGAATGAAAGGAAGTCTCAGTTTTCAATTTACAACTGAATCAAGAGCAGAATGTGAATCCCCTAGCAAATTCAGTCTAGGATATACCTTCCAGAGTTCTCCTTCAATTTTATCTTTGGATTGTACAGATACTTCAAAAATCAGTGCTGTAAATAGTATTCATACTTCTGGAATTCAGTTGAAATTGCATTTTTAGGGAAGTTCACTACTGTTTGGCAACAAATCGCCTCCACACTTGAATCCTGTTCACAAAGTGCAATTAACAATTATTTTGTTAACCTCCTCCCTCAGGCTTGCTTGCCTGAGGAAAATCGGTTCCTATGAGAAGTATACTAAGTCTCCTGCTTCTGGATATAAAAGGATTCCGAAGAAAAATTGTACCTTATAACAAGTCAATACAAATAACTAACCAAAATGAGATTTAATATTTGGACCAAAGCGAATACTGCTGAGCATGCATTTTTCCAGTGCATTTGTGATTTTTAAATTTTTAAGTTTTGTAAAATATTGTTCTAAATCCTTCTATTATGTTCTGGAAATAACACTAAATTATTACCAGCACTTTGCTTCTGAACATTTGAAATAATAAGTTTTTATTCAGCTGTTATGTTCAAGTTACTAATTATTTTTTAAGTAATATTCTTCAGCAAGTAGGGATGGAGCACTTGCTTATACTGCTGTGAAATTACCCCCCAATACTCTTACAGTTAAATCTCACTTGAACTTGCTTTATTTCACCAATGTTTTTTAAAGTTATTTATAGGGGACTAGCTTAGTAGTAACACCATTCATAAACACCATTAACAAACAACAAACTAGAATTCATAGACCAAATATACAAGAGTTGGCTGTTTATATAAAGTAGAACTAAAATCTAAACTAAAAGTCCTTCAGATTTTTAACTGTCACCAAACACAGAAGTTAGAGCAAGAAAGCTCCAGTACAAAGATTAGTACATAGAAAGCTGAGTAGCACTAGTAGACAAAAATGGAGGTACTGTTCTGGTACTGATAGATATTTCTATTGATCAGTTAGTAGAAGCCTACTAATGTTTTTTAAAACCCCTGAAATTTACGATTTATATAGGTCTAGCCAACATGCTGCCAATGATAGTTGAAGGTTCCGTGTATTATCAAGGTATTTTATTCTAGAGTATTACACTGTAAATGTATTGCTGAGGAACAGGTTGCGTAAGCGATGTAAATAAATACAACTTGCAGACTGACAGAGAGGAAAATGGGCAAAATAGGATATGCTGTACCACCATCTCTGACTGAATTAAGATCAAAATTTCCACCGTCATAACCATCTCAATTTTGTACACTGAGTCAGTAAAACAGTTTCAGTTTTCAAGCCTTCTGTGTATTTTAGGTTTTACCTATAGAGCCGTAGTAAGCAGAGTCACCTGTATTGGTTAAACCAGCCCGTTTTTTCTTTTGCAAGAGCGGTAAAGTTTGAGACAAGCTGTGTTTGTTTAGGACAGTCATTATTTAGGACGGTCTTGAAGTGCTCCCCCTTCTTTCTGGAAGCAATATTTAGGAGAACTATGTTTTTCAACCTGTACATCAGGATATTTCTTTTTAAGTAGTCTGTGACCTTACAGCTCTAAGTTTCCCACCACTATGAAAATGGGTATAGAACTGTCACAGTAAAAAAATTGTCAGAAGAACCCCGCTATGACAACCATCCTCATCTACATTCAAACTGCTCCTCTTCTGCTCAAATAGCCAATACCACCTAAAAAATGTAATGGAAATGTCTATTTACCTGTCATATCTGAAAATACACTCAAGAACAATTTATGTCAGGTTTTTCAGTTTTGGTTAAAACATTCAGCAACATTTCTGCTGCTTCTTTTATTAGAGGTAAAAGCCTCTAATAGACATTTCAAAATACTATTTAAAACACCATCAGAGATTTACTGTGAAATTCTAAATTAATCAGTTGCATCAGTTTCAAAACACAACACAGCCCATAAAGGACTGCTGCAACCTACAGCCTCCCAGAATTGGACTGATACTCCTTTTCCATTCCACAGCACACCCAGATATGGTCATGGACCAGAAGAGGTTACAGACCACTAATTACTCATTTAAGTTTGCTCTTCCCTCTCCATGCTGAAGAAGCACTACATTGAAGTTTTTATTGAAAACTACTACTACTGAGATCTACCCAAACCAAAATTAATCATCCTTTTTAAGACCTGCTAACTAGGATAGCATACTTCCATACTTTCTTCCTCTTCTGTTAAAAGCCACAATGTATTTTGCTCACCAACACTGTTCTCCCCCTCCTGTTCTCAGCAGTCTGTATTACACTTCAATTGAAAAATAAGCCTATTGATTATGACAGAATCATAGAATGTTAGGGACTGGAAGGGACCTCAAAAGATCATCTAGTCCAATCCCCCTGCCGGAGCAGGATCACCTAGAACAGGTCACACAGGAACACATCTAGGTGGGTTTTAAATGTCTCCAGAGAAGGAGACTCCACAACCTCGCTGGGCAGCCTGTTCCAGTGCTCTGTCACTCTCACTGTGAAGAAGTTTTTTCCTCATATTTATGTGGAACCTCCTATGTTCCAGCTTGCACCTATTGCCCCTTGTCCTATCATTGGACGTCACTGAAAAGAGCCTGGCTCCATCCTCCTGACACTCACCCTTTACATATTTATAAACATTCATGAGGTTACCCCTCAGTCTCCTCTTCTCCAAGCTAAAGAGACCCAACTCCCTCATCCTTTCCTCATAAGGGAGATGTTCCACTCCCTTAATCATCTTGGTGGCTCTGCGCTGGACTCTCTCAAGCAGTTCCCTGTCCTTCTTGAACTGAGGGGCCCAGAAATGGACAAAATATTCCAGATGCGGTCTCACCAGGGCAGAGTAGAGGGGAGGGAGAACCTCCCTCGACTTACTAACCACACCTCTTCTAATACACCCCAGGATGCCATTGGCCTTCTTGGCCACAAGGGCACACTGCTGGCTCATGGTCATCCTGCTGCTCACCAGGACTCCCAGGTCCCTTTCCCCTACACTGCTCTCTAACAGGAAAGTCCCCAACTTATACTGGTACATGGGGTTGTTCTTGCCCAGATGCAAAACTCTACACTTGCCCTTCTATTTAATCAAGTTTCTCCCTGCCCAACTCTCCAGCCTGTCTAGGTCTCACTGAACGGCAGAACAGCCTTCTGGTGTGTCAGCCACTTCTCCCAGTTTTGTGTCATCAGCAAACTTGCTGACAGTGCACTCTATTCCCTCATCCAAGTCACTGACTACTGACTAGTACAGGTCCCAGTACTGACCCTCGAGGGACTCTACTAGATACAGGCCTCCAACTAGACTCTGTCCCATTAGCCACAACTCTCTGGCTTCTTTCCTGCAGCCAGAAGTGTACATAGTGTAACTTACACTTACGAAGTGTAAGTCACTTCTGAAAACTAATTCACATGCACAAAAGTACGTACTTTACATGAAAGTACTTCTACCAATTTAATCTTATATATTCATTTTCTATGGCACATAACTGTAACTGGAATGGGGGAAGGCTTTCTGGGGAAATCAGACATACGATCAGCATGGAAAAATCACTGATTCTGTCTCTACATTAGCAGGCAGTCCTAAACTCCTCAGAGAGCTAGTCTAAGTTCAACTGTCTTTTTGGAAAAAGCAATTCCAGTAGAATGCACTGCAGGGCATACAAATGTAGTCACCATTAATGGTTATTTGTATTACTTGTAGAGTATTTTTTCTTGCCTGCAAAGCTACCATAGACGCAACTGCACAGGCACCAAACTCAGTATCTTGTTAACATCACTTTCTCTGAAAAACAGTAACAGTGCCCCTAAGAACTTTCTTCCAGAAATTCTATTGCCTCATCATTTTTATTCTAAAGAAAAGACACAGCTGAAAAACTTCCATCTGTGTCAGAAGAAAATGGTAAATGTAGAAGTAGCAAAAGGGGATGTAATTTCCTTTTGTATTATACACTGGGGTCTTTATCTGCCTGGAAAAAACCTAGCAGGCAGGAAGCAAGCCTAGACCTTTTCTGTACACTTACATCCGCAAGCACGCTTCTAGTAACTTGGAATGAGTACTGCTACACAAAGCTACACCAAGTTACATACTCCTGATACTACTGGAGACCTTCACGGCTTCAAAAAAACAATTAGTAAAGCAACAGACAACTGAGCAATAGCTTCAAGTTAAAAAAGAGACAAAAGATAACATTCAATGGTTAAAAGACAACACACGACAGGTGGGCAGTGCTTACAGACTCTTTTCAAACAGCATGCCAGGTCCACAGTAGTCACAGCTCCAGCATATGGTAATGGCTATTTAATTCTACAGAATTTACTGAATTGGACAGTGACAAAATACCCAGTTTCACTCCCTACACAGAATCCAGTGAGGAGTAGAGGTTGGAGTATCTCAGCCACCACTACCAATACACTATAAATACAAACATCATCATTTCAGAATTTCTCAACTGTCATAGCTAACAACTGTACCTTGCCCCAGACCTTCTGCATACTCAAGACACCTTCAGTCCTTTACTCAAGTTGCCTGACTCGTTAAGTTAGCCTAACACAACTGCCTTCCTAACCTTAAACATTAAGAACCTTTAAGGCACAACACCAGCTGGAGTTACCCACATCTCAAGGTGGTTGTCAGAAGATAGACAGTTTTACCGAGAGACTAGGTTACATGACGCTTATCACTTGTTTGCAGCATACTGTTTCAAACTGGAACAATTACAACTCACTATGCTTCTGAACTGCTTCTGGTAGAATTCCAAATCAAGTTCTAACACTGCAGTTGTGCCAGCCTTCAGGATTTTAAGTCAGTGCATCATGTTATGCTGTTATCCTCTTCATTTAACAGCTTGGGGTAACACAGGCACCTATCCTGCAACTTTATTAGTGCAACACTTTGGCAGCAAGTAAGAGAAATGTTTTCTGGCTTGCAGACCACAAAAAGGAATGGAAGGTAGAAGAAAAAGACTTCAGGAATTTGCAGCTATGAACACAAGGAAATAAACACTGGACATTACTGACAGTGACAGGATAAATGACCTTAGCAACAGCCATAAATCTTGTGCAATAACTCAATTTTTTAACAACACACCACAACCTGAATCTGTTTTCCTACAATCATTTAAATAACTATAAGCAAGATGTGTGTAATCTCTGGGATAATTACATATTAATTTTTTGCTCAAGGGATGCTGATACTCAACAGGCATTGTTTTCTGGAGCACGAAAGTTACAGTGAGGTTGTCAATGGACTTCTCAAAGATCCATAGCTCCCAGCAGTTCTATACTGAGTCTATACCAAACTCTTTTCAGTGCTAACTAGTTCTACCACAGCATTTAACACATACTGGCCTTACAAGGCTGTAGCTTACGTTTAGCTTCTCTGAAAACCCAAATCCTTCCCAGAAGTGGTGGAAACCAGTGAGCTGGGGGGCTACCTGTGGAACCTGTATGAACAGATTGGTCTGTGTATGATAAACAGCCACAGACACTCTCCTGACTACTGCTCCACGTTTTACTGCCAGGTGACTCACTAGCTGTTACTCTGCTTCCTTGAAGCACAGGAACACAGACTTACAAAAAATTGACCACAAGAACCAGTTTCCTAAAAACCAGGAAGCATATCCTGGAAAGTGGAAAATGCATGCATAAAATCCTGGTCCCTCTAACATTCCTTTTGATTTCCTGAAAGGAAATTCACTACATTTGCCAGGGAAACTGAGCAAGCTTTGTGGAGTAAACACAGTGACTTATCCAGGCAAGGATATATATTTCTTTTTGTAAATGAAAAAAAAAAATACTGAGAGACTCAAGCAGCTTAATTAAACCTTTCAGCAAATGATTCTGTTCCATTAAACATCTGAAAAATTAGGTATTTAAATCAGAGTAACTTAAGAAACCAGTTGTTTCACAACACCAAGTTAAGTATCTGTCCTCATGAGCAGAAATGTTGTTTTCAGCAGGAAACGTAAGCATTAAGATTACATTGGGTTCAAAGAACCTCTCTAAAAATCCATTCATAGTACTGGATTCCCTGATCTTTCCAGCTAAGGTGATGGCCAGTAAAGAGGCAGTTTCAGTTAGGTAACAGAAGAAAGATCATATATCTAAAGCTTCCAACTGAGAAATCCCATAAACTACAGAACACATGAAGCATGTGGAAAAATGATATACCATGTTACAATGTGTTCTTAAAGGAAATACATGAGAGCATCACACCTCTGTTGTATGAGCGAACAATTAGTCGTTACTAACGCTGAAGTGCATGCAAAGCAAACATCATTCAGAACATCACATTTTTTATCTCTATCTTATGAGAGATGTTATCTCGCTTACATTGCCTGGTTAAAGATTTTCTACTGTATAGCAAGTTCTCACCAGTGAATTCGGAAGATTGGAGAGACTTAGAGCCATCAGTGTGATTTAGTATTTGATGCACCAGGCCCAAAGATGTTTCACTTTCTGAAAAGAAGTTCGAGATTGATTCTACTTAAACATGGCATTATTAGACACTATTGAGAACATGAATCATGATGCCCTTTATTACTACAACAGCCTTGTATTTCAGCCTATGTGAAATTCCTAACATCAGAACTCTAAACTTAGAAATTATAAATGAAGTATAAGAGCTATATATGCACTTTCTACTTGGCAGTGGAAGAAAAACAGACAGAAAATAATTAATGAGGATTTTTACCAGCCCTTGAATGAAAGCTAGAAATGCTTGCTATGCATTTATACTTGTCTGCCCATCATTCTTAGTATGAGTTTCCACTGAAATATCACAGGCCTGCTAGAGTACACACAGTTTACTCTGCAGTTACAAAGGTGGCCATCCTTGCATGGGATGCAAAGTGTAACAGTTCACACAAGCCCAAAGATCCAGCACTTTGGAGCAAAGTATTACTCCGACTGGGTTGAAGGTGAGTGAGAAAATCTTGCATAACAACAAAGTCTCAAAAATCTTCAGAAGTGCTCAGATGTTTTAGTAAGTGTTGACTTTTCTCCCATCCTCAGTCACATTTCCCACACTAAAGAGGCTCTTAAGATTCCTTCAACTAAGCCCAAGGTCGGCTATAACCATTTGTTACTGTTAAGTTCCAATGATAACTGAAAATAGCCATTACAAATGTCTGTATTTTTCACGACCAAGTT
The DNA here is from genome assembly GCA_013400335.1 of Eurystomus gularis. Taxonomy (NCBI): domain Eukaryota; kingdom Metazoa; phylum Chordata; class Aves; order Coraciiformes; family Coraciidae; genus Eurystomus; species Eurystomus gularis. The sequence continues at coordinate 46,405 of VZZY01000774.1, forward strand.
TATCCTGCAATGTGAAAATAAGAATTTGGAAAAGGGAAAACAGTAAAACAGACAGCAGTGCTGAGAATATTAGAGATACAAGGGTTAAATAAAAAGATCTAAATAGAGCTATCAATGGCACAAAAGCAATGAAAAGGCAGGACAAATCCTTTTACTCTGGTGTGAGGAGCTGCCAACAGGGATGGAGGGCCTTCCTCCTGTTTGTTTCCAGGAGAGAGATGCCTAAAGACAGATGTCAGGTATCCTTAACGAGAACAGGAACAAAACAAAATAGATCCATCAACCAAATTTGGAGATGGAAATGCTAAACACACATTTGGAAATGGATGCATAGTTCACCAGCCTGCTAGACCCTCCAGTGTGCAAACTTGCTTTTAGAAAAGCAGACTGAGATGCAAAAAAAGCATTCAAGTTTACTGGGAAAACACGCTATTGCTATGGAATCCTACAGAAAAAGTTACTGAATAGCAAAGTACAACTTGCAGCACATCTCTAGTTAACAAGAAAACACAAGGTAAACTACTCTGAATTCTTTAATTGTATTCTGGATGGCTCCAGGTTTTCATATACAGTGAGGTCTTCAATCCCAAGCATCAGACATCTTCTAAGAATTTTCAATATGGCTGAAGCTTCTTCTCAAAGGAAGAGTTACAGATTGAGTGAGTAGAGCCTAGTTAACTGCTAGCCTCTTCAGTCTTGACAGCCTGCAGACTTTCTTTTCAAAGTGACCCAGGTTCTGGATGAAGAAGGCAGAGAAGAACAGGGATGAAGAAGGCAGAGAAGAACAGAATGCCAAGAGGGTTGTCTGGTCTTACTGAGGAGCCTGGGAACAAATTCTCACATCTTTCACTAGCGACAGGTATCTCTGGCCTGCCTCCTAAACACAAAGCTGCAACAGAATTATACATACTGTGCAGTTTCAAGTGTCTCAAACTTTTGATTACTAGATGCAAGCATCAAAAAATGAGCGTAACGTGCTTAACAGCAGGTGTCCAGCAGAAAGCACAGTCCCTCTATAATGTGATGCAGTTCAAAGACTACCATTTGCCTAACAGAACTAGATCAATCTATCAATCTAACAAGGAAGATTGAATTCCTGGGACACATTACTTCAGATGAATATTCATGCCTACTGTATACTTAAGACACAAGCTCCATCTCTTAAGATTATGATTCAGAAACTTGATGAGATTGTCAGCAATACAGGCTCCTTTTCTCAAGTAATTTTGTTGCATTTTGCTCAGGGTGAATAACTTCCCTACTGAACAAGTTATTCCTCCACAAGAACCATGCTTTTATACTCTTGCCTGCTTTTTAGTGGTGTTCTGTAACTCATGCCTGGAGATTCCTGAATCAGCTCTTTTTGCAGGAGAGCAAAGGATGCTTTTTCATAATTCTTCAGTAAGATGAAAAGGGACCACCCTCTTCAAAACCGACACTATTTTTCTTGCCATGTGATCCTGCTGCCAAAGTCTACCCTTCAGCACGCAAGTAGTCCAGTACAAGCCCTGTTTGCAAGTAACTTGTAAGGCTTTTTTAAAAGGGACATCCCTTCTCATTTTACACACCAATTCTCAGCGAAACAACTTTATCTTCTCCACAGATCTTTAACACTGAGCACTCTGAAAGCCAGGACCAGCATAACTTGCATTTCTTCAGGGTCAAAGGCACTTTAAAATAGTTCTAAGAAACCCCTCTTTGATCTTCAGGATGAAAAACAATGCTTCCTGTAGCCAGAGAATGGTATGTCACAGCACAGCTTTTATAACATGTAGTCTCATTAACAGAAGATCTCACATACCATCTCAACTTCATGCCTGTGCTGGCCATGTTTTGGCTGGGATAGAGTTAATTTTTGTCACAGTAGCTGGTATGGGTCTGTGGCCTGGATCTGTGCTGAAAACAGTGCTGATAATTCAGGGATGTTTTCATTATTGCTGAGCAGTGCTTACTTAGAGTCAAGGCCTTCTCTTCTTCTCACACCACCCACCAGTGAGCGGGCTGGGGGTGCACAAGAAGTTGAGAGGGGACACAACAACATGACCACCTCTGCTGGCCACTACAGGATGTCAGGATGAGTTTTACCATAAAGCTCAGCAATATGGTTTGACCACAACTCACAGTAGCACTGAAAGGGTAAAAGGATTTTTAAAAATAAGAGACGCATGAATAAATGTTTTCTGGTCAAAACCAAAACAAGTTACTGGCATGTCAAACACCTAAAAGGCAGAGAAACAAACCTAAAAAAAATCCAAACGGACAACAAACTTCCAGCTTTAAAGACAGCTAAGAAAATGGAAGAGGAACACTCTACATGGCTGTAAATCTGCAGTACTGACTATTAAAAAACTTCAGGTATCTAACATCTCTACTAATTTTCTTTACAGTATTTACTACTAAAAGTAAAACATAACTCAACAGTTGCAGCCCCACCTGACATGTACCTTTGACAAAGTCAAACTCATACACATGAGACAAAGACACCTGTAATCTGTGTAGACAGTATATCTTAAAGAATCCTTTAAAGTACTGAAGGAAGAACACTAGAAAACAGAATGGCACCGAGATGAACTAGATCATATGCTCCTTTCAAACACCTACACAGACCATCATTACACCACATATACACAAACTCACATACCTCTAGTGCTACAAAAATCCTGATTTAAGATTATAAATAATATGGGTACAATCTACCTGGTTATATTAATGACAAGTGACTACCAAAGACTGTGGTAACTAATTCAAAGTATAGTTTTAATTGAGGCTATCAGTCCTGTATCAAACTGATAAAAATATGAATTTAAATTCCAGAACATTTAAATATGGAAAAAGCTCAGGATAACAACAAATATTTTACACAGATGATAAAACATCTGCATAAAATACCAAGCACAAATGGATGTAATATGCTAAGTACTTACCCATATTACTTTCCCACAGGTTTCAAAAATACAACCACATAATTAAAACCTTGTACAGAACTCCTCACCATAAGTAACAATTGTGTTTAATTCCTAAATGGATATAGATACATATCTTAATCATCTACTTAAGGAAAAGAAATTCTACAGGGGTGTGTTTGTGTATTTATATACACACACTAAGTCATATGCTCTAAATTCACTTTAAATGGCCAATTTTTCATGTCTAAGTCATTTTCAGATGTCATGTGTTGCACATTACTACTTTATAATCTATTCATCACAAATGAGTTTTGTTTCACACCAGTAACCTGACTACTGATCACAGTTCAGACTGGGCACTAGGCACGTCATGCTCTTCTCTGGACTTGGTTTACCGATTTAAATTCTGCTCCTGCAGTGTTTCAAACACCAAAAGTATACTAGAACACAAACAAGAAGAGTCATCAGTTCTAACCCTAATAGATTTTGAGCAAGAAGAATCATAACAGAAAAGAGAATGGGAGATGCGGGCAAGGACCCTACTACTCTAGGACAGCATGGAGAGGAAGCATGAAATAGAGCAGCAGAACAAAGCTGCTCACAAAGCCTAAAAACGCAAGGAGGAAGAATTTTCAGAAAAAAACCAGCCTGGTTAGTGCAGGGAGGAAAGGCACAAAATATACTGGAAAATAGGAGGATTAAAGTCATCTGATACCTGGGTAACGCTCTTTGTTTGAGCCAATCTCCAAAACAACCCACAATTTGGGGAGTTTATTAGGTATATGCATCTCTCCCCATCCCACTCCTCCATTATCCAGACGTTCTCATTTATTTCCAAAGTTGTAATTTAAAAGGGCAAGAAAAGTATTATTCTAGAGACTCCTACGTTGCCTTACTTTCTATAAAAAGATGACACTAAATGTACTGAATGATCAAAATTCAAGAGTTAAGTTACGTTTTAACTATGTAAATACCAGTTTTCCAGCGTGATGAACCTAATACAAAGAGAGATGCTATCCAATAGTATTCCAATCAAAAAGCAATTAACACCTCATCAGGTTTTCTTAGAGTCAGGTCCTCAACTCTAAGTCAGGTTCTATAAGATGTAACCTGCCACTTGCTGACAAGATGTACAGGTGACTAGTCCAAGAGTTTTGCCAGGCATGAGCAGATGCATCAGTGGGGGTGGGCGGGGTATTTTTTAGTAGGAAAGGGCATTTCGTGTAAGTTCAAATACGAATTGTAACATTCTAGGATTTTAAATATAAACATTTTAACTAATAATTTACCAGCACTACCTATTGTACCATAAAAAATCTGGAATGTGGTATTTATATCAATGTTTCAATCAACAAGTTTTGAATTTCAAAAATCCAGATCTTCAGAGTCAACTTAAACCCTACCAATACCAGTTGCTAAACTGTCATATTTCTAAAATCACAATCACATTCCAAGGTACCATTTGCATCAGTTTGGGATACAGTACACTACTGCTAGCAGAAAATACAAATAAATTTTCTATGTAGCAAATAAAGAGAGAAGTGAAGATGGGCTGTTACTGTCAAAACAGACCATGATGGATGGGATGGATGACCTAACAATATTCTGGATTTTCTCAGGCAAATTAAAAATTTCTAGAAGCAAGTTTGTCAAAATAAACATACCAAAATGTGCTGAACCACTGCTACTTTTACTTTGTATAGAGGTACTGCATGTCTGGGTCCCGGGTTGTGCTGTGCCTGTTCGATTTACACCCCTGTGTAATTTTCTACAGGAGAGTTCATCATTGTCACTGTCATGTAGGGATGGTGTCCGAGGCCTAAAATGCCGCCATCTACATGATTTGATATTGACTAGTATCTGACTGAGGTCTTTCGAGAAAGATTTGTCCGAGGTATTTGTTTCTGAGGTATTGGCAAGTTGACTGATTGAAGAGTGTTGTGATGAGGAAAACATTTCCAAATCCAGCTGATGAAATGTATTATCGTAGTCCGAATGTGCTCTGTCTAGCAGCACCCTAAAAACAGGAAAACAATGCAGAATTATACAGTGGCAAGGAAATACCAAGAAAGTCACCAGTTTGCCATGTGTGCTTGGGGGGGACAAAAAGATAGAAGTAAAAGAAAGAAACTACACAAAACTGTTCTACAAGGAGCAACCACTCCTGCCAAAACAGACACAGAATGCATGACTGTATACTATTTTACAGTACGTAGTGTGTTTAGGTTTCTCATCACATGTATATTCTAGCTCTTAGAGCATGAACAGCTGATGTACATTGTCACGTATGTATTAAGGCACTGCAACATCATATATAGTATTTTTAAATTAGCCTGGAAGACGCTGAGTTCCACAATGCAAAGAAAAAACCTAGAGAATAAAATTGCTTGAGTAAGTAAAAATGCCCTCCCCTAAAGTAAACTTCAGCTCAAAAGTGTTACTCCCACACATACTGAATACACCTACAGCCATCCCAGCGTGGGGGGATGTCACACATCAGCTTCCAAACCCCCTTGCAAAAATCCCAGTGAGAGCCTTCAGCTCCCATTCCAAATTTGACTATCTCACTCTGACTTGCTAACATGTGAAGAGGTTCTAAACATTCATCTGAAAATCAAATCATGTTCTTATATTTTTTTAAATTTAAATTTAGTATCACTGTATTGTTTTCGTAGAGACATCATACAGTATTTGAGAAATAGCACTTATACACGGAACAATTTATAAATTGCCTTCAATAAAGATACTTCAGGTATTTTGCTTCTAAGCAAGTCCTTAATTCTTCAGTATTTTTGACAATGTTTGCTCTAAAGCAGTTAAAAAGAAATTCTGAAAAGTGTGAGTTTTGCTATTTTAAAATACCACTATTTGAAGACAACCACACAAATCATCTAAATACAAACCACCAATCACAACTGAAATCATACATGTATTTTCACCTCAGAATTTGGGAGCGCCAGCAATAAAAAAACTCTAAAAACATTTAAGAAAAAAGTGGCTTCCACTACTGTAAAATAAAAATGGGAGACAATCTACTAAGGAAACGTATCAAATGCAAGTACTTAAAAAGTCAACCCCTCTGATGTCTCCATTTTTGAGGTTGGGGTGGTTGGTTTTTTTTGTTGTTGTTAACTTTGCTCTTTTAGAAGATGTCTTACTGGCTTTTTCTTGTTTGGCTAGTTGACGTATTTAATTTTTAAAACAAGCAGTAATTACGTAGCACTTACCTTCCGCCACGGCCGACCCGTCTTCGTGCAAACCCAATACATCTCTGGGGTACAGTGAGGGTGGTTAAGCAGTATCTGTAACGCACATCTCCTAATCTTCCCTCTTTAGGGCTACTCCATGGCCAGTTGCCAGGTTGGTCTAAATGAGGCTTAAAATAATTTTAAACAATTAAAGACAAGATGTTTTCCTAGGATGATGCTCTGTTTTACGATACATAAGGAAATTCTACTTACAGCATAGTACTGACAGCCTGCTTTCCTACGGAAGGCGAAAGGACCATCAGGATCATTTTCTTCCTCAGCCTCCGAAGAACCAGACAAAACCTTTGAAGAGAGGTTGGGGGAGTGCATGAGATGAGATACTAGTATATTTGAGTTTTACTGCTATTCTTCTCCCAAGAGCAGGGCAGAACTCTCGATGTCCTACCTGGGAGAGAGGTTCTTCATCTGAGCTAGGAAAATCATACTGATTCAAATCTTTAGCATTGAAGACTGGCAGTGCAGCAGGACTTGTCTGTTGAGGAGTAGCAGCAGACGAAGGTAAGACTTTTGGCTTCTTCTCATACTTTCTCTTAGGTCTAATAACATCAGGTTTATCTTGCTGCAAGAAAAACAAAACACATAATTAAATTACACACAATTACACAAATCAGATCAAAACTGGGGTTTTGGAGAACTCCTGTGTAAGCAAGCTAAAAAGTGAACTAATCTCTCCACCATCCTGGTAGCAATACAAGCAGTCGTTTACTGAATATCTGTGTATTTCCAGTAACTGAAACGTTTAATAGACAAGGTAGAATCAAACAGTTTGCTCAATCTCTGCTACATAAAACACTAGAGGTTAAGACAGCAGTGCTACTCTGGACAAGTAGACTAAAATATGTACAATAATCTCCATGGGGCACAATGTTTATTTTCTAACATTTTAAATAAATAGGCATTTATGTAGCATTAGGGAATTACTGAGTACCAAACAATGTTTTAAGGCAAAAATAGAAGTTAAGACTTCTCAGAGATACCCAGCATCTCAGAAAATGCTCTAAACATTAAACAAATTTCCCCATACTGTGCCAAGTCAGTTTTAAGCGCATTTCCCAAGAAACAGGTTTCTTTCAATCTGCAAGACACTGCATTGACCCGGCATCACTAACAGTTAAGTGCACTCCAGCAGTCTCCATTACAATGTCCTGCTATCAATGGAAGTATTCACTGATTCAGGCCACCATGTCAGCTTCAGAACACCCTTCAGGCATTCTTCAGTTGCAAGAAGTCTTTGTTTCAAATTCAAATTATACCTCAGCATTTCTCCTACATTACCTGACCTATTTAATATGTTCAGCTGTTGGCACTGTAGCTATGCTTTGTATGACAGAAAAATTAAAGCCTGCAAGAAAAAAGTGTTGGTCAGCCTAAGTAAGATTATTTTATACTTCACTTAAATACAAACTCAAAGATACACAGCATGCTGGGAATATCAGTGGACCATATTTTAAAAGACAAAAAAAACCCCAACCCTCCAGATTAAAATAGCTACATGTATTTAGAACAAGATATGGATTTTACCTCATTAGTCCTATCTTTGTCCAATACCTAGTTAAAAAATACAGTTTTGTTCAGGATAGCCTAACTTTATGGACAGTAGTAGAGAAAAAAGTTCATATCCCCCAGAATAAGAATACAACTGCATGTGTCCTTTTGTCTGTAGTTCATCTACATTTCCTTTAATTCAGTTCTGAGAAAAGCCAGTAGTCTGTATGAACTCCAACAAAGCATTTTATTCCACCTGCAGTTTGGCTACTCCATTTCCAGTTTCAAAAAGCTCCCCCATCCCAAGCTGTACTTTGCATACATGACAGTATGAACTAGTAACTGGGTTACTGACATTACTCACTTTAACTTTAAATTCTTTCAGTTCCATAGCTTCTTGGTGTTTGAAAGGGCTGCTGTTAGTCACAGGAATGATGGGAATAGCATAGGTAGGTTTAATTGGCTGCCGCTGTGCCATGACCTCAGACATGATCTCTCCACTGTAGTCACCCAAATTATACCTGAAATTAAAAAAAAAATATATAAAAATTGTTGGAACATTTACAGCTTATGTCTGGCTAAAAAAAGAGCACAACATAGACTAATACTTGCACCTTGGGGTAAAGGGACATCCAGGATGGTAGCAAGAACTACAGAAAGTATTTTTCCAGAAAAAGGGACAAATAATATGGTAACTTCATTGTGATTACTAATGTTGACAAATAAATAAAAGGATAACTACCCTGTAAAGCCTGTAAAACATCTCCAGAAGATAATAATGTAAAGGAAAGAATCAGAAACTAGAAGGAAAGAACAGAAGAGGGTTTTCCTCCCCCTCACTTGGGGACAGGTACTATTTAAAAGTGTGTATTTATCACCCAAAAGCTTTTAACCAGTGAGGCAGAGTGCCATATTCATCAGTCCTCTCTTTGTGTTAGGGAATAGTTCACAACAAGCAGATCTATGAAACATTACATCTCAAGTTCTGTGGAAAGATCTGAGTTGAAGTGTTGTTTTCCATTCTGAGAGGGGCATTAGAGTCTTTCCTTTATTCAGTAGCTTATTTTCTTGAAAATGCTACTAGGAATTCTTTGAGATTTCTCTCTACGCTATTTCTAGTGAAAATGGCCAGCCCCTGAAAAGCACCCCGGTAGAGACACTCTAGTTTTAGTGCTTTAATGACTCAAAGCATTTGTTTTAAAACATTGATGCTTAAGATAGAGAAGTCTATTCATATTCTAAGTATCAACCTAAAGAACAACTCCCCATTGCAAATGCAATTCACAGTTGATTGGGAAAGTGAAAGTTGACCGAGCAAAGTATTTGATAAACAGGATGTCAAAAGAAGCACTACTTGTGGAGATGACGCGCAGAACAACATTTTATACCATACAAAATGCTTATTTATTTTCCTTAAGAGCATACTAGTTCAAGCTTTGCTAAAAAAGAAGAGCAATAATGGGAAAAAAAAAGAAAAAGAAGAATGGTAATGATTGGAAATGGCCTTAAAATTAGGTGGGATTTCCTTAATCTACACATTTAACACAGATTTCTGAATGAATTTACCTGAAGCTATCATCTCTTTTCCTATATAAGATATCTACGTACATTTGAATACATGTACACACACAATAAACCAACGCAGATTAGTGTGGCGAGGCACCTTCCCATAATAAGCAACTTCCTAACTTTTTTTTTGTTCTCCACAGCCATGTATGAAAATGTGCTATCCTGTAAATGTGAGAGAGTCTAAATAGTTATTTTAAAAATCTCACGCTGTTTTAAGCATTTGTGGGAATTAGAATACAAAGTTTCCAAAACTTTCTTCAGCAAATTTTCAATAAACTTTACCTCTTTTCCATAATTTCCAGTGTTAAATGCAGCAACTCTCTCTTGCTTTTTTCCCTCCTCTTTATCATCTCCAGGATGGTTACTGCACGACTCAGATCTCGACGCAGCTTAAGCATCTTCTCATAAGACGCTTCATCATTTTTTCGATTCTGTGGATACACAGTGTATATGTTTCCTCACATCATTTAAATCATCTGAATTAAAGTTCCAAATATTTATGTATATTTAAAAAAATAGATAATATGCTAAGACAAAGAGAAGCATGTGCGTGTTATCAGTGAGCTACAGCTTACCGACACCGTAAGGCAGTTCAGCAGTAGATTTAGTGAAAAAGTAACGAATACAAGCTTTCACTCAATAGCTGTCCTAAAGTAGTTGCTTTCATGTTTTTACCCTTGCAAATTAAAACAAAAGAACATCCCAACTTTTGTTTTATACTACACAGCAGAATTGTTTCTTTATATAAGATATTTTTGGAGAGGGGAAGAAGGAGAGAAAAAAAAAAAAGCAGAGGTAGTGATAAACTTACTTTTCGCGTCTGCATCTTTTCTGTTCTTCTTCTAAAAGCAACATAAGGGTCGTTTGTGCTGGAACCATCTCGCTTCTCCTGTTTCACTGCTGGGATAAGAGAGGGACCTCGACAGTTTTTCCTCTTTTTAATCCAGTACTCATACACTTCTCTAATCAATTCATCATCTTCCTTCAGCAGCAGCTTGGCCTCTTGCAGGCTGACTGGCTAAATGTAAAACCCAGCATGTCACTTTCATATAGCAATATATAGAGTGCACATTTCAAATTCTTTATTCAAAGTACCATTGTACCTGCTGACCGCTGCCCTTTTCTAGTCTGTCTATCATCTCCTCAAATTGCAAAGGAGAGATGTCCATTCTTTTCTTCAACTTGTTCACAAAGATCTCATCTTCCGAGTCCAAGTCATAATCCGGCTGCTCAGCATCCAAACTAAAAGCTAAAGGATACGGTCGAAGCCAAAAGTTAGAACAAAACATGTCTGTAGTAAAACTAAAAGCAGGGTCTGGAGCTCACACCAGATTCTTCTGAAGACAAAACCAAAATTATATTTGAATGTTGAAGTAATACTACTTAGGAGTGATGTCTAGTTTTCACTCGGGGAAAAAAAAAATTGCACCATTAAAAATCAGGAATAAAAGTTGGTATCTATTTGACTATGCTTCTGTTAACCAATGAAAGCTTAGTCATGAAGCCAGCCAGTGGCTTTCAACTTCATTGTTTTCAGTAAGGTATTTCTAGATTGGTCAAAATTTTCAACACTGTCTAGTATTCTGCAGTTTTATGTATTGTATCAATAGTTCAGACTTCAGCCCAAATGTACTTTAAAGGTATTTCCACAAAAGTATGTGCAGACTGCAGTACAACTGCTTTACACATTCTCAATGATTTTTGTGATGCAGAGGCGTCAGATTGAACTGGCCCAGCACAGTCTGTACTATGTAGCAAGGCATCTTCAAACACAACTAATGTTTTGCAGAACACAAGTAATTGTTGTGTTTTTCACAGCAGTCTAGGAAAATGCAGCATTCTGCATTCAAAACAAGATTGCCCTAGTTCTCAGGCCTCAAGCAAGTTGTTTTAGTTTGTAAGACAGAAATTTCTTCCCAAATGCATATTTGGAGACACACCATGAAAAGCATCGTGTGCTTTTAATAAATAAATAGGTAGAACACACTGCAGCTGAAAAAAATCACCATTTCAGCTGCCAGATCACTAGATAAGGAAAAGAAGAATGAAAAAGTATAACCTTAGTATCAGCATGAAAGACTGCTTGTATTAGTCTCTTCATTTGCTTACAAGTAGAGGAACATGCTTTAATCTACCTGATCTTCCACCTGATCTAGTGGTAGATGTCTCTGCTCGTTGCAGGGTGGACTAGATGACCTTTAAAAGTCCCTTCCAACCCAAATGATTCTATGATTCTAATAATTTAAGCCATCACCAAGGCTTGAATTGATATAGAAATCTAACATTTAACCAAAGTTAATAAGGCATGAGAACTGTTTACACAGCACAGACCAATTACACTATGCAACAGAATTCTGCAACAGACTGTACTGAAAACTACAATGTTTTTGAAGGATATCTGAAGTAATGTGGTTCTCACACCAAGAGTCACAACCATACAAAACAGCTGATATCTTCCAACAAAAACAAAGTTCCAACACATTTGCAAGTCATTGGTGATCTCAAAAAACATCCACTTTCAGACGTAGCACACTTCCATCCAGGCACAAGAAAATACTACTACTATTACTGCCATTTTTGCTTGGCTTCCTAATCCATTCTACTGTCATTTTATCTTGGTTAAACTTCAGGGGACAAGTACTCTTCCTTAGCTATGTATAATATATTCTCCTCTAAGTAGATTTGTGTCTCTCCTTACTAACAAACCTCAGTTTCCCTGCAAGCTGTAACTACTGAATGTTACCGACGGCAGAAACAGGCCTCTAAGACTGCGAAATTGTAAGTATTAACACACAGATGCCCTTCTTGAGTCTATGTCTATCTACTGCTTCATCAAGAACTAAATATACCTCTTCATTAAGAAGTATGTATTTCTTTAGATGTTGGAAAAAATAATTGCTGGGAGTCAGTCTTGATACGAGCTCAATAGACATTTAAGAGTAATCTCTTGAACTACTAGCAACAAAGTTCTTGGTGTAGACATCAATGAATGAGTTACTTTACTTACGCTGTATGTGAATCAGCTGCTTTGGCATTTTAAATTCTCCAGGATATATAGATTCATAGTATGCAATATTACTTTCTGCTTCTGGAACCGGTATAACCATGTTATCCCTCTTCTCTCCATAAACTTGTTGTGCTGAGATAGCCCGCTGGAGATGATGTTCCTATAAACAAAAGGTTAAGATGACAATCTGAGAAAATCTTTTCAGAGCTCACACTTCTTCAAGTTGAAGGAAGTCTATTTCTCTGCAAATGTTCTCATCCCAAATCCTGGACATGAGGCCTAAGAAATCGCTATCACACTCATGACTCAAGATGCACTCCATAAGCCAGAAGGCTTTTCCAGCAGGTGGAGCTCTCTCTCTTACACACACAACAGTTCAGTTACTAAACTTAGTAAGTCAACTTGCATGTTCTTGGCACATCAACCTACAAAAATACATCTTTACATATTTCTGAAGAGACACTTATGACTGATTAGACAAACAGATAATAACAAGTAGCTGCAGACAGACATTCCCTGTGCTATTATTCTGTATTTGCTATGACCATTTATTGCCAATGATGTCAGAAAACCAGAAAGGAGGCCTGCCATCATCTCCTATTAAGAAGGAAAGCAACTACTTATACCTAGACAGAGAATGATTGCTAACGACATTCTTGTTTATTGCAATGTTTTCCATTTTCCTCCTTTCTCCCCCTCCTAATCTGTCATACGGAGTTTATTATTAAACTATAAACCATGAGGATAACAATAATTAACTTCTAGAAGTCTGCAACTACTTTTCAAGCTTAAAAATAAATTACATTTGTATCTGCTGCTACAACCCAAGTAATCGATCTGTGACATTACAAATTCTAGTAATTTTATAATCATAGAATTGTTCTGGTTGGAAAAGACCTTTAAGATCTCAAGTCCAACTGTTTACCCAGTACTGCCAAGTCCACCACTAAACTATGCCCCTCAGTATCACGCTCATCTTTTAAATACCTCCAGGGATGGTGACTCAACCACTTCCCTGGGCAGCCTGATCCAGTGCTTTACAACTCTCTCAGTTAAGATTTTTTCTAATGTCAAACCTAAATCCCCCTTGGAGGAACATGGGACCATTTGCTCTTGTCCTGTTGCTTGTTACCCGGGAGAAGAGCCCAATCTTGACCCCGCTATATCCTCCTTTCAGGTAGTTGTAGGAAGTGATAAGGTTTACTCTCAGCCTCCTTTTCTCCAAGCTGAACAACCCCAGTTCCCTCAGCTGCTCCTCATTAGACTTGTTCTCTAGACCCTTCACCAGCTTTGCTGCCCTTCTTTGGGCACATTCCAGCACCTCAATGCTCTTTGTGGAGAGAGGAGCCCAAAACTGAACCCAGAATACAAGGTGTGGCCTCACCAGCGCCAAGTACAGTGGGATGATCACTTCCCTAGTGTTGCCTTCTTGGCCACCTGGGCACACTGCTGGCTCCTATTTATCTGGCTGTCAACCAACACCCTCAGGTCCTTTTCCACCAGGCAGCTCTCCAGCCACTCTTCCCCAGGCCTGGAGTGCTGCAGGGGGTTGTTGTGACCCAAGGGCAGGACCTGGCACTTGGCCTCATCACACCTCATACTGCTGGCCTTGGCCCATAGATCCAGCCTGTCCAGATCCCTCTAGAGCCTCCCTACCCTCAAGCAGATCAACACACCCACCTAACTTGGTGTCAGCTGCAAACCTGCTGAGGGTGCCCTCAATTCCCTCATCATTGATCACTGATAAAGATATTAAAAGGAGTGGCCCCAAAACTGAGCTCTAGGGAACACCACTTGTCTTAATAGTAACAATGATAGTGTTACTATTCAAATGCATTCCCTCCTTCCTGTGGTGCTGTTACCAACAAAAATCCATACAGCAGGACATGTGCATGTACATAAATGGTTTGCTGCAAATGTAACACAGTATTTTTTCCCCCAGTACCAAAGCTGGTTTCTCAAGTTTCTATACTGTTCCTTGCCAGGTGCTCAGTAAACCAGCAATGCATCAGTTGTGCTGCTACAGCTATTGGTGAGATGCTATAAACAAAATACTGAAATACTCAAAACAGGAACTGCAGCAAAAGGTGGCAGGGAAGCTGAAGTAAAAACATATCAGTGTTCAGCCCTATGATCTTACTACATCTTTGTGTGTCTGACATGCATTTAACCCCTCTTCAGTACAATAAGGGCAATTAATATCTTCTGTGTAATCTTAAAAAATAAAAAAAGAAATCAAGGAAATTATAAATCAGGCTTTATTGCAAATTGCAGCTTTAGTGCAGCCTCAAACTAAAACGTGTTCCAAGGTATAGTTCGGCTGCAAGGATTCACAGGATTTTAGCCTATCTTTACCTTCAAACAAGTTGCAGAGATTTTTTTTTCACCTCTGTCCCCTGTTAAAAAGTTTCTTCATGAAAAGAGACTAATATGGAGCATAAGACACATCATGCAGTCAAGAGTAAAACTTACTGCACTGATTCTGATCCTCCAGCATTTGTGAAGTGCAGACATGTCACCTAGGAGATTTAAAAATAGCTAAAATTCTTTCTTGGCTATGGTATAAAACTTTTTTTTCTACCTTTTAGTGAAGCACTGCTGCCAGGCACCTCAAATGGGTGTAAACAGTAATAATTCTTCAGGACTTTGTCCCAAGAGCTACAATGCTGCAGAACACAGAATTAAGCTTTATTCCTATATAGTACAGTAGGATTCTACGTCAAACACATAGTAATAGCCAATGGTTTTTTAATAACAGCAAAGGCTTACTGTTTTTATCAGCATGTGAAGGAATCCTGGTGCATTTATCCCAACTTGCGTTTTTAAACAAAAAATTGCTTTGTTTCAGGGAAGAAAATGAAATTAAAGCAGCTGGATAAAGCTTCCTCCACTGAAACAGGTGAACTAAATCTGCTGTTCATATCTGTTTCAACTCATCACATGAAACGCCCCACTAAATTAGAAGAAAATAAACAGACAAGGCAACCTACCCTTTGCACTCCCATGCGCCAAGTTCTAATTTGGACACAAATCAGCAATGACTTTGCCCACAACCACAAAATCTCAGCTGGTGGCTCTACACATCTCCCTCCCCTGGTAACACATAATAGGGAAGCCCTCATTTCTAACGTGGAAGCATGTTGAATATCTACACTTAACTAACCCACTACAGCTTACAGCTCCTGTTCTACAGTCATTCCTCACTGACTGCACAGCTGGTTACTCCCATCCAAACGCAACACCTCATTCATCTGAAACTGTAGCTTTCCATTTAAAAATGCAGTGCTTTCCTCAGCTTGTTAGAATGATTTTGAATTTCGAATCATGATCAAACGTGCTGGCTGGCCTTCACGTTATCTCAATTTACTATGTAGATGCTGTCATCCAAGTCACTCCTGAAAACACCAACAGGCATTTAAAGACAGACCTCTTCAGAAATTTATTAAATCTTTCCACTTTGACTGTTCATCCATTTCAATACAGTTTTCCAATCAGATGTATTTCCACTATACAACAGTTTCTGTAATACTGTTTCTGTTTGTTGCTTAACAGAGCAGTATCAAAAAGGCTTTTTTAAAAGTCAAGATGCAACTATCCACTAGGTCCCCTGTCCTGCTGCAGAAAGAATTCCTACTGGATTAACCAGGGTTTGTTCTTGGAAATCTCGTGTTGGTTGTTCACAAAGAGGTTAGTATCTTCCAGGTGATTACTGGAAGAAAGGGCACGCTACTCAAAACAGAATACAGGGACTTATTTAGGTCATGGAGAAAGAATATGAGAGAAGCAAAAGCTCAACTAGAAGTCAGTCTGGCTGCTGGGGCAAGAGATAATGAAAAGCAATTTTACAAATACATTAATAACAACAACAACAAAAAGAATCAGAGAGAATCTCCATTCTCTATTGGATGAGAGGGGGAACACTGTCACTGAGGATGAGAAAGGGGGAACACTGTCACTGAGGATGAGAAAAAGGCTGAGGCACTTAATGTCCCCTTTGCCTCAGTCTTTAGTAGCCAGAGCAGTTATCCCCTGGGTGCTCAGCCCCCTGAGCCTGAAGACAGGGATGGAGATCAGAATAATCCCCTCATAATCCAGGAAGTGGTAGTCAATGACCTCCTGCATCAACTGGACGTGCACAAGTCTATGGGGCCAAATAAGATCTACCCAAGAGTGCTGAGAGAGCTGGCTGAGGAAATTCCCACACTGCTCTCCATCATTTATCAGCGATCTGGGTCCCAGATGACTAGAAACTTGCTGATGTGACACCAATCTACAAGAAGGGCAGGAAGGAGGATCCAGGGAACTACAGGCCTGTCAGCATGACCTTGGTACTGGGGAAGATTACGGAGAGGTTCATCTTGGATGCACTCATGTGGCAAGTGCGGGACAACCGGGGGATCAGGCCCAGGCAGCATGGGTTCACGAAGGGCAAGTCCTGTATGACCAACCTTATCTCCTTCTATGACCAGGCGACCTGCCTAGTGGATGAGGGCAAGGCAGTTGACATTGTCTACCTGGACTTCAGTAAGGCATTTGACACAGTCTCCCACAGCATCCTGTTGAACAAGCTCTCAGCTCATGGTGGAGACAGGTAGACTCTTTGCTGGGTTAGAAACTAGTTGGATGACTGAGCCCAGAAAGTGGTGGTAAACAGAGTTAAATCCAGTTGGCAGCCAGACACAAGCAGAGTCCCCCAGGGCTCAGTTCTGTGGCCAGTCTGGTTTAATATCTTTATCAATGACCTGGATGAGGGGATTGAGTGCTCCCCCGGTAAATTTGCACATGACATGAAATTAAGCGGGAGTGTCGATCTGCTTGAGAGTAGGAAGACTCTGAAAAGGGATCTGGACAGGCTGGAGCAATGGGCTGAGGCCAACTGTATGAGGTTTAACAAAGCCAAGTGCCAGGTCCTGCACTTCAGTCATAACACCTCCCCAGCAATGCTACAGGCTTGGGGAAGTGTGGCTGGAAAAGCTGCCTGGAGGAAAAGGACCTGGGGGTGTTGGTCAACAGCTGGCTGAACATGAGCCAGCAGTGTGCCCAGGTGGTCAAGAAAGCCAACAGCATCCTGGCCTGTATCAGAAATGGAGAAGGGAGGTGATTATGCCCCTGTACTCAGCACTCATGAGACCACACCTTGAGCACTGTGTCCAGTTCTGGGCACCGCAGTACAAGAAGGACACTGAGGTGCTGGAACGGGTCCAGAAAAGGGCAACAAAGCTGCCCTTCATTGGGACAGGGTGAGGGGTCTAGAGAATATGTCTTACAAGGAGCTCCTGAGGGAACTGGAATTGTTTAGTCTGGAGGAGGCTGAAGGGAGGCCTCACTGCCCTCTACAACTACCTAAAATGAGACTGTAGTGACCCTAGTGCTGGTTTCCTCTACTGGGTAACTAATGAAAGGACAAGAGGTAATGGCCTTGAGTTGCGCCAGGGAAGGTTTAGATTGGATATCAGGAAGTTGTTCTTCACTGAAAGAGTGATTAGCCACTGGAACAGGCTACCCAGGGAGGTGGTGGAATCATCATCCCTGGAGGTGTTCAAAGAACAGGTAGATGTGGCACTTCGAGACATGGTCTAGGGGTTAGGGAGATGTTCGAAGAAGGCTGGAGTAGATGATCCTAGAGGTCTTTTCCAACCTGAACGATCCTATGGAACAGGTTGCCCTGAGGGGTGGTGAAGGTCCCATCCCCGGAGATGTTCAAGATCGGGCTTGATGGGGCTCTGAGCAACCTGACCTAGTTAAGATGTCCCTGCTTACTGTAGGGGGTTGGACTAGATGACCTTTAGAGGTCCCTTCCAAGCCAACACATTCTATGATTCTATGACTCTATGATTACTGAGGCCAAATAATTTACATTATCTGTATTCCTCCAGGAACTGCTGTTAAGATTGATCATTTGTGACACTCCAGCTCCCACCTTTTCAATACCTTTAACGGGGCTTTGGTTTGGGACTTTGAGGTTTTTTTTAATGGGTTTTGTTACTCTAAGAAGCACATCTGCAGAGCCTTTTCCCTTCCTCATTTTTCCCCCCTTTCTCCATCACCTGCCCCTCAGAAGTTCTCAAATACCTGTGAAATTATTTCAGACTGTTCCTTTAAATTCCTAGCATGAATCTTAGGTGGGTTAGTCAAGCTCAAAAGCTGTAATTTATCATGTTGGAAGGAAACTCATCTAACAGCTAGCTACCACCAAGGTGCAGTCTTATGCCCCTTGCTGTCATTCTCCATATTACCACTGCTTTATGCCAGACTGAAAATAAGACAACAGCTTAGGGAACCAAATCCACAGAAAGCCATCTCTCTCCTGTTATTTCACCTAAAACCAATTAGAAACAATTAAGTCTGACAAATTAGCTCCCTGAACTGCTGGGACAGGTAGAGAGGGAGGTAGTGGGGAAAAAGGAGGAAGCAAGAAAAATTACTCCCTTTGGTAGCAGCTACCCATTAAACTGGCTTAGCTGCCACCACTAAATTTAAAAACCGTATTTTTAAAATTAATACCAAGGGGAAAAAAAAAAAAAAAAAAAAGGTTATCACTCATGAAGGGTTATGGCAGATAAACATTTCAACCACCTCAGTACCAAATAAAATAAAGGTTTCTTCTTACTACAAATATTTACAGAATATTATCCTCTTATTCTGCACATTAATTTCTAGATGGATCTCACCTTGTCCCTCCTTTCAAGGTAGATCTTTAATGGAAATATTAATTGCTCACATATTATTTGCTCTATTCATCATTTTCACTTCTAGTGCATTCAGATTTCTGTGTTAAGGTATCCTTCTTACTGAAACTACATTGGAATAGCTGCAGTTGTCTTACAAAAACAGTCTGAACAACTGAAGAAGACAGGAGACGTAGCAGTTTCTTTCCTCTCTCTCAACTTACTTGTCCTGGATCTTTCTTAGATACCGTTTCCTAACATTATTTACAGTAGTTTATTATCACTGAAACCACCTTCCACTTCTAACTATTTTCAATCCATTACTCATGCTTATATGAAAATGAGCTTCCCTCTTCAGTTGCTTTCTCTGCCTGACGTAAAAAGCTATCAGAAATGCAACTCTGGGAGTTGGCTGTGCTGTGACACTAATTTGATCCAGTACTTTCAGAAAATGGTACTGTTCCTCCAACTTCTTTCCTTCTACCTTGTACTAATGATCCTCCAAATTTGTGTTTAAAACTATTCAGAGCTCATCAAAACCCTGAAAATCTGCTTGCTCTTCCCCTTCCCCCAGTTAATTTTGCATCTGGGTAGCTTCCTACATTGGCTCATCACATGGTCAGACAACCCCAGAATCAAGGGGATGCAGGAGGACACTCAGTCCAGACACAGTGTCTCAGGAAAAGAACAGCTTCATCACTTCTTGCAATGCCCAGCTAGTAACATGAAACTGCACTTCATTCATCCCACCATACTCCTGCCCAGGAAAGTATCTGGACAGTTATAATTACAACACTTTTCTGATGACCCTCTTAGTTGTTTAAACAAAAGCTCAATAACCACTTTCCTCCTTTAGAAATTTTTATTTAATTAGTCTACAGGAAAAGCCCAGCAAAACAGCAACCTTTCTTCTGACTACCCAGAACGCAGTAAGGCACAATGTACTTCAGAAATTTCCTAAGCAAAATTCTTTATTTTGTAGTCTTCCTTTCTATTAATTTTATGATACCAAGTTGTCTCTTGTATCCACTCTTACTGCATTAGTATTGCCATGCATGTTCCAAAACATCTGAGGATGAGAAGATAATCTAAAGCACATTGGCAGCAACGACAACACCAGGGAAAGCAGGAACACAGCAGAGCAGCTCTCACTGCAGCCTGAAGGAATTATAACTCTTGTTCAGTTCTGCTCTGGGGGGCAACAGGACCTCTCCCAAATGATGATGCAAGGGACACAGGTGCAGTTCTTCAAAACAAGTTTAGTACTTGCATACTTGTTGCATACTACATTAATAAAAGCTGAACTACAATAACTAGAACACAAAGTTACTGTAATTGCAGTTCAGCCTGACTACCAGTAGGCACTCTTGCCTGCAAGCAGGAACAAGCAGAAACGCAGCAACCAAAAGTAAGCATTATTTGCTGCCTTTCACATTTTGGTAACACTTGGCACATTTTTGGCCATGTGACTTAGATTCCAAGTGAGTTAGTTCCCCAAAGAAAAGTGGCACTGACACAGCACCAATGTGTTTTTGACAGAATATTTATTCTGCAACACACCTCGAAGACTATTCAAAGTAAGATAACCACAAAACGAGGCTTTAAAAGACTAAGTGATATAACCCTGTCATTTAACAGCTGAACTAAAGGGACAGAATACACATTATCATTTTTAAAAGTCAACTGAAAAAAAGAAGTCACTACAGTAGCGATGAGTGCATCTTTTTAAGAATGAGAGAATCCACTGTTTTGCAATTTGACTGTGTGTTTCTTCAAATAAAGTCTCCAAATTACTCCACAGGTCTTAAAAGAAATAATAATTTAAGGCACATTTGCTTATGTAAATGACCAAAACATCCAACTCTCAAGTCCAGTGCATAGGACAGAGCAGAAAGTCCCCAAATTCTCAAAGCCTACCCCAAGGACAGCAGCACTCTCTTTGTTGGAAGAAGTAAAATATGGGATGGAAGAAGAAGCCACACACAAGTAGAAAGTTTTTAAAAATACTGGTACTTAAGGACAAAGGAGTTCAAGTCTGTGCACATCATAATCACATCTTTGCCTCTGAGATATGAGAGCTGTACAAAAGGACACTAAATTGATTCTGTCATTACTGGGAACCACGTCAAACCACTGCCCATCTACTGCTCTCTGCAGACCTGCTGATTTACATCAGTACAACTGGGGACAATCCTCTCACATCCATCCCCTGCCTGACAGAAGTGCTTTCCAAAACTACCATCTCACAGATCCCACTGTAATGTTTAAGGTACAGGAACTAAAAAGGATCCCAGTTCCAACAGGTAGTTGTCAAGAAGCATTAGGTTCACAACAGTTACGATAAAACAGATCAAAGCTGAGACAGAATCAAGGACACACAAGTCTACAAACTCACAAACCTGTCTTTTCAACATACATTTTACCTTCTAGCAACTTGTGGTACAAAACTGTTTTAGAAAAGCTCCCTAAACACAAGAAGAATCCAACAAAATTGCGGCTCAACTTAAACACAAACACATTACTCTTCAGATGAAATAAGAAAACATTAGGAACCAAATCAGCAGCTATCAATTACATCATCTAGAAGTTTTGAACTGGTGCAAGAGCAACCTGACACGAGGCTAAAAGGTAAAGGTTTTCGGCTGCTAAATGCACAGGGACAATACTGTTCCTATACCTAGGTTATCTCAGGTCAGCAATGTTTACTGGTGGAAGGATAGTGAAGGACAACACAGCAAAGCTGCTAGGAGATGCTGCTGCACACCAAGATCACTCAAACTAGCTCATTCCATAACATTTGGGAGGGACTACTGAAGCACTTCTATGACCTGCTGCATGCACATCAGTCCCCAACCTCCCCCTTTCCTTGGCTCAGTGAGCTATGGGATATGTATCCTGCCTCCCAGCCACATGAAGATCCCAGTAACCTGCATGATCTGGAAAGGTGGCCTGTTTCAGAAGAGTGACAGTCAATCTACTCTAAAGGAAATTTGTACACAGATTCAATCCAATAAATCTGTGCAGAAAGGACACAAAGAAATAAAATTACCAAGCTGGCTCACTGTCTTTACCTTCTCCTCCTCCTCTTACTAGACCTTAGTTGTCCTGCGACTTACTAATCAGACAATTTATAATCCAAGATAAGGAGGATCATGGAGAGAGTGATCTCAAAGAACTACATGCAATAAAATTAAGGTAATGTTTTTTTTAATGCCAGCTCTCACTTGCATTATTCCTCCTCCCTCCCTATAGCCAGTTCCAGGCATCTAATGTTTCTGTGGGAGCTGGTGCAGGAGGGAGGGAGTAGTTATCTGCCAGTGCAATAGAAAAGGCTGACCCAGGGACAGCAAGCATCAGTGATACTGCAAGGAAAGGTACACAACACACAACCAGAACACAGTAGTTGTCTCAGGTAAGTGCAAACTGTTCAGAGATACTCCAGATTTCCTTTGTATTTCTCTTATCTTTAGGGCAGCAAGTGGCTCGAGTACAACTGAAAGCAAAACTGCTCAGTTCTTCCTAAACAGGCATCACAGCTTATTACAGAAGCACTTACTACAGAGATGTATCACACTTTTCCTGATACTACCTCACATGCATATAACAGTTACATGCTATTATGTGCAGAACAGCAAAGACATTCTGACAAGTTTGCTACAGCATCAGCTTCCAAACAACTGCTGGTGAAGACAGTAACAAGGTGACCCACTTAGTGGATGAGAGGAAGGCTGTGGATGTTGTCTACCTAGACTTTAGTGAAGCATGTGACACCATTCTCCAGGAGAATGCTGTGGGAAAACTGGCTGCTTATGGCTTGGATGGGTGTACTCTTTGCTGGATTAAAAAAAACGTAACTGGATGGGTGGGCCCAGAGAGTGGTGGTGAATGGAGTTAAATCCAGTTGGCAGCTGCTCACAAACAGTGTTCCCCAGAGCTCAGTTTTGGGGCCTGTTCTCTTTATATCTTTACCAATGATGTGGACAAAGGGCTTGAGGGCACCCTCAGTAGGTCTGCAGATGACACCAAGCTGTATGGGAGTGCTGATCTGCTTGAGGGTAGGAAGGCTCTACAGAGGGATCTGGACAGCTTGGATCAATGGGCTGAGGTCAACAGTATGAGGTTCAATAAGGCCAAGTGCTGGGTCCTGCACTTCGGTCACAATCATTCCCTGCAACACTACAGGGCTGAGGAAGAGTGGCTGGAAATCTGCTTGGTGGAAAAGAGACCTGGGGGTGTTGGTTGACAGCCAGATAAATGAGAGTTAGCAGTGGGCCCAGCTGGCCAATAAGACTAACAGAATCCTGACTTTTATCAGAAATAGTGTGACCAACAGTACTAGGGAGGTGATTGTCCCCCTGTACTTGGCACTGGTGAGGCCACACCTTGTATCCTGGGTTCAGTTTTGGGCCACTCACTCCAAGAAGGACACTGGGGTGCTGGAGCACATCCAAAGGGCAACAGAGCTGGTGAAGGGTCTAGAGAACAAGTCTGATAAGGAGCAGCTGAGGGAACTGGGATTATTCAGCCTTAAGAAAAGGAGACTGAGGGGAGACCTTATCACTCTCTACAACCACCTGAAAGGAAGCTGTATCAAGGTGGAGGTCAGGCTCCACTCCCAAGTGATGGAACAATAGAAAATGGCCTCAAGTTGCACCAGGGGAGGTTCAGATGGACATCAGGAAAAAATTATTCACAGAAAGGGTTGTTAAGCATTGGATCAGGCTGCCCAGGGAAGTGGCTGAGTCACCATTCCTGGAGTTATTTAAAAGATGAGTAGATGTGATGCTTAGGGACATGGTTGAGTGGTGGAATTGGCAGTGCTGGGTTAACAGTTGGACTCAATGATCTTAAAAGTCTCTTCCAACCGAAACTATTCTACAATTGTAAGAGCTCCAAACCTGTCTGAAGTCATACTGATTAGGGTAATCTGATCCTGCCTTGCAGATAATGGAAGTCTTCAACACGTATTCTAGCACAGGATCAGTCCCTGGGTTACACTGATCCTTGACTCCAAGACAGCAAAGCTGCAGCAAAGCAGGAGTAGACTCCTGAATACCAGCTTACAGAGCTGACCTTTGATAATGGCAAGGCAACAGTTAAACTGGTAAGCATACATGCAGCTTCTACCCTCTTGACCTCAAGTACATGAATATCATACAATGTGTTAGCAATTGTTTAATTCAGTCGCAACAAGTACACATGATCAAAACAGGACAGAAGTGGTGGGTCAACAAAGCAGCATCATGTAATCCCTTGCTCTTCCCCTGTGGTGGGTCCTGTAAGACAGTAGATCACTTCTTCCCCCTCACTGTGATCCACAAGCAGTATGACTATGAGTACATATGGACATAAACACCTTCTCACATCAATTTATGTTGCCTAAGGATTCACCCAAACCACATGGCTGTAGATCTTTCTGAGGCTGTCAAGATCTCTCAATGCCCTGAATCATTCTATGCAGTAAATTGTTTTCTTGTTACTACAGTAGAGCCTGAAACGGTCCCTTTATATTCCAAACAGAGAGAAACTAGGGAGATCGCTTTTGTTAATCAACCGATGTCAGTCTCATGAGTAGTCAATTAAGAATGATTCCACTGTAATTACTGTAATAATTAGTCTCTGCTACCAATGCCAACTTAAAATAGCTGTATAGGATTAAACAGCAACTGCTCAGTAAAAATGGGATCTAATTTACTTTTTAAACTATGCTTTTTTTTGTAATTAGAGGACTATCAAGAAACCTTACTAATTATTAGTCTTTTTATCTGGA
The DNA here is from genome assembly GCA_013400335.1 of Eurystomus gularis. Lineage (NCBI taxonomy): Eukaryota > Metazoa > Chordata > Aves > Coraciiformes > Coraciidae > Eurystomus > Eurystomus gularis. The sequence goes on from VZZY01000774.1 coordinate 71,079, forward strand.
ACACTGGTAAGAAATGAGGTCAGCCACATTGTCCTGATCATCACAGTCAACTGCTTTCCCCATGTTCAAATCAGATACTTCTAATAGTATGCAAAGAGTCTGCCCTTTTCTTGGAAAATTGTTGCTTCCATATTCATGGACTTCCAGCAGCAAATTACTTAAAACTTCTGGGAAATTTTCACCTGCTATGCTTGTTCAGTAAATGGTGGCAGGGAGCTGGAGGACACAAAACATTTGACCCAGAAGTCTAACAACATTAGTGCTAGAGATAACGACAATGCTAGAAGAAATAGAGAGTGATTTGCTGTCAAGTTTCATATTTTAAATTACTGTGGAAAACTGACAGCCAGAGATGAAGAAATGAATGAGACTGGCTCGAGACATGCCAGAGAGGATAGATACGCAACCTAGGAACCCTGGGAATCATGAAAACTCTAGTATTTAACACGTATGCCAATTATGCAGCATAGTTCACAAACTGAATTTAACACCTCAAACTTCCCAGGCACAGTCCTGTTCAGACTGCCTAAAAAGACTGAAGTGACTCGCCTGCTTGCCAAATTGCCACTGCACTAGATGCGCTCAGAACCACAGGACTCAGTTTGAAGTATTTTGTTTAGGAACTGCTAACAGCTCACTACCGGCAGAACGAGCTATCCCATTTCCTCAGTACTGATAATGACCATAAAATTTCCGCATCTTTTCCTCTGTAATCACTTTGGCTCTCATGGATCTCCTCAGCCTAGGCAGTGCTGTAACCCATGGAAAAGAGGGAAGTTTTTCTTAGGCAAGTCTTCTGCTCTGAGCTTAACCACTTCACAGATAGCTAGCCTAAAGACTAAGGCAAGCTCTAGGAAGACAGTAGAACTGCCTCTTTTCTGTACCAACACGGTTAAACCAGCTCAGCCCATCTCATGTGACTTCACTGCTCAGCCACTTTTCACAAGATTCCAGACTTAACTGTAAGCCTGTCCAAGTCCCCCTTCCTTATCACAGCCCGTTGTTCCAGCTGTATCTTTGTAGCTTGTGAGACTGCAATGCATCAAAAATATTTCAGGGATTTATATTAAACAGAACATAGTTCAATAACTAAAACTCTCCTAAACAGAGGATTCTAAAGAACATATTAAGATGATTTTAACGTATTATTTAAGTAGTACAGGGCACAATCTCCATACTGAAATCAGACTATAACACAAAATGAACTAAGATTTGATACAGTTTACAAGAATACAGCTTTCAGGTCATAGTCTACAACAGAATGAGAACAGCCCTTAGAACTCAGCTTTTCCTTGTCAGAGGTTTCAGCCATAAAGCCATTTAGGAGAGCCTGAATAAATCTTTATAGCAAAATTGTTTTCCCTTGTATGGGGAGGAAAGTGGAACTTCAAGATCATTTAATCAGTTGATTCATAATTAAATTGCATCAAGTTCCCAAGTTAAGACAGATGCAGTAGTATCTTGCTGCTTGCTTAAACATTATTGTTCATCTGCAATACTGCAAAACAATTCCGTTCTGAATGGCAAAAGCTGTACACTGGGATTCCAGCATTTCCATTAGTTACATGGATTCGATACTACTGTTACCAGAACAGAGCACTGATAAAAAAAAACAGTGTAATTTATAATTAGTAACATGGTAGCCCAACTTCACAGTAAACAGGTTTCTATTCTGTTTCATTACTCTTCTGATACCAATATGCAGACACACACAGGGTTTTGTGCTCCAACAGAGACAGAGTGCCTCAACTATTCCAGTTACATACCATAGTAGAATATCATACACAGCACTGGGTGAAATTAAAGGTTAAGTTATAAATCTACATTTAGACAGGTTACAGGACTTAAAAAGAAGTCAATTGTGTTGGGTGAAATTTTATACTATGTTTCTCTCAGTTTTCTGCATCAACTACAGAAAAAAAAAAATTCTACGACTCCTTCCCCAAGAGTTGTTCGTTAGACCAGGTTTTCAGATGATCCTCTTTAAACCAAGCTCTTCCGCTTTGCAGTTAAGGCATACCTCAGTCTGCATCCACTAATCAACTCAGCAGCAGTAGAAAATCAAGACAAGTGAGACAAACACCAGGCAAGGGAATAAAGCCGTAACATACAGTCTGAGAAGCCCCTCTATGAACACATTCTCTTCCACACACAAACTGTGGAGATCAACTGCTTCTCAGATCTACATATGCTCAAAGATTCTGAAGAAAAAAAAAAACAATTAAGAACAAGATTTGATTTCTTCTGTGAAAAATAAACATTTAAAAAACATCTTGAAAACAATATACAGAGCTACTATTTTTCCTTTCAGGATCTGCAATGAGACTCTAAAACGTGCTATTACCTGCAGCTTGAAGGTCAGATCTCTAACACCAAATCATGCAACTAACCAAGGATTTTAAGTAAACCAATGTCCGAACTGGTTGACTGGGCTAACCTAAATGCTAGGCATTACTAGTAACCAAGCTCTTCAAATAGTATAGGAACACTTTTGGAGACTAATTGCAAGACAAGTGGGGATTTCATCAGAGTTGTCACTTTGCCTAACATGATCTCAAGAAGCAGCCCATGGGCATCCCTCCCGAGGACAGTAAGAACAGTGCAAAAACCACAGACATACTTCCACAGTTGTTCTCTCCCTCAGCCACACAGTATCAGAAGCTGGGAATGCAAGCCAGATGTAGTCTTTTGTGTTCAGGAGTCTGATTATTTGTTTCTTCTACAAACTTTTTAGTCCAGCATGCACTATGCAACTCATATGTTAATAAAGTGGCTTGAGAGATACCCAACACATATGAAACTATTTCTGGCTGAGGGAAAAAGGGAAATTAACAAAAATAGTAATAAAGAAAAGATAAATCATTGAGTGAACCATGGGGTTTACACAGGGTCTGTAATGAACACAACTACAACCACTGTACCTTCTCATAAAATTGCTTTGTTTACAACATTCTCATCACATTTAACTACCTCTTCAGTAAAGTACAGTTTCATTATCTCAAGCAGTAATTCACACAAGCAGAACAGAACTTAACTGATATTTAAACTGATTACACAGTATTCAAATGATGTGGGGACATTAAAACATCAAAATCATTATCAGCAAAACCAAATATCAACATTTGTTTAAGTTTGTTCATTCACAAGTTCAGGCTCAGCAGCTCATGTCTGACAACAAAAAAAGTTTGCTGTAACAACCTAAGTAACCTAAGCACCTTTTAGAAAGGTACACGTGCATTCCACATAAACACCTATAACATATAAACAACTCGTATATGACAGTGGAGTTTAAAAAAAATAAGCTAAAGAAGCTTTCAGAGCATCACCTTAAACTATTATTTTTTAAATCAGAAATAAGCTTAAACAAAAAAACCACAACCCTTTTAGCATTATCTACTTCAGTGCCACAGGGAAGCCTGTAGAAAAAGCACATGGTAAAATCACAGTAATGGCTAAAAGCCAGTCTGTGAAACAAGCACGCTTGTGAAGGCTCCACAGTATCTGCATTTTAAGTATTGATTCCTATGTATAATAATAATAGAAATAAACTGTCATATAGTGATGAGCAGAAAGAAACATGAGCTGCACAAACAATCACAGGCTGGCAAAGACCTTGCCCTTAAGTAACTGCCACACTGTCAATGGTATCAAAGTTCCCATCTCATATTGCTCCAAATTACAACTTTTGTTATCAAAAAAAAGAAAGGAAGGAAGAAAGCATGGCAGTTTAATTCTTAATGAGAAGGCTTTTTCAGGTACCAAGACAGGAAGGTATCAAGTGAGCTGCTAAGACATTTAAGAAAACTAAAGTAACCCCCCTCAAAAGTACAAACACCAGAAGAGACATACTCGAGTTATCCTGCAAAAGGCATCTAGCGAAGAAGAAATCTACTTAGCAATTACTGTAGAAATAAGTTTTGTCAACATATGTTAATGAAAACACAAGATAACCTACCCACACTTTTCAACTAAACTGTTATAGCTTCTGTATTCACAACAGATCAGCATTTCTAGTCTGAAGCTACAAAGGTGGGAAAGTGCTTCAATAGCGACAGTGACAGGTGCAATACTGAATAACTTAAAATAGATTTTCCAAAGATTACATCACTGTGATGAGCTTATCTATATATTTCCTGCTGCAGCTGTCAGTCTTCAGTCTGTAAATCTACAGATTTAGACACTTTTCTTGGCTTAGAATGAATACTTGAACACACAAAGATGCTACCTAGAGCAGAGACCTGTGTAAGGCTGAAAGGCTCAGACTGAACACCAACTTAAGTTTCCTGATCAGTAAAATGTGTTTTGAATGAGAAAGTACTACATACACTATGAGTCATGCACCAAATTATTATTCTTTATAGGTCAGCTATTCTTGGTGTCTTGTCATCTCCTCATTTATTTAGATTGCCTTTAAAACAGAAGACAGACTAGCATTTCAAATTCATGACATTCTATGTGCAATTACGATCAAACTTGGCTTTAAGGCTCGTATAAACACTGAACAACCAAGACAGGTAAAAGACAGTAAAGCCATACAGAGAAGGAGGGGAAAGAGGGAAGAGCAGAGGCAAATGGGAAAGGTTTACTATAAGGACAAGCATTTCCTTAATGTTCATAAGATTAATGCATTATAACTGTCATTGTTATTCTCTCTGTGCACACAGTGAGAGTTAAGTGCCTGACTTGGGCAAAATATGACTACTGAATGGGATTTACAAGGAGACAGCATCAATTGGTTCAGGCTACATGTCAACTTGAGCCCAGCTATGTTTTTTTTTTTTTAGTCTCTGTCCCCCAGCTCCCAGTGAAGTGCTATTTTAATACCTTCCACTTTCCCAGCATTCAAGTCAGTTTATGACCTTCATTTATTAAAAAAAAAAAAGACAACAACAAAACCCAACAAAAAATACCCTCACTTTTCATCATTCCTTAACTTCTGCATTACTAAAAACCTCTACCCCACAAGTACCTCTGATCTTTCAAGGAACAGACACATGCTATCTCCTCCACCTTTCATAGGCAGACCAGTTGAAGCCTATGATTACAGTCACAACACAGAGCTGCCCGTTTCAACACCACGTGTGCAGCTGCACACTGTCACTGATTGTTAATGGGCACTTCCCAGCTACACAGGAATATTAGGTTACAGTAGTATAAATATCCAGGATTTAATGTGCCTACACAGTATCATAGAATGGTTTGAGTTGGAAGGGACCTTAAAGCTCACCTAGTTTCAACCCCCTTGCCATGGGTAGGGATATGTCCCACTACACCAGGTTGCTCAAAGCCCCATCCAACCTGGCCTTGAACACGTCCAGTGATGGAGCATCCACAACTTTCCTGGGCAACCTGTTCCAGTGTCTCACCACCCTCATAGTGAAGAACTTCCTAATTCCTAATCTAAATCTAGCCTCTTCCAGTTTAAAGCCATTACCCCTCATCCTATCACTACACACCCTCATGAAAAGTTCCTCCCCAGCTTTCTTGTAGGTCCCCTTCAGATACTGGAAGGCCACAATAAAGTCTCCTTGGAGCCTTCTCTTCTCCAGGCTGAACAACCTCAACTGTCTCAGCCTGTCTTTGTAAGCAAGGTGTTCCAACCCTCCAATCGTATTTGTGGCCCTCCTCTAGACCTTCTCCAAGAGGTCCATGTCCTTCTTGTGCCAGGGGCTCCAGAGCTGGACACAGTACTCTAGGTGGGGTCAGGGTTTTTTATATTAGTGTCTTAATGTACATTAGTATGTGTATTAATATACTGAAGTGTAACAGATGTTTGCCCTGGGTTTGGCCACAGTCAACCAAAACAGTCAATGGGACATTTATTATGGGGCGGGAAGGGGGAGGGGGTTGGGGCAGGTTCCAGGTGGTGAGCAGTTGCATTATACATCACCTGTTTTATACATTATCAGTATTATTATTTTATTATTATTTCTACTGTTGTTTCTTCTTTCTTTGTGTTGTTCTATTAAACTTTCCTTATCTCACCGCATAGGGTTTTACCTTTTCCTCCCAATTCTTCTCATCCCACTAGTGGGGCAGGTGGAGAGCAAGGAGTGAGTGAGCAGCCTTGTTGTGATTTAGGCCCAGCCAGCAACTAAGCACGACATTTTAGAGACTTTGTGCCGTTCCCAAATACCAAGTCCAAGAATACAGCCCCACACATCAGAGAAACCTATTTACAGGACTTCAGAAACAATTCTCTAATGTGTGACGCCCTAGCTCTCCCGCTCACCACCTAGTGACATGCAAACCAGCAGAGGCTGCAAGTGAGATTTTTGTACTCTGCACGAATTCACCACATCTCTTCTATGCAAGGCCCATTTTAGCTGTATTGCCATTAACCAGTGTACTTAGAAAAGATTACTTAGTACGTATCTTGAAAAGTATAAACTTGACGCTACATTCTTAGAGAACAAAATTCAAAGCTGCTTAAAATGTTATGCTTTTAAACTACCAATTCAGTCTCAGTTTTATGCTGCTTACCACATTAAATGGTTTGGTCATTCTACATGACTCCTCCATTTTTTCCCCCCATGCTGAAAACAAAAGACCAAACAGTAAGCAAAATCAACATTACAGTAGAAGGTGTAAAAAACCCAGATAAACAAAATGTGGTGTTAACAAGAAATTCTCTCTAACAAGAGATGACAAAGTACTTGCCATAGTCTGCCATCACAAAGAAGTCTCTATGATACTTAGGACCACACCTAAGCCCCAAGTGCAGGCAGGCCAATTCCTTTAGGTTTATCAATATGACATCACTGAAATACGGGAAGAAAAGTCTTCAAGACTAATACTTCAGAGCTTTTTATAATAAGAGCTTGAAGAAACCCTAAAGGTTTTTTTTCAATATTTTTCTATTGCATCTTTGGGTATTCAACAGCATACCTGTTCTGATAACTACTTGAAGTTCTCCAAACATGGTATTGTACAGCTTTTTCTTTAAGCAGGTTTTATTCCTTTCGCAATTGCTATGTTAATGGAAACTACCCTATGAAGCACTGTTAACTACCCACATGACAATGTAATTTTACTTCCTAGAATCATAGAATCATCATGGTTGGAAAGGACCTCCAGGATCATCAAGTCCAACCTTCATCCTAACATCTCTCTAGCCACTAGACCACAGCCTCAAGGGCTACATCTACTCCTTTTTTGAACACCTCCAGGGATGGTGACTCCACTACCTCCCTGGGCAGTCTGTTGCAGTGCCCAACCACTATCTCAGCGAGGACTTCCTTCCTAATATCTAATCTAAACCTCCCCTGATGCAACTTGAGGCCATTTCCTCTCGTTCTATCATTAGTAATTTGGGAGAAGAGACCAACACCAGCCTCGCTACAACCTCCTTTTAGGTAGTTGTAGAGAGCAATAAGGTCTCCTCTCAGTCTCCTCGAGACTAAAGAGCCTCAGTTCCCTCAGTCGCTCTTCATAAGGCATGCTTTCCAGACCCCTCACCAGCTTCATTGCCCTTCTCTGCACCCGCTCCAGCACCTCAATGTCCTTCT